>VZTY01022252.1:101592-135555 GCA_013400935.1 Turnix velox | reverse complement strand
GGGGGGGGAGGCAACATTAAAGCTCATCCAGTGCCACCCCTTACCCCGGGTAGGGACACCTTCCACCGGCCGTGGTTGATCCAAACCTGGCCTTGAACCCCTCCAGGGATGGGGCAGCCACAGTTTCTCTGGGCAGCCTGAGCCAGGGCCTCACCCCCTTCACAGACCTTCCCTAAATCCAACATAAATCTCCCCTCTTTCACCTTAAAACTATTGCCTCTCATCCTGTTGCAACACTGCCTGATGGAGTCCTTCCATATCTTTCTTAGAGGACTCCATTAAGTGCTAGAAGAGGCTCTAAGGTCTCCGCACAGCCTACTCCAGGCTGAATAGTCTCAACTCTCTCAGCTTCCCACACACTAGAGGGGCTCACTCAGCATCTCCATGTCCCTCTCTGGACTCACCTTAAAAGGTCCACATCCATCTTATATTGTGAATTCCATATCTGGACACAATATTCCAGGTGGGGTCCCATCAGAGGGGAGCAGAGGGTTAGAGTTCTCACACTTCACCCACTGGTCACCCTTGAAGCCTCTGTATCCATCACAGGCAATTAGCATGGAGGGAAGTCATGCAAAGGGGCAGAAAAGGGGTGAAGAGTTCTCCCCATGGATGGAAATCATAGAATCACCCTGGTTGGAAGGGACCTTTCAGTTCATAGAGTCCAACCATCAACCCAGCTCTGATAGAACCAACCCTAAAACAGCTCTCTGAGCTCTGTCTGCCCTGCTCTAAAATCTCTCCAGAGATGGGGAGTCAGCCCTTGCCCTGTGCAGTCTGTTTCAGTGCTTTGCAACCCTTTCAGGGTCCAAATTGTCCCAAATATCTAGTCTAACTCTCCCTTGGGATATTAGAGGACAGTCCCCTTTGCCACAGGCCCCAGGGGACAGGGTGGGTGGCCACAAATGTGATAGATGCAGGCCAGAGGATGGGTTTTTCTGGGACTTCATCAGTGCCAGGAAGCCTAGCATCCTCCACAGGTGAAAAATGAGGTGTAGCTGAGGCTGGAAGATGGTGCACTAAGGACTATCAATTATTTTGCAGAAATACTCCCTGGAGTTTTGTCTGTGGAAAGTCCCCTTGCTGAACTCACAGCTGAGCAAAAGCAAAGACCAAACGCTTGTTTACTATGTCTGAGGTAAAAAATAAATAAGCTTGCAAACAGCAGAAAACCAAAATAACAAAAAAATTAAGCTTGCAAATATTTTGGAGCTACTTGGTCTACTTGGTCTTAGTGAGCAACTTGGTCTAGTGGGAAGTGTCCTAAACCATTCTAGGATTCTGTGAATGTGGTGAGGATGTGGTATATGAGCTTTGAACCAGGTCTGTAAGTGATGAAGCCACCTTAGGCAGGCCCTCGATGCTTCCCCATGTATTTATCTCGTGTTTTCATCATCAGTGTAGGTATCTGCTGCATGCTTGCAGCTCCCAGAGCAGGCAGACTGTGCTGTCATTAAAAAAAACCCAAATAAATGTAAGTTCCTAGATCTTGCAGGCAAAACCTGCTCCTGGAAGGAGCCAGAAGCTGGCTGTTTTGATTTGTGAATCTCCAGGCTTGGGCAGTGTTGTCTGTGTAAGAGTCAAGCAAGGAATACTAAACAGTCTACATAAACCCAGTGTGTGTATTACTCTTAGGAGCAGGCAGTGACAAGCAGTAATAAATGACTGTTGCGAAGTGTTGGCTGAGGCCAAATGAAAACACAGTGTTGAGCAGAACATAGAATGGTTTGGGTTGGAAGGGAACTTTAAGATCATCTAGTTCCAGCCCCCCTGCCATGGGAAGGGACACCTTACACCAGACCAGGTTGCTCAGTGCCTCAACCAGCCTGGCCTTAAACATCTCCAGGGATTGAGGAGGCATCCGCAACCTGTCCCAGTGTCTCACCACCCTCACACCAAAGAGCTTCTTTCTTCTCTCCACCCTGAATCTCTCCCCTTCCATTTGGCATCCATTCCTCCTAGTCCTGCCATCCTGGACCCCATTAAAAAGTCCTTCCCCAGCCTTTCTGTAGCCCCCTTCCTTCAGGTGTAGAGAAGCTACTCTGAGGTTCCCCTTGAGCCTTCTCTTCCCCAGAACAACCCCAACTCCTTCAGCCTGTCCTCATTAGAGAGCTGCTCCAGCCCTCTCTTAATCAGCTCCCATTATGAAAATGCAGACCTTGGAGGGGACACAAGTTGTGCAAAGAGTGCAGACCGGTACAGCCAGAGTGGTCTTTGAGGTAGAGCCTGGAGGTATGAATGAATGTGTGTGGAAATGAAAAATTCCAGAGATTTCTGCATATTTATCCTACACTGGTGGGCCATTGTGTATTCCAGTGCAGTGCTGAGGAGCCCTTGTGCTGTTTGTGAGGCAGGGTGTCACCTCTGCCACCCTGCAAAGGCTCTGCTGAGCAGAGGGTGGCTGTGTCACTCTACATATGAGGGGACTGCTGCTTTTGGACAAACAGCCACAGGGACGTTATCAAAGTAAAATAGTGGCATTTGCTTGTTTAGCTTCTCCAGATTTGTGTTTGCACAGGGGCTTGAAGGGCTAGAGTTTTACTCCGTGTCCTCTCTCGGATCGAAGGGACATTTTGGCTGAGTGCTAGAGGGAGTGTGTGGGTTTGGATGTGACGTACAATGTCCTGGCTTGGGGATGGTAGGAAAAACAAACAGTCTGCCTCCCCAGAAATGTTTAGTTCTGCTTTATAGAACTCAACTCATTAACTAGTTTTGGAAATGTTTAGAGGATACTCCAGTATCCTGAGCTCTGCTTGTGTTCCATAATCTATTCAGTAGGATTGAAACTCTCTGGAGTATTTCCCTGGTGTTTTAAACTCATCTTGAGTTCAGAATGAAGTAGCATCACATTGGCAATCATGGGGAGAGGTAAATACTAGAATTATAAATACCAGATTTAGGTTATTTCTAAATCATACCCACATCAAAGAGAGAAAAATCAGGCTTAATTAGTGATGTACTCTGCTGCCTTAGTAAAGAGGAGAGGGAGAGAAGCTGAGCAGAGAAATACAAAAGGGATGGTGTTCCTGGGTTTGCTGTTGTCAAGACAATACCCTCGATTCACTTCTCATGAGACTGGAGGGAGTAATAATTCTTTCTACCTTGGCCATGAGTCCAGGTGAAAGGCTTGCCAAAGCTGAGTTGATGGTTTGGCTCGATGATCTGAAAAGGTTTCTTCCAACCCAGGTGGATGATGATGATGATTTTTATTTTTGATGTAGCAGCAAAGAGACAACTTTATCCTGAAATAACACCAATCTTTTTTAGCTTTCTTCTCGTTTGACCACTGAAATCACTGACCCTTTCCCAGGGGAGCTGGGTTGGTGGTCATCTCCTTTCTAACCCCAGCTTCTAACCCCAGAGTAACTGGCTGTTCCTTGTACGAGGAGGCTGCTGCTGGGAGAGCAGCTCCTCAGGGCTGAGCTCCCACTAGGGCGCGCTAGGACAGTTAAAATGAGGGTGTTTTTCTTGTGGCAGCAGCGTGGAGCTATCAAAACGCCAATGTAAGACATGGAACCTTTGTTTTTAAAGCAGGGGATCTGGCTGGCTTCCTCAGCTCTTGGCTGTAGTTCCCTCACGAAAGGCTGATCAGTGCTGCTGTAGCTGAGAGTGCTGATCTTTGTCTGAGCCCTGTGCTGTGAAAGACCTCCTGGAAGCCTTGAGGGAGCAACTTCCCCTTCAAGCCTTTTATTTAACCTCTCTCACTTCTCAGCACCCTTCTTTTAGCTTACTTGCAGGGAAGAGAGGATCTGTAGAGCCCCGTGTTGTGCTTCAACATGGACTGGTCATATTAATGGCCGCCTTCTCTCCTTTGTGCATTTCAAAACCACCCCCCCGTCAGCACACCACAACCTTCTGCCTCAGCCAGAACTTGAACCCAGGATCCCAGCCCTTGTCTGCTGGCTTCCTTTGCTTCATATTTACTTCCTTAGCCAGCTTTTCACCATCTACAGCTTGATCCATAAAGAATATGTTGACATGAATCTTGGGTCAGGATTCAATTTGCATGTTAATTTGTTGTGGTTCCCCCAGATATTTGGAATTTGCTCCCAACACAATTTGGGAGACGCTGAAAGGTGCCTGGGTGGGGTGTTCTCCTGCCTCCCAAGCAAGAGCCTGGAGGGACAAGTGATATAGTTTTAGTGTCCACCAACCATGTTTTCATTTCCATCTCTCTGGTGGACAACCAGGAGCCCCTCTTCCATTGCTGACAGCCTCTCAGGAGACCAAAGAGCATTTTGGAGGACACCTGAAGAGCCAGAAACTTGCCAAAGACAGCCCAAGGAGGCACTCCCGGAAAAGCAGTTGGAGGTGGTTATTTATCTGGGTTACATCAGAGCTAACTGTGATCCAGACTCCAGAGAGCTGGGATGGGGGATAAAACAGGATCTTGCTGCAGGACCTTGTGATCTGAATAGAAATCAGGGCCAAACAGGAGTATGGGAAAAGGTGGCAAGGAGCTGTACGAAGAAACACATTCAGCATCGTGGAGCAGTCAGTGCCCCAGCCAGCCAAGGCTTGGAGCAGCCTCTAACTGCCAGATGGTTTTTATTCTAATGGAAAATGCTGTTAGTTGCAGCAGATCATCCATTTTCAGATTTTGCTGATGGTCTAATTTTAACAAAAAAAAAAACAACAAAAAAACCACACACAGAAGGAAAGAGATTGAAATGTTTTTTTCATGAATCCCTTTACATTTTTGTTTGCCTCCCCAAACTGAAGCAGGGCACCCATATTTTGACCTTAGAAACATGGAGAACATTTTAATGAAGAATTGTGGAGGGGGGAAGGAGAAAAAAAAAAGAAAGGGGGGAAAGGAAAAGGAAAACAAATGTTGTTTCTTTTCTGTGTTCAAAACTCAACGGCTTTGGAATCCCCAGGAGTTTCTTGTGCTTTCTGAAAGGCTGGTGTCCTGTGTGCTTGGCATTCCTAATCAGCTCAGGCTCCTTCTCTCTGCTCTGACCTTCCTGGCTCCACATCTCCAGTTGCCACAGACCAAATTCTGCCTTTTCAGAGTACCCACACTCAATTTTTGTATTGGGGGATGGCTTAAAAGGAAGGGCTTATTTACCAGGAAACATCATTAAACCAAACCCTTCCATTTTTCCCCTCAGTCAAAGCCAAGCTTTTCATTAAAAAATGCAAGTATTAGAAGTTGATCAGGAGGTCTTAAAATCATACAATCATAGGGTTGGAAGAGCTCTTCCAAGGACATCCAGTGCCACCCTCTGCAGTGACAGGGACATCCTGCACTAGATGAGGTTGCTCAGAGCATCAGCAACACTAGCCTTGGATGTCTTCAGGCACTGATCTGGTCTCCACCACTTCTTTGGGCAACCTGTGCCAGTGTCTCCCCACCCGCAAAGGGAGGAACTTGTTTTGAAACAAGTGAGCATTAATTTCTGTCGTTAATTTCTCCCAGTTTTCCTGGAAAAAAAAATCATGATTAGGCAATAAATGCTGGGCTGTCCAGGCAGAAGTTACTTGGTACTTCTCAGCCTCAAAGGCATGAATTTGTCTTCATCAGCTGAAGTGTAAGAGCTTAAAGTCTTGATTTTCATTGTCATCCCTTTGCAGTCCTGTCTGACAGTGCAGAGCAATGGCAGAGCTATTGTATGTGCCATGTAGCAGCACAGCACAAGCTGATTAAAAACCTGCAAAGCTCAGAGGCTTTCACTGAAGTCCTGTCAGTCAGCTTTCGTTTTGATTTCAGGTCTTATTTTCATTTATTTACAGTATCTCCCATTATGGGTAGAGTGTTTGCTAAACACTGAAGAATAATGGTCCTGTCCCACCTCGCTGACAGCAGAAGGGCTGACAAAGGGAAGGAAGGCATTAAAAGTGGTAATTTAGGGATGAGTCACACTTCCCAGCCAGCTGTGCTGATAAAAAATAGCCATTTTTATGGGAAGGCTGGAAAACAACAACAACAAAATTACCTCTGTGGGGAAAAAAACACAAAAAAACCCCAACAAACCCAAAATATTTGGACTAGCACTTGATTAAAGGTGGCTCAGCACTGACAGCAGAGGGAAGAGAGTCCTGGAGAGGTGTTTGGATTTATCAGATGAGAGTCTGTGCAGGGGAAGATGTTTTTTTGGCAGAGACATCTGCACCCAAGATGATGAGGAGACAGCAGCAGCAGATCTCAGCTATGGCACAGGGAAAGCTGTGAGGAAGCAAGAAATTCTTCCCAATGAGGGAGGTGAGATGCTGGTTGCCCAGAGAGATGGTGGAGACCCCATCAAGCCTGGAGACATCCAAGGCCAGGCTTGCTGAGGCTCTGAGCAACCTCATCTAGTGTAGGATGTCCCTATCTCTGCAGGGGGTGGCACTAGGTGGCCTTGGTAGGGCCCTTCCAGCTCTATAATTGTATGAAAACGGAAGATGGTGAGTGTGAGAGATGAGAACTGAGAAGGCAGGGGTGGAGCAAGGAGACCTAATTCAGAGGATGCTGCAGTAGGGCTTGTTTTTCATCCACCAGCAGCGACTTGGGGTCTGTTTCTGCTGTGCTGGGTAGCAACAACAGGCTCCTATTGATTCACAGGAGCCTTAGAAATCAGAGAAAACTTGCTGCAGCAACTGGCTAATTCAATAAAAACATCGATTTCTCTGGCTGGACAATTAAAGAGCATGAATGCAGCGGAGCTGGTTTCTGTCTCTGAATTAATGTAACAAACAACCATTGATTCAAGCAAGAGCAAACTCTACCCCAAAGGGAAAGACCTTCCATGCTAAAAAATGCCCCAACCTGCATGAATTGGTCTTTAACATGACTAGATAGAGCCTGTTACCATTCCTTGGGGAAACCTGGCCTGCTCCTTTGGGAGGAGAAAAATCTCAGTGAGTGGAAATACTGGGGCAGGAGAGGACATTTTGACAGGCTACTCTTGTTTACATTATCATGTGGGAGTCAGGGCATTGACCTGGGGGATGTCACTTTTCCACATTGATCTGTTGGCTTTGACGCAGAGTGGACTCCCCTTGGCAGGAGATGACCTGCCAGAGATAACCATCACCTTGCAGCAGTCAGCCACTGCTTGATATCTTTCTTTTTTTATTTCCTTTTTTTACTTTTGATAGCCTGCACCTGCAATAGAGATGTTCTGAGAGGCCCCAGAAGACACAGCATCTCCTGCTCTTCAGCCCAGGAAGGGGACTCAAGAGGTGCAATAAGAGTTGTGGTGCATTAATGGAGCAGTAGGGGAGGAGGGATGTTGTGATCAGCCACCAGGATAAAAATTCAGCTGGTTACAACACAGTCTGACAGAAAGTGGCTGTTAGAAAAATATATCTGTGCTTCTCTTCGCTGATCATGGGAGAGCATAACCCTTACAGTCTGATTTCTCATGTGCCACGGGCAGAGGAAAACCCACAAGTTCAATCTGGCTGCTCCAAACCATTAAAAAATGGTGTCATCTTTGCATTATATAGTCTTTCTGATGCCCCTGTCTACTTGGAATTTATGTTTTTCAGCATTTCATGCAGCTGTGTGGGCTGAAAATGGCTATTTTGCTCTAAGGAAAGACAGTACCCTGCCTTAGCCTGCATGTCCAAGAACATCAGGGAGAAACGGAATACCTGATAGAACCAAACCTCAAATGTTCCTTCAGCATAAAATACAGGATTTTCTTCAAGTAAACTGCCAGTTCTCCTGCTGAAACTGCAGAGTGCTTGCTGAAAAGCACCGAGCAGCCTTGTTTAAAATTTCAGATACACATTTTACAGGCTTAGAACTTTTCCCCCAGCAGTAACATCACTCCACTCTTCTGTCACTAAAGTTTTTTGTTTCCAAAGAAAAAATACCGGAGGCAACGGCAGTACATTCAAGAGAGCTTTGATGCAGGATGTTCAAAAGCATCATTTCTACTCCCTCTCCAAAGCCTGGCCCTCAGAAATCTTCCTCGACCTCTTCAGGTATGAAACAGCCCCACATGGGCTTTAGTGCTCTTCAGAAGATCTTTCCATGTCCTCCCCACATGCACCTTGCCAGGCCAACAGCTGAAATGTTACCAGGGACACTTTGTTCTGCAGATGGATTTTGATTATTAATAAGATGGTTGGGAAGAATGGCACTGTTTCATGTCTTGTCAAAGCTGCACAAGTAGGGTGCTGCTTTTATGAGACTTGTCACTGTCCCTCCTTCCTCTGGATTATCTCTTTCAAGGGGGATGGGACAGCTTGCTTCATAAAGAGCTGTAAGACCATCAAAACAGCTCAGGAAGTAGCTTCCAAACAGCAAACTCAGAGGCAGAATGAAAAAGAGCCCAAAAAAAATGGAGTTTCTGAGACCACATCTGGAGTATTGTGTCCTGTTCTGGAGCCGTCAGTTGAAGAAGGAAAGAGACCTGCTGGTGAGAGTCTAGTGCAGAACCACGAAGATGATGAAGGGATTGGAGAATCTCCCTTCTGAGGAAAGGTTGAGGGAGCTGGGTCTTTTCAGCTTGGAGGAGACTGTGGGGTGACCTCATTCATGTTCGGAAGTATGGAAAGGGTGAGTCTTGGGAGGATGGAGCCAGGCTCTTCTCAGTTACCTCCAGTGATAGGACAAGGGGCAATGAGTGCAAGCTGGAACACAGGAGGTTCCACAGAAGTAGGACAAGAAACTTTGTCAGGGTGAAGGTGAGAGAAGAGTGTCACAGGCTGCCCAGAGAAGGTGTGAGTTCTCCTTCTCTGGAGACATTCAAAATCCATTTGGATGTGTTCCTGTGTGACCTGGTCTAGGTGTTCCTGCTCTGATAGGGGGATTGGACTGGATGGTCTCTTGAGGTCCTTTCCAATCCCTGGCACTCTGTCATTTTGTTTAAAGTTGAATTTCCACCCCTCTCCAAGCGGGCATCCCAGTATGAGTACATGAAATTCATGTATTACTTAAGAGCCAGGACTATTTAGCAATAAAGACCTCTGGCACCCAAAGAGACTCAAACCAAATCACTGGGTCTTGAAGCTTGTTAAGGCAAGAGGCTTCAGGCTGAGATGTGCAATCACTGCCACTGATGTTGTGCTGTGTAGTGTGTGACACACTCAACATCACAGATTATAATCCACCCTGGAGATTAAATGCAGCCCTACAGATGCAGTGCTGTGGCCATGGGGGATTTAAGTGTCCACCCACACATGCACAGAGGCAATAGGAGTGCTTTTGGAAACCCCATCCAGGCTGCATTTGGAATTGGGTTTGTAGCTGTTCATGTTGTCTGTGGGGAAAAAAAAAAAACAACAAACGACAAAACAATCAATCAAAACTTCAAGCAATTATTGTTGTGTGTTCCAGATAATGTGGAAGAAAGAAGTTAGAAACCAATGGATGGCAGGGGTGTTGGAACTTGATGATCTTTTAAGTTCCTTCCAACCCAAACTATGATTCTGTAAGATCTTGTCTAGAAGCCTCCATCTTCCAGTGCAGGGCAAGAGAAGGTGATGGTAGCAGGATTTTCACATGTAAGAAGAAGGAGAAGATGCCTGACTTGCTTGTTTGAGGTTTGGATAATGAAATGGTTCAAACCGATGTTTATAATGAAGTTTGCCTTCTGTGGTGCTTTGCATGGCATCCACTGCATGCAAAGTGTCTTCCTGCCCTCAGGGAGAGGCCTCTGGCTCTGCAGTCTGGAGACCCACCCCTGGAGGTTGCCATGGCTGGCTTTTCCTACACTCTGTGGGAACTCTTCCACATGAAAGCTGTCTGTGGAGTCAAACCTGTGTGTAAATGATTGGAGAAATTGGGATATTTAAGCACTAAGATGCTTTCTTCAAGAGTTTTCATTGAATTCTTTCTGTCAAAATCTTTCTCCCTTCACCAAAATATTGGTTAACAAGGCTTTTTTTTTTTTTATCAAGTTTTTAATCAACTTTTCCATGAAATTTAAAATACTTTGCTGTCAAAACCCATCCATTTGGACCACTTGTAAGAAATCACATCAAGGTGGCATGAATACATGGAACTGAGGGACTCGCTTGCTGTAGGATCACTGTAGTTTACATTAATGGAGCCCTGAGGCTCTTACAGAATCACAGAATGACCCGGGCTGGAAGGGACCTCAAGGATCATGTAGTTCCAACCCCCCTGCCTAGCAGGGCCACCAAACAAACACATTTACTAGATCAGGTTGCCCAGGGCCCCGTCCAACCTGGCCTTGAACACCTCCAAGGACGGGGCATCCACAACCTCCCTTGGCAGCCCGTTCCTTACCTCATGACTACAGTCATTTGACATAGAATTACTACAGTCCATTTGTCCTGTTGTGAGCCTTGATGTTAGACCTAGACTTAACATTGTAAAGAAGGTGGAGGAAGGATTAAAAGACATAGTAATGAGACTTGCAGTGGTTTTTACTTTGGTTTTGTCCCAAAATGATGAGTTCCTAAGCAGCCTTTGTGCCCAAAGTGATGAGTAAATAGTCTTGCAGCACAGAATTGCTTCCAATACTTCATTCCATTGGTGCCCTGGCCTTTTTCCAAATCAAACTGTGCCTGCTTGGCTTCATGCAAATGTAGTTGACAGAAGGTTTGTTCTGCAGTAGCTGGAGTGTCTAGGTGTCACAGACTCCTCAGTATTTTTGGGCTGAGAGAAGATTTTCCTTTGGTAGAGGAGCTGGTCTGTTGGTTGATGGTTTCTGCTGCAACATGTGGTGTTGTTTGTGCTCTCTAGGTTTCTTCAGACAAGTCCAACAGCCTGTACTGGTGAGCCAGTTAATGCCTCGCCATGTCATCTGACTGCCACTGGATATTATCTCCCCTGCTCTAACTTCTAGGAAGAACTTCCACCCCAGGTAAATGCCACTATCCCATTTCTCCTCACAGGTCCTTTCTGCTGCCTTTGAATCAACAGGATGGCAGCAAGTGAGGCTCCTTCAAAGCTTTTTAATGAGGTAGATGTACACATAGATTTAGATCTAATACTTGCTACATTAGGGGGTTGGACTAGATGACCAAGAAAATTTCCATGTGATGGAAGCAAAGTCACAATATCAGCTCCAGGTTTGTCTTGCCTTCACTTCTTTTTGAAAAAGAAAACTGCAGCATGGCGTAAAACAGCTAAAACCCTCTGAGATATAAATCTAGAGTGGCCATCCAGGGATGATAATATCACAGCTAGAGACCTCTGAGCATCAAGGGCAAGTCCCAAGGTAAGGACAAACCACATAACCACTACTGAGAGCAAACTTGTTGCAGGCAGCTGGGTAATTGCAAACTCTTGAGGCCCAGATGCTGCAGAGCATCTTACAGAGACTCCCAGGGAGGTCCTTCTCCAGCACATGTACCACATCTCCTCCCCAGCTCCCTGAGGCACACGCTGCCTGCCTTGTGCTTAGGCACATTCACATTTCAAAATACAGGCCATAAACTTGGAATATTCCTTTTAATAAGCCTTTCTGATGCACACTTTAGCTCAGTGAATCAGACCAGAAAGCCTTTGTGGAGGAAGGAAAACAGGTTGTTTTCCCTATGGATGCTGGTCATTAGGGAAAGGAGGGGTGATCACTCTCTCCCAGCTGATTACTGAACCACCCTCCCTCACCCAGTCAATAAAATTTGCCAATCTCCATTGAATGAGTCAGATAATCAAATGCCATTTGGGGCACACGTGCTTTTATCAATGACCTGAAGAAGGAAAGAGGTTCTTCAGCCTTTGCTTTCATAAGGAACTTTCAGAAACAATCTGTGGGTGAGCAAGCGCCTGCCCCTGCTACTCCATCACTGCTAGGCTCCTGTGAGATTGTTACAACACATATTTTTTTCTCCTACAGCAAGCAAGTTCCCAGCTCCGGGAGGCTGCCAGGCCTTGTGTAACTTGTCATTACTCATCAGCACTCCCCATGCTCATTTAGATCCCAGGGTGTGGTTTTAATTAGCTGATTTTGTAATAACACCCAGGTGAGTTGGTGATGGATGGGCTCCCTGGAAACCTATTAAATAGGAGTGTAGTGACTCTCTGTCTTCAGAGCCTTCCTTAATGTTGTTGTTTGCTTCTAGAAATTGAGTCTGTGTTTGTCCATCCTCCCCTGTAGCTTCCAGAGCTGCTGGTGGATAAATCCTATAGGAATTGTCAGGCTTGTAGGCATTTCACAGAAATGTGTGATCAGGTAAAAAAATAAAGTTCTCATATCAGCCAAGTCTTGTGGACTGTTACTGGAGCTGCCTGGTACTTTGGAGTGGTGTGCCTCCACAGTTGGTGCTTGGTCAAGGAATTTTTAGTCTTTGATAACGGATACAGTCAGCTTTGCATCTCCAAACTGCTGTTTAGAGCTAAACAAAGCTATGCTCGGGTTGCCTTTCTAGCACTGAGCAGGTTTGTGGTGTAATTGGTTGCCCTTTGAAGTACAAAATACCCTGTCTACAAGTTGAACTCCTGTTTCATCTCTGTTTTGGTAGAGTTTCATTTGACTTACTTTTCTATGGTGTCTTCTTGTCTGTGGAAGATATCTGTCCCAATGTAAGTTGGGTATCCCTTTTTTAGTATGGGAGAAGCAAGAGGAGGCTTCTTTTCCAGCATGGACACACTGGCTTTGTGTTCTGTGTTGCAGCATCTATCAGGATATATATTCCTGGTGTTTTTAATTTCTCCTTTTTCAAGGCAACCATCTGTAAAGCAAATATTGCATTTGTTATCTACCAAAGAAAAACCTGGCTTCTGGGTGTGGTGGGAAGTGATTCATGGACCTGGAGGTTTGCTAAGACCAGGTGTTCAGCAGAGGTGACCCTTAGAACCAAGTGAGTAGGGTAAAGGGCTGGCACTTCTGAGCAGAGACACCTTGGCTTTAAAGATGAAAGTTGCATTTCCCTACACTGCCCTAAAGCTGTTCCTGCAGAATGTTTTTGTCATAAGAGGAAAAACCCCATTGATGGATGAAAATCCTGTCCCAGTTGTTTTCAGCCTCTAACTCCCTTGAGGGAACCTCAGCCGTTTTGGTGCTGAACTGCTCTGCTATCGCAGTAAAGCTCTTACTGCACTGGGGGGCTTGCTCCTGGAAAAAAGGGTGGTCTGTAAGAAAGAGCAGTGTAATATCTGATAGCTTTGAGGCAAAAATCAGCCGATAATCATTTCTCTTTGAACTCTTCAGGATGGGTCCTGTGTGACAAGGCCATTGTATTTCCAAGCTGACTAGTGGCTGTGGCCCACTGGAGGGAGAGCTGTTTCCAGGAGGAGCTGTTCTGCAAAAGCATTTTAATGATGGACTTTCTAATAGGGTCCAGGATGGCAGGACTAGGAGGAATGGATGCAAATTGGAAGAGGGGAGATTCAGGTTGGAGAGAAGAAAGAAGCTCTTTGCTGTGAGGGTGGTGAGACACTGGAAGAGGTTTCCCAGAGAGGTTGTGGATGCTTTCTCAATCCCTGGAGGTATTTAAGGCCAAGGTTGCATAAGGCACTGAAGAATCCAATGTGGTGGGAGTTGTCCCTGCCGATGGTAGGGGGATTGGAACTAGATGACCTTTAAGGTCCCTTCCAAACCATTCTATTCTATAAATGGGTCAGGGCAGGGAATCACCAGTAAAATTCTGAAAATATCCCTGCTGGTGGCCGGGTGGCACCATGGGGATGCCTCATCCTCCAGTTCCTATAGTAACTAGAAATATTACTGCCCATTTAGGTTTTTTTTGAAGGCTCTGATTTTTAGTTTTTTCCAAAGATGCTGAGTGGGCATCCTTCCACAAACCATGCCTCACTCAGCCTCACTCACCCAGGAAACGTTGAGAAATTTGTAGGCTCCTGCTGTTCCTTTGGAAGGATTTCAAAGCAAGGCAGAGAGAATCACTGTGGAATGCTGTGAACTCCTCAATGAAAGATTTTTTTTATCATTTAGCAAATGGTGTTTCAGTTTGCACAAGAGTCTTACACCATTTCAGCGGCATCTGGCACTGTGTTACCTAATGCTGGCAAGTCCTCAGGTTGCTGCTCCTCCACCTGAAGATGGTTTTACCTTGGCTCTAGACTTCTGGCTTTTACCTCCCTCGCTGCTGCAAGGCTATGGGATGTCCTTTAACTCCTGCTCATTCTGGTTTCAGAATTTGAAGGGCTTGATAAAGGGCTACACCATGAAAGCCATGCTTAGAACTTGGCTTTCAGCAGATCTGAGCAGGTCTGCTCAACACTGGTATCAGGATTGCAGATATGAGTGTGGGGCTTAAGTCCCGCTCACTCAGCAGTCTTCCAGGCTTGGTTTGTGGATAAGAGATAGTAGCTGAAGTCTATGTGTAGCTTCTCAGAGTCTCTAAGGAGTCCGTGTCAAAAATTTAGTCAATATTAGCTTACACCAGCCAGGAGAAAAGCTAATCTGTGGCGCAGTCTGGACTTGCTCCTGAGCTGAGATGGGTAATCTCAGAATCACAGAATGTGTTGGGTTGGAAGCAACCTTCAAAGGCCATCCAGTCTCCAGTGAGGAGGGACACTCTGTACTAGGTGAGGTTGCTCAGAACCTTGGCATTTCTTGGATGCCTTCAGGGATAGGGCCTCCACCATCTCTCTGGGCAACCTGGGCAGTGTCTCACCACCCTTGTGGGGAAGAACTTCTTCCTGTCCATTCTGGTGGCTTTGTCCCAGAGTGGCTGTGTAGTCCCAGAGTCTCCTGTGCCATCTGCAGAAATAGCTAAGGGAAGGATATAAAACCAAAAAGTTACAATGGCTTTATGAAGTTCTCGTCTTGTTCTAGACCTGTTTGGGGATTTGAGTGCAGGTGCTCTGACTGACACAGAGCTGTTCTGGTTTTACTGTGGTAGACTCAGACAGGTTGCACTTTGGGTAGTTCCTGTGGGGTGTGTTTGCTGGCTGGGTGCACAGAGGAAGTGAGGATGTGCATTTGCTTGGGAAAATTATTATCCAAATCCCAGTGCTCTTCTGAAACAGTTGTTTGACTGAATAATGAGCAGCAACCATTAGATGCTTGCCTTAGAAGACCTTGGCAGAGCACCCAGTAGTGAAATTATACATTTCTTGTCTTGTACCCCCTCAGTGCAGAATTATCTATATTTGGATTTCTTTTTTCAGCTGTGGAGATGAAGTGAATCCAATTTTCGAATGCTGTTTGGACCAAACACAAAAAAATTTGTGCCTCTGACACAGAGCTGAAGGAGAGGAGTGTCATGAGGAGATGTGCTTGTTCTCAACTCGCAGGCACAAATGAGATCCCTCTCTTTTTGCAGGACATTTGTTAAAGGAAAATGGGGATGTAGAACTAGGTTAGAGATGTGGGTTTCTTTCCTAGCAAAACTATACCAGAGAAGCCTTTTAGGATTACTTTTACTCCAGCTTCTCTCCCACTGTTGAAATAGAATCAGAGAATAGTTTGGGTTGGAAGGGACCTTAAAGATCATGTAGTTCCATCCCTCCTGCCATAGGCAGGGACACCTCCCTATAGTAGATCAGTGCCTTGTCCTATAGATATATGCTGAGGAGTGAAGTCTTCTATGGCATGCCTTGGTACTTGGAAGATGATCTCAGTATTAGCAGCTGGGATACTTGAATGTAGGAGCTCATCAAACTAGAATCCATATCTAGTTTCAAAGCTCAGGCTTGTTTTAATCCTTGCTGCAGTGGGCATTCCCCTCTGCTGTCATTGCTTCCCTTTCTGCTTCCAATTTAATCTTTCATTTCTAGCTGGGTTTTTTTTTTGTTTTGTTTTGTTTTTAGGTAACTTACACCAACCTGAAAAATCCAAGCATCATTTGAACAGTGACAGAGGTCAAGCTTCTCTGGTGCTCTGGAATCTTCATGGGGTCTGCTCCTGTAGTCCCTTTCCCAGTGTATTCGATGTCATCTGTTGAATCAGTGAGAACCTCAGGACTGATCTCCTGGAGGAAAGGGAACCTGAGAAATCAGATCACTCCCTGGAATTTTAATTTTTATATATTTTTTTTTTTTTAACCCATTCATTAATTTCTCTGGATGGATGAATATTTGACGTGTTCAAAAGTGTTTAAAAAATCCCTACTTCCAAAAGAGCCATGCTGATAAGATTAATGCTGGAGATACTTTCTTCTTCTCAGCTGTTCCCTGTGAACTCGGGGAAGTCAGACTGGCCTGGCAAGTGGCCTAACTCTTGGCTGCTGATGACACCTCTCCCACGGAAGCCATGTGTGGGCAGACAGGTCGTTTCATCATGGGGAGGAGGTGGAGGCACGCATCACCTTTTGTTTAAGCAGAAGCATCTTTTTGGAATGCTATCCATTTTATCAGTGAGGGAACCAGCAGCAGGCAGGAGAGGCTGGATATTATAATTAACACAAGTGGAGGCAGGCTGCTGCTCTGCCCTTCTGCCCGGAGAAGAAGAACCTGTTAAATTTGCTAGGAGCTGTTGCTGCCAGAACGAGAGACAGGGTTACTGGGAATACAGCAGCCACAACTGGAAGAAGTAGCCTCTTCAGAGCGATGCTGTGGGAAAGAGGATATTGGACACTGGATGCCCGTTTGGGTTAGAGTCTCTGCTTCTGCCTCCTGACCCCAGGAAGGCTAAAAACACAGCCCCTTTGCTTTTTTTGGAGGGCTTGGCCAAGGATGGCTGCGCTTTCCCAGCACTTGAGGATCCTGCTGTGGAAGAACTGGCTGAGTGTCAAGAGGCAGCTGGTGAGTGTGGAAACAGTGGAATAGGAGGGAGAGCTGGAAATGAGAGAAACTGAGCAGCAAGAGGGTTGAAACAAATGTTTTTGAAGACTGGTGGTGAGGAGAGGAATGGGATGGGAGTGAAGGTGGGCCTTTTTAAGCCAAAGGGATTGAGTCTTTTGTTGGAACTCACGCATGAAGGCTCAGGAACCCAAACTGGATTCCATGGATGCCAGCATGATTCTTACAGGGCAGCAGTCCCTGCAGACAACACCATGCACAAGCTCATGGAAAAATCCAAGTTATGGACTTGTATCACAGCCTGTCCTCTTGCCAACAGACAAAAAGTGATAGTTTTTAAGGTCTTCTGTTGAATGTAAGCTTTGGCAGGTTGGGGAAATGCTGAGAGGGAGGGTGTGATGGATGCAGTGAAAGGCCTCCTATCACCATATGCTTCTGCAAGGTCTGTTCCTGCCTGCCCTGTCCTGCTGAGTTATCCCCAGCTCCCCATGGTCCTCCATGGGAGCTGTGTATATGCTGCACAGCTTCAACTATCTTGTCCTTCACTGGTGCTAAGGATGAACTGTGTGACCTGGTCTAGGTGTTCCTGCTCAGGCAGGGAGATTGGACTAGATGATCTCTTGAGGTCCCTTCCAATCCCTGATATTCTGTGATATAGAATTGTAGAATCAGAATAATTTGAGTTGGAAGGGACCTTAAACCTCCCACTAGATCAGGTTGCTCAATGCCTTGTCCAGCCTGGCCTTAAACACCTCCAGGGATTGAAAGGGCATGGACAACCTCTCTGTGCAACCTGTTCTAGTGTTTCAGGAGGAGACTTTCTGGAATGCAGAGGAATCCCAGTAAATCACCTTTAATTTCTCAGGAGGAATTCTAGCAGCCTTGCTGAAAGCAGAAGGGTTGAGTCTCTCTTCCTAGAGTAAATGGTAACATTGGTCTTGCTTACTTTAATGCTGTCTTCCCATGGAGTTGAATTAGCTATTCTGTAGTACTTAAATGTCAATTCAATTAAAAATCTGGACACTATTATGGCAGACATTCCCTGCAGCCCTTCTATGTTTCCTCCTCTTGCTGCAAAGTGCTGAGATAGCTCAGCCTGGAGAGATGTGTGGAGGTGAACCCAGATCTCTCCTCACAGATGTCCCTAGTTCTCTGTCCTCCTGCTTATGGTCCTACACCAGGAAGCCTCCATCCTCTTCCCTGCAGATTCTAGTGCTTTCCGGCTCTGCTTATCAGCCTCTCCAGAGCCAGCAAACACACTTGCTTCTGCGTTTTGCCTTTACACTCTATTTCCTTGGCGAGCTCTCAGCAGAGCCCCCGGAGACACTGCTTCTACGTGGGGAGAGGTCAGCTTTCCTGACTCTTAATTTGTAGAACTCAGCCAAAGCCCTGCATCGGTGTCCAGGAATTGCCTCTCAACTGTTTTTTCCTTCAAGGGAGGGGATGGTGGGGAATTGAGGTGGCAGCCCCGCTCAGGAGCAGTGGAGATGCCTCTGGGGAGATGGAAAAATCGGTGCCTTTTGCACTTGTGTTGCTTTTCCATCCATCACTTGTGGGCAGCCTGGTTATTTCAGCGGGGCAGATGTGCCTGCACCCAGAGCTACTAAGTGTGGCTTGAGAAGACAAACCTCCTTTTAGCAGTGAAATCATCCAGCAGGCTGAGATTTATCATGGTCCTTCATATCCCAGAAGCCAAAGGGCTGGAGCACCAACCCTAGAATTGGTCCTGTTGAAGCTGGAGAAAAGGAGACCTCACAGTGCCTGATGGGGCTCCAGGATAGCTAGGGAGGGGCTATTTGGGTTAGGGTCCTGACCCTCTGGCAGACGGTGGGCCTGAGCTCCTGAGATACTGAAGAGCCATTCTGTGAGATCCCAGGGCATGTGGACATACAGGGATGGACAGTTTCCACCCTCTCCTGTTCAGGCTGGAGAAGAGAAGGCTCTAAGGAGACCTTCCAGTGCCTGAAGGAGCTCCAGGAAAGCTGAGGAGGGGCTGTTTGCCAGGGCATAGAGCCACAGGACAAGGGGCAGTGGTTTAAAACTAGAACAAGGAAGGGTTAGAAGGAACATGAGGAAGAAGTTCTTCCCCAGGAGGGTGGTGAGACACTTGGCCAGGCTGCCCACAGAGGTGGTGGAGGCCCCTTCAGTGCCTGGAGATGTCCATGTGCAGTCTTGCTGAGGCTCTGAGCAACCTCATCTAGTGGAGGATGTCCCTGTCACTGCAGGAGGTGGCACTAGGTGGACTTGGAAGGTCCTTTCCAACTGTGTATTTTATGATTCTATACTGAAGTTGGCCTTTACTGCATTCCACTTAATGCATTCTTCCTCCAGTTTTAGTGGCCATCTTCTTTGTTAACTGGGGATACCTGAGAGAGTGGGAAGGCTGTTGTGTTGCAGCTGATGTACCCAGCTACCATTGAAGTATGGAGGAGAAGCACCATTTGGAGGGAGCAGGTCCAGAAGAGGGCCATGGGGATGGTCAGAGNAATAAGTTGCCCAGAGAGGCTGTGGCTGCCCCCTCAATCCCTGGAGGTGTTTAAGGCCAGGCTGGATGAGGCATTGAGCAACCTGGTGTAGTGGGAGGTGTCCCTGCCCATGGCAAGGGGGTTGGAACTGTATGATCTTTAAGGTCTCTTCCAACCCAAACCATTCTATGATTTTAGAACCCAGTGGAGAGCTATAAAGAATTTCCCAGAGCAGAGACAATCAGTATTCATTTCTTCCCTAGGAATATGATAGGTCTCTTGCCCTTCCTTGAGGCAGCCTCTGACAAATTATGGGGTACCAGCACAGAAACCAGAATTAGATGTTAGCCTGGGTGGTGCTGACCAAGGAGGATGTGTTAATAATACCGTTTGCATATGAATTAATCAGAGTTAAATAGCCTGTTTGGCAACTGATTATAGGGAAAGCGTGAGATATATATAAAAAAAAAAATTACAAAAATATTAGTTTCAGTGACTGATTTTGTTCCGAGTTGAGAGCAGGAAGAGGATTGTCACTGTGAGAGTTGAAATGTTGCTGAATGCTGGAATTACAGGAGAAGCCTCTTTTGAAAGGGTGTGTGGGGGATGCCTGTGGTTTCATGTCCATCAGTTCCCTATTTTAGGGCATGAATCTTGCTCCTGTGTCATCTCATGAGGAATGATGGGGACAGAGTTGCTGTAAAACAACCATCTTGAAGCTGGGAATTGCTCTCTGGGACTTGTTTATTCATCTCTTTGTTTGGTTTTATCTTCCAGTAAATGTTGCAGGAAATGAAAACATTCTTATGGCCTTGGAATTACCTTGGAAAAAAACAGTCTTGGGGTAGTATGTGCTCATCTGGGGGAAAAAAAAAAGTAGCAACACCAGGATGAAAAATGGGATGGTTTTGAAAAAAAGACATCTTTGTACCTTCAAAAATTGACGTGAAGATAACACTGCAATTCTTGAAACCCATAATAGTTTAAGCTTAACTGCTGATGGATGGAGAATTCTCACCTAGCCAGTACAGCAGCAGATAGCCAGCAGTGCCAAAGCAGATGATAATTAGAATAATTGTGCTTTCCTGGCTTGAACTCCAAGGTTGATAGTTCTAAGACTGACTTTGGGCATCCCACCTAGATTGGTTTGCTTCACTAGATGATGAGTGGGTTGTATTTACTTGGTTCTCATCCTCTGAAGCCGTCAGACCTAGTGTTGGCAACAGGGCTCTTTAATATCAAGCTCTTTATGGTTTTCCCACTGTTCTAGGTCAATTACACGTCCTCTCTCTCCAATCTCAGCTCATTTACATGGACTGTTGAAGTCTGGACGTGGAAAGGTGCCAGAGATTCAGATTTCTGGGATCAGGAGCTCATATGAGGGGTCTTCAAATGTGTTTCTCCAGCTGACTGGTTTCACAGCTCCATAAACCCCTTCCTTCGTGCTTGAACTTCACATGGTGTAAATGGCTGCAGTCTTTTTTTTTTCCAGCTGTGCTGTGAGGTACTTTGTCAACAACAGTGAAACTTTTTGGGGAAAAAAATTGCTGTACATTTGTCCATTTGCTCACCACACACTTTAATTTGGGAGTACAACTTAATCCAAGCCATCTTCCCCTCAAGGGTGGTGAGACACTGATCCAGGTTGCCCAGAGAGGTGGTGGAGACCCCATCCCTGGAGACATCCACGGCCAGACTTGCTGAGGCTCTGTGCAACCTCATCTAGTGCAGAATGTCCCTGGTCAATGCAGCAGGCTGGACTAGATGGCATTTGGAGACCCCTGGCAACTCAACTGACTCTATAATCTATGATTTTTGCCTCTAATTTGAGCAGTGCTGTTGACTAAAAGTGAAACCTGCCTTTCACACTTCAGCTCTTACCTCACCATAGCTATGCTCCTCAGCATGCTTTTACTCTTACGGAGCAGTGTCCCAGAGCTGGGTAAACACCATCCCCCATAATTATCAGCCACACACAGAAGTCCAGGAAGGGCTTGTGTTGTTTTCAGCCTTGTTATTTGCTCTTTAAAATCTTAGGGAGTTTTGCTTCCTGCATGGATGGATAATACTTGGCTTTTAATAAGATGCATACCGAGGCAGTGTGATTTACACTTCATCTCCTAACTCATTTAGGGCAAGGCTTGTATGTTCCAGACAAACTCTGAGGCACGTGGAGATGACAAACCCAACTGATGTGTTTTCATTGCTCTCTTCTAGGTATGGTCGTTCATTTTAATTTCCTGGCCCGTGGTTGTTTTCATCATCTTGGCCATTATCCGCCTCAAATTCCCTCCAGAGCCACAGCCAAACTGTAAGTAACTACTTTAGGTTTTAAGTCTTTGGGGGTTACTTCTTGTTTTGGTTACTGATATGTGAATTTTTTGCATTTTGCTGCTTTTTTACAAATTTGGTTCTTGGTAGTTTCTATCAGAGCATCCTTTTCTGAAAGGAAAGGGTGAGTGGACACATACAAGGGAACTTTGGAGGGACAAGGCTTTTTTGCTTGTTTTGATTGGGAATAAAATCCCCTTTATGGTGAGTTCTAGTTCTTACCTTAAAAATCACAATTGCCACATATCTATAGCTGTTTCTGCTTGTACTTCCGAGAGTACAAGTTTCTACTTGTTTTTTCTTGCACTTCAGCTGGACAGCAGTCAGGGAGCACAGAAATGATGTAACAGAGGTGCAGAATAAGCTGATCTGATGCTGAGTTTTGAAACCTTAAAGGCAACCCCACACAGGATCTCAATCTATGCCCTTACATGTATTTGGGGCTGCAGAAATATCATAAGATCTATTATTTGCTTGATTAAACCAGCTCAAATTCGAGCCAGTAGGTTGTTCTGAAGGACATGTAATACACGTTTCAATAGGTTGAGGATTATGCAGAGAAATTATCCAGCAAATTTCATACAGGGATGAGCAAGTGGCAAGAACAAGTTGCTTTGGGTTCTGTAGTGTAGCACCTCATGCAATGGGAGCTCATGCCAAGGCTGAACTCTGAAGTGAGATGATGTGCCAGGTAGATGTCACCATTCAAAAGGATGCTCATAGGAATATTAGGGACCGAGGAAATTAAGGAGCTGAAATTCATCTGATATATAATTGCCTCCACGTCTAGCATCCAAGAGTCAAAAATGCACCACCTCTATTTCTTCCAGGCATCTGTTTGATGACTTTTTTAAAGGTCAGCAGAGATTATGATCAGGAGAAATGAAGATTTCTCTGTCTCTGCTCATAGGTCCTGTGATGATCTGAGAGCCCAGCTACACAAAATCCCCATACAACTTGCTGTGCACATCGCAGTTGTGGGTTTTAACCTTTTTATTACAGCCCTTGTGTTTGTAGGCACTGCTGGGGTGTGTTTTGTGGCTTAAGTGTGGAATAGGAAGTTCTGGATTGGAAGCGTGCAGTGTGAAATCCAGTGAGCTGGCTTTGATATCTTCCAAGGTTTTGTGCCTGTATCACCTCTTTTCTGGACTGGGGAGCGACAAAAGTCCCTTTCCATCACTTCAGGTTTACGCAAGGTCTGGAAATCTTTTATGAGATACAATCTGCCCCTCAGGGCTCAACCCACTCAGTCTTCAGAGAAGCCCAATTACACTCTTTACTTCAACGAGCCCTGTCACACCCATCACACCCTCCCTGCCCGATGTCTTCCTTTACTGTTCTCTCTCCTCCTATGGGCTTGACATCATCCTTGTTCTCTAAAGGAGCTCTCCTGGGTGTGGTTGGATGTCTTCAATGCTGGGAGGAAGATGTGGGAGAATCCTTGCTCTCCTCTTAGACCCAGAGCTTTGCTTCTCCCAGCTTTTCTGTAGCCAAGTTTGTTTTTCCCCAATTCTGGATATGAATTGAAGCTTTTAGGTTCCAGCTCGTGGCTGGGAGATGCTCCCACTCTCCCCTTAGTTTCTGCCTGTGTGGGACCTGCTAACTTGTACATACAAGAGCAAGCTGGTTGTATTTCTACAGGACCGAGTTAGCCCTGTCTGCATTAAATATTGCTTGAAAAAGCACTGTAGGAGGAGAACCAGTGTGCTTTTCCCACTCTCTGTGTGTGTTTGTGCTTCAAGCAGTGTGATGTCTCCACAAAGCAGTCAGCCTCCAGCATCATCCCTCCCCATCAGCTCTGCCCTAAAGGACAGACGTCAGATCTGTGATTTCCCCATCTTGACCTGGATTTGCAACACCTCTCTGTTTCTCCTCCCTTTGTTCTTTGTGTTGGGTTTGGGGCATTCTTCATCCCTCTCTTTAAGCCTACTTTTTCTCCTCTTCCTTTTTATGCTGGCTGGTCTTTCTCATCTATCTCCCTGATCAGTAGGTGAACCCAATGCATTAATGTTCAGGTTTGTATTTTTAATTTATTAAATAGGGAGGCAGAAGGTGAAGGTCTGTGGGGAAGCAAAACGAGCTCGCCTGGTTTTAATGAGCTTATAAGTGGCTGCTGTGTATTCTGGGATGGCTGCCTTCTTTGCAGAGCCTGAAATGTCAGAGGGAAGAATTGGGCAACACAGTGCTTCATCCATTGAGGCCACCAGCACAGGGAGAAGCCTGATCCTGAATTGTCTCCTGCCTGGATCTGGCTGTCACAACCAGGCACACGAGGACATCATGTTGCTGGGACACTGGAGAAAGCAAGAATGCTATGGAGGTGGAAAATGGCAAGATCTGGAGGCTCACCCAGCCACACTAGGCTTCTTGGGGGGTTTCTGTGAACAATAGGATTCAGTTAATGGGTGTGTGGTCTGAAGGTCATGGTGGTACACAGAAGAACATATGTATGTGCAACAGATGAACCCAGGTGATCAGCAGAATTCATACTTTCTGCTTGGGGCTGATGGAGGTGAGGGGGTAGGAACCCGAAGCCCAGTGTCCTCCCACCACTAGGAAAAAAAAATCATCCAAAGTTTAAGATTTTAATCCAAGCAGTTGTATGTAATAGCCTCAGCCAAATCTATTTTTGTCAATTTGTCTAATTATTTTTTAAATGAGTGCATGCTTTCCAGCATACACTGCCCTGCAGCAGCGAGTTCCACTACATTTTTCTGTTTGGTTAAAAAAAAAACAAAAAAAAAAACTTTCTATTTTGGCTGCTTCTCATGCTCTCATCGTGTTGCTTTGTTCCTGTGTTGAGAAGAATGAGCATTTATACACCCTTTTCACAGTCCTATTTATTACTCTAACTACTTTGTGTCTGTCTTTTTTCTCTGCTGCAGAGCTCCAGATATACAGGCTCTTTCTATGATTTAGGCATGATTGAATGAATTTTCAATTAAACACAATACTGCCTAATGAAGTCATTGGCTCATTAATGCCTCTAATTTGCTCTGGGGGGTGGGAGAGTTAAGATTTGTATGGATATTTTTATGAAGTAGGGAAGGACTTAATGCATGAGGGATACACAGTATTGGTGTGTGAAATCTGAAGCAAAGAGAGTTTTATCATTCCAGGGAGGGGGTAATGATGTGACACTGAACTATGAGAGGATGGAAAACAAAAATTCATAGAATCATAGTGTGTTGGGTTGGAAAGGACCTTCCAAGATCATCTAGTCCAACCCCCTGCAGTGACAGGGACATTCTCCACTAGATGAGGTTGCTTAGGACCTCAGCAAGACTGCACATAGATGTTTCCAGGCATTGATGGAGACTCCACCTCTCTGGGCAGCCTGGACCAGTGTCTCACCACTCTCATGGGGAAGACTTCTTCCTCATGTCTCACCTAACCCTTCCCTGCACTAGTTTCAAACCATTGCACCTCATCCTGTGGCTCCATCCCAAACTTCATGGTTTCCCAGGTCTTTGAAGCCACATTTTGGTGGAGACACTGATAAACTGAGATCTGTTGTGTGCATTTTTGGCTTGGGCTGTGAATTTATCTCCTGCATGGGAATGATAATGTTGGAGATCATAAGGAAGAGGGGGGGCCAAGAAGATGATGAAAGGACTGGAGCATCTCCCTTCTGAGGACAGGCTGAAGGGGCTTGGGTTGTTCAACCTGAAGAAGAGAAAGCTCAGGGGAGAACTCAGAGTAGCTTCTCAGTACCTGAAGGAAGGGGGCTACAGAAAGGCTGGGGGAGGACTTTTGAATAGGGTCCAGGATGACAAGACTAGGAGTGATGGATGCAAATCAGAAGAGGGGAGATTGAGGATGGAGAGAAGGAAGAAGCTCTTTCCTGTGAGGCTAGTGAGACACTGAAAGAGGTTGCCCAGAGACGTTGTGGCTGCCCCCTCAATCCCTGGAAGTGTTTAAGGCCAGGCTGGATAAGGCATTGAGCAGCCTGGTGTAGTGGGAGGTGTCCCTGCCCATGGCAGGGTGGGTTGGAACTAGGTGATCTTGAAGGTTCCTTCCAATCCAAACTATTCTATGATTCTAAAAATGCCAGTGTGGGTATAAAGCCATTTGGCTGGGTTATAATGGTGATCTTTGAACGTCCCAGAGAAAGCAGGGATGTTCACCAATGGGTGCTTCCAGATGAAAGTGCCCTGGTCTAAAGTTTCCCTCATGGGCAGCAGACTAAATAACACTTCAAAACCTTGAGAGTGGCTTGTCTTTGGTCCCTAGTCCCCAGTGCCAGCAGGGCTGCCTGGAGGGATGAAAGGCATCTTTTCCTCTCCTTGGTGCTCTGTGATTGAGACTGAGAGCTGGCCCAGCCTGATGGGTGACTCCTGCTTGCATGGAGGATGTGGGTACCCATGGCAGGGAGCCTTCTCCTCTCTCAGGGCATCTCCTTTAATTTTTTGGCGCAGCTCGTTGCTGAGGGGTATGAGAGAATCACACATACCACTGCTCAAAATGGATTCTTTGACTCTACAGCTCTCAGCAGTCTCTGTGCCAGTTGCTGTCTAGCCTGAAGCCACGGGAACTGCTAAATGATGAGCTTTTGGCATTTTGTCCCCAAAATACAGTGCATGCTCTTTTTCTGCAACCAGGTATGCTGAGGAATGCTCAGAAAATTCAAGTCTCCTTCAAGGTGACAGAGAGTTGTACACTCCAGAGGTTTCTGCCATCCCCTTTGGGGACATCTGGTCTTTAGCCACTGTTATAACTAATAAATGTGACACAAATGTGGTATGGTGTCCTTGTCAAAGGGGTGAGAGATAAAGCTGTGCCTCGGCCAGAGTCACAGGTCATCTTTGGAGACTGAAGAGCCAGGTAATCAATTCCCACAAGCCTGTCCTGGGCTGTTTTTTGTGGATCTGGCTCCTTTCCAGAGTAGAAATAATAGCAACATGCTTTTGCCAGGTAATTTTCCTCATTATTATTTTAAATAATACATTACTGCCATCCAGCAGAAAGAGGCTGGGGATTTAGGAGAGCATTTGTCACCCAGAGGAAAAGCAGGCAGTGAACTCTGTGGGCTGGTAGGGAGCAGCTGGGGGCAAGTGGCACATCAAATATCCATGTCTCTGATGGCTCAGCTCTACTCTGCCTGTGCACAAATAGGTTGCAGGGACATTCATCTCACCCCTTGGTGGTGGCTGCCAGCATCGTGGATCACCAAGCAGATGGCATGAGAGATGGCAGGAGACATGGAGGGGATGGAGGGGATGGATTGCTTCTCTGCCTTCCCTGGGCAGGTCTGCACAAAAAAAGGAGTGAGTTTGATCCTGGAACTGTTGCCCCCAAGACAAAGCTCTGGTTTAACAACCTGACTTGAAACCAAAGCTTGTGGTGTTCCACAGAAACTCTTCCAAACAAGTCTTGCAGAACATGTTATTAGGGGCGCTCTAGGTTACCCTGGCCGAATGCCTGCTTTGATTTTATTTTACTTTTTTTAAGGGTAGAACTAGAAAATCATAAGCCAAAGCTCTTTTTTGTAGTTTCTTGCTTGCTTTGGGACTGGCAGATACAACTCCTCTTCCAATTAAGAGGGCTGTGTCAGTGGGGAAGCTTCTGATGGGATCTGGCCAGCGTTGCCAAGGTGGAGTAAAAGAGCCTCAGTGAAACTGAAAACCAATGGATTGGTTTGACACATGGCATGTCCACATCATAATAATGATATTTTCTTCCTCTTCCAGGTTATCTTGCACCCCGAAACCTTCCTAGTGCTGGCTTCTTCCCCTTCCTGCAGACCGTGCTGTGTGATTCAGATGCCAGATGCAAAGGCACCCCCTACACACCGGAAGATCTGCTGCCAAGGCTCAGTGGTATCTCCTCTCTCAGACTGTAAGGGAACCTAAATGTTATGTGGGCGTTACAAGCTGTGAAGTGGAACTTGCTTTGGGGTGGAGGGAGCAGCCATGTGTGTGTGAATGTGCAAGAGAAGAAACAGTTTTTGCCTGGTAGATCACGCTAGGTTTGCTGGCTGGATGTGTTGTGTTGGGGTTGAAACATTCAGCGGAGGCATTTTTCCATCTCATTGATGTTCCAGTTGAAGCCAAGTAGTGACTGCTTTGAGATGAGCCAGCCAGGGTGGTTTCTGCATGTTAGCTGCCCAGTTCTGACACACCTCTGGGGAATTTGCTACTGGGAGGCCTGGCTGGTGGATGGAGAGCTGAAAACATGGGAATCTTCTCTACAAGGTTCCTGGTTGCTCATCTTTACTCTCAGATGGGAGGCTGCTCCAATAATGGTGATGTCAGAGCCTCAAAATTTCCCTTGAACAGATCTTGAGATTCTAAAGAGCTAAGGTGGGCCAGATCCACCAGGCAGAGTGGGAGATCCTGGGAGTAGGTTACTCCTCAAGGGTCCTCCTAAGTCAATGCAGAGGGACAGGGATTTCCCAAGCCAATGTCCAGGATCTCTCCATGGATTACAAAGGATGTAGCTGACATCATACAGAGCAAATCCTAATCAAACTCAAGGTCACACAGCAGAAGGGAGCAGAGCCACACAGGGGGATCCCAGACCTCTAGAAGGAGCCAGACTTTTGGACAACACAGATTTCAACACACCTACCACAAAATCCACCTGGAGACCCGTTCTGAGTCCTTTATGCATAAGAAATTCAGTGAGCTGTCATGGGTTTCATCTCTCTTTTTCCCCTTTTTTCCTTCCTTCCCCTAGTAAGCGGAGGAGCACATCCAGCATGGCCAAGGACAGCCATCCACCACCATGGAGCACAGAGGTTCCCAAAAGCAGGAATGCTTCTCTGGGTATGTTATTCACTGCTGTGCAAAGTTCTGGTCTTTAAAGGCTGATCTTTTGAAGCTCTCTGGACAGAGAGGTGATTCTTGGAGTGCTGGTGAAGTGGTTTATGTGTTCTCTAGGAGCACGTGGCTATGGCCGTGATGTTAGTGTAAATTCTTGGGAGTAATTACGAATAACTCTCTGTAGAAAATGCTTCTGGAGTTTGGCCAAGAAAGTAGGATTTAATTGTTGTGCTTCACAGGAGCAGTGTGAGACCACAGACTGCTTGGACATTAGTTAAAATTCCAGCCTTTTATGGAATATTGCCCTTTTACTGCACTAAAGTTGTCCATAATCAGCTTGTTATTTTTTTTCTAATGTATCCACAGTTACTGGGAAAACAAGTTGCCTTCTGTGCCAGGGTAGCTATTTATTGTTGATGTCCTCCTCTGATGCAATTCTCTTTCCTGAAGGAAATTTCAGGCTTAGATTTTCCATAAAACCATTGCAGTTATTATTTATTAATGGCCAGTACTATCTACAAACCCTAGTGATGGATAGTCCTTTCTCCAGGGAGCCCACGATCAGATGAATGATTGCAGATTTGCATTCTCTCACTGTTCTGCTCTGGCCATTTCCCTCTTCCAATTAGCATTTCTGCCAGGATGCAAAAGGGTTTGAATGCAGAGGTTTTAGGGGGGGAGAAAAAAATAATAAAAAACCTTTGAACATCTCCCTTTCTGCATGGGGGAGCTGCGGTACAGCAGAAAAGATGTGAAAATTGAAATTTACCTACCAGCAAGTAGTTAAATGCATTTTATTTAAATAAAGTTACAGAAGGAAATAATGTAATCCAGGATTTAATTACAATGGGAAAAAAAAAAAACAAACCCAAACAAAAACCCGGGTTTAAGTAAGTAATTACAGGATGCCATCAGCTCTACCTCTGGAGAGGGATTAATAATTGTGTGGCCGAGGCAGTCGACAACTATCCTGTGTCATGGTTTGTTGTAGCAAAAATGATGAAAAGATATAAAGTGAAACAACAAGTGTTTCAAACTGTTATTGCAGCACTTGGGGATTTGGCATCTCCCAGAGAAAAAGCCCTTTGGAATATTTCATCACCATCCAACCTGACTTCCAGCCTCAACATGTTCCACAAGGTCCTTGATTTCGGGAAGGTAAGTTTGTATTTGCATAACAGTGTGAGCATTTATGGACAGCCATATTTAAAGAGTTTAAAACCCCACTGCAAACTGAGTATTTTTAACAGTAACTTTAACATTCTGTCTTGTGTTCAGAACCCAACCCAATACTCAACTGCAGCAAACCTCAAAGTCATCCTGTGTGAGATCCTGTCGCGATACACACCCCATCCTGGTAACACTGAAGAGAAGATGGCAGCCAACATCCACCAGAAGTTCTGCTCTACCAACTCTTCACTTTTAGAGGCCTTTACCCAAGAATTCAGAAGTCAACTCTCCCAGGTTTGTGCTTGGGACCTCTCCTAGTGTCTGCAGCTAGTAGCTGTGTTAGTTCACCCATGTTTTGGAGACAGGCTGTGACCCTCAGACTAAGAGTCGCTCATAGAATAAAATCATAGAGTGTGCTGAGTTGGAAGGGTCTGCACTAGATCAGGATGCTCAGAGCCTCAGCAAGCCTGGCCTTGGATGTCTCCAGGCCTCCACAACCTCTCTGGGCAACCTGTTACAATGTCTCACCACCTTCATGGGGAAGAATTTGGCAAACAGTGGTTTTTTTTACCAGGGTGGAAATTGATATTAATTTTTCTTGTATGCCTAATCTTTGGACTGTTTGGGATGTTGTAAGTTGTTGGGCTTGTCCAAACAGAGAGAATTTATGGTACAATCTGAGGTGTGAAGGTAAAGCAGAATCATGTGATTATTGCCTGTCACTGGAGCCCTTGTTTGTAGACTTGTGTACAAGTGCAGCACAAGCTGAAAAACACAAAACATCCCACCAGCAACAAGGGTTTCTCCTTCTTTAATAATTTCTTGCATTGTTATTTGTTAAGGTGGAGCAGAACCCACAGTACCAGGCAGCATTCGTCAAGGAAATGGTCTCCTTTCTGATGCTCATCTCCCGAGTGCAGAATGACACCTCCCTGTGGCACCTCCTCCTGCTGGCCCCACGTGTGTTTCAGGGCAGCCTGCAACTGCAAGAAATGATTGATTTCCTTCTGAACCCAAGCAGGTAAGGACACAGAAGATGCCAGGAGTGGGTTTGTGTACTGAACTCTCATCACCTCTCATCTCGGAGAAAGGGTTTTAGCTTAAAAACATGATTTATTTAGGGGATTATATGGCTTCAATACTCATGCATCTTTAGAGGTCTCTCTGTACAGCAAGTGGTGGTTTGATTTTCAATGAGTCTTGTATGACTTCTTAAGTGGGAGCTTATAACTGCAGATTCTTCCTCCTTTAATACTCTGGCTCACAAGCATCTCTGCAGAATAGAAAGAGTGAGCAACAAAGCCACAAAACCTGTATGGAGATGTGATGTTAAAATGGTGAGAAAAGCAATCCCTGCTGCTCTTTTCTCTCCAACACCCTGTTCCCACACATCACTATGGATTTATTCATGCCACTGGAAGCAGCTCAACTAAGGTCTTTGCATTTCACCATCAGAAACCTGAAGAAGTTCTTTTCTGTGAAGGTGGTGAGACCCTGGAAGAGGTTTCCCAGAGAGGTTGTGGATGCCCTGGAGGTGTTTAAGGCCAGGCTGAATGAGGCACTGAGCAACCTGGTGTAGTGGGAGGTGTCCCTGCCCTTGGCCAGGGGGTTGGAACTAGATGATCTTTAAGATCCTTCCAACCCAAAGCATTATGTGATTCTATAACTTCACCCAAGCAAGAGATTGAGCATTTTACGGTGTTCCTGTGCCTACAGTGAAGAGCTGCTCTTTGTACAGGAGAAGCAAAAGGGCCTGATAATCACCATGAAGTTTTCAGTAACCTACATACACTGAGCAGAGTGTTTTTTAAATGACTTCCTCTGCAATACAACGCGCCTGATAATCCGCTTGTTCTTTCCAAAGACTGGAAAACATCCTTTGCTTCCCTCTCAGCCTGGTTATTACTGTATAAAAGAGGAAAGGGGGAGAACTGGAAATGGTGTCTGTTACTTGTGATTGCTTTTTCCATCTGTGGATGTTGTTCCCTGGGATCCCTCCTCTCGCTGGGGCCTTCTCTGCTGGCTTCTTTGTTTCTTTTAGGGGGAGATTCAGCTTCAGCAGTGGATGGCTGGGTTGGCACCTCACCTGTGTGAGCCCTGTTGTGAGGACTTCATAGTAGCTTATCAATGCAGAAAGATGGGGGTAGGACTTTTTAATAGGATATGAGATGGAAGGACTAGGAATAATTTATGTAAATTGTAAGAGGGGATATTTAAGCTGGAAAGAATAAAGAAGTTCTATCCTGTGAGGATGGTGGGACACTGGAAGAGGTTGCCCCCTCAGTCCCTGGAGGTGTTTAAGGCCAGGCTGGATGAGGCATTGAGCAACCTGATGTAGTGGGAGGTGTCCCTGCCCATGACAGGGGCTTGGAACTAGATGATCTTGAAGGTCCCTTCCAACCCAAACCATTCTATGATTTAAGTGCTCTACAGATTTTGCATAACCCTTTGAACGAGTACACCTAATGAGTGCCACATGTGTCTGAGCTAATATATGCCAATTGTTTCCCCATCAAAGCCCTTTCTATTTGTATTTTGTGCGTGATCAAAGAAATAATTAAAAATAGGGGCAACGTCTTGTCTGTCAGAGAGTGTGAGAATGATGGGCTGCGCTCCAGCTGTTTCCTATTTGAACACTTGGTTTACTCTTCTGATAAACCTGTAAACACAATTTATATTCCATGTTGGACTTTTTTTTCTCTCCCTCCTGCAGTGTTGTGCTGCCAGCTCAGAATGTCTCTGCATCACCTCTAACGGGTGATAGATCCCAAACTGTTCAGGATGGACTTATGGATCCTTGGTTTTCCCTGAGCTGCTTGGAGGAAGGTAAGACCCCTTCATAGAGCCCTATCTCTGCTTAAAATATACACTGCCGAGGAGAAGCAAATGGGGATTTTAATATGTGAATGGCTGTGGGAGGCACAAAAGACCAAAAGAACAATCAAATTTCCAAACAGGATCTTGTGTCCTGTAGGAGCCTTATTTCATGAGACATCAGCCCAGGTTGCCCAGAGATGTGGTGGAGGCCCCATCCCTGGAGACATCCAAGACCAGGCTTTCTGAGGCTCTGACCAACCTGATCAAGTGCAGGATGTCCCTGTCATTGCAGGAGGGTTGGAATAAATGACCTTGTAAGGTCCCTTCCAACCCAGTGTGTTCTATGAGTCATCCTTGGGTGTAATCCTTCATGCATTTGTACAGTTCTTCCCAGTTTCCAACCTAATGTAATTTTTATTATTATACTCTTTACGTGTTTGTTGTAGACAAAGAAAAAAGTTTGGTGACCAGATATATTTGTAATCACTTGCTTAACAAGGAAGAGAATCGGAGTTTGGTGTCTGAATTGGAAGAAGTTCTGAGGTAAGACATTAGCTAAAGGGATATTACAGTATAATTCAAGTCTATAATCTTCGCTCTAAATCACTTTACATTTCCACTTGCTTTGATTTCATATTCACTAAAATGCTTTTTTTTCCTCTCCCCTCCAGAAAAACAAAGTCACCAGAGATTGGTGGAAAGTACTCCAAGAGGTCCATTAATTCGGATGATTTAGAAGCCATACAAAAGTCCCTGCACCGTTTAAAAGGCTTGGAGAAAAAAATGAATACAAGTGAATTAAAAAGCTTGAATCTATTCAGAAATCTGAAGAATGAAACATTACAGAAATTGTATGCAATTCTTGAACTGGGAATGGATCCACATCATGATTATAAATTAAAGGAGCCGTATAATAAGACAATAATTGATGAAATCTATAACTTCACATCACTGCAATTACCAAGTGACTTTAATGAGACTTCCATTTTCCATATAATGACCCAGCGGAAAGAAATTCAGAAGGTTTTAAAATTAGCCACAATGATTTGGAATCCAGTTCTTCTGTTAAATAATTCTAATTTTGGCCTGCTGCAAACTGAGGATGCTCTCCAAATGTTGCTCTCCACTAGCTTGCCATCATCTCTGGAGGACTTCAGAGAACATTTCAAAAGGATGCAAGAAATACCCTCTTTGGTTTCTGATCATCTGCTTAAGCCTGTGTCCTACAGAAACTTTGCAGAGCAGCTTCAAGCTCTCCAGGAGATATTTTTCATCATGACAAACAGAAGCATAGGTTATCAGTACCTGCTGATGCCCATCTTTGAAGTGATGAGGAAGGTGGAAAGCTCCATGGGTAAAGCCTGGTGGGATGAGCTGAACATCTACTGGCGCATTGGGGAACAACTCAGATCAATGAAGTGGAACAACACAGGCATCGTGGCCTATGGGCAGTTTTTAGAGGTACTAAACAGCCATTTACAAGAGCTGAATAACAATTCCAGTAGCATCTTCAGTGAGCAGCTGGAGCAGCTCTCAGAATTCGTAACTGCTGTGTTTAAAGAGTTTGGGGAAAACTCTGAGGCAGCAAACATCTTGCTGGTCAATCAAGCCATACAAAAGACCTTGCACCTATTGAAAGACTTACAGATGAATTATAATGTCAGTAAATTGAAAACTTTAGAGCTTTTCTTTAATTTTGGTAATGAAACCTTAGAGAGCTTGTCTGGGCTTCTGAGGGCAGGAATGAAGATCCTTCATTACACAAGTGCCAGGGAGGCTTCCAGTCAAGAAATAATTCACACTGTCTATAATTTAACACATAATCTCCTGCATGAGTTGAGTGAGGTTTCCTTACAGCACA
>VZTY01022252.1:78962-101264 GCA_013400935.1 Turnix velox | reverse complement strand
CTCTGAGCTGGAGACCTGTTGGGTTGAGGAGAAGGCAAGAGCTCTGGGTGTTGTCATGGAAGGACTACTGCAGAGTAACTCCTCCTGTCCCATCCCAGTCCAAGCTGTGGGTGCTGTGCTCCCGTCTCAGCTTTTGGACCTGCTCCTTCCTTTCATGTTGAATGAAACAGCTCTGAACTCCCCAAATTCCTCTGATAGCCAGCCTCTGTTTTCCCTTCTGTTCCCAGCTGTTTCCATGAGGAACAGCAGTATCTATGAACTGCTCCAGGTGGGCAGAAACACTTCCAACCAGTCTGAGTGGGGACATCTCTCCCAGTTGTGGCATGCCACTGGGAACATGCTGACCACCAAATGGAACCTGACTGAAGTGGATGAATATGTAAAACTGCTGGAAATGATGAGGAAAGCTCTAATTCTTGTGGACTTTGGGGTGGCTCCTGGAAAAACATTTGTGCAGCAGATCCTTCAGAATTCTACTGGGGGAATTAAATCCTCAGACCAAAATGATTTGTATAGTTCATTAAAACTCTTCTTTAATTCAGTGTCTACCACAAACAGCACGCTGGACTTGGGAAGAATGTTTCATGAAATACTTCCACTGCATGAAGCTGACACTGAGGGATTGTTCTACCCTAATCCCTATGGAAAAGAAAGTCAGGACATTCTGACTATGGCTGCTGTGATTTGGAATCAGACTGTTTTAAACGGGACTCATTTTAGTCCGGAGAAAGCATGGGAGGCTATCAAAATGATGGCACTTCCGACGCTCTCTCTTGAAGACATTGAAAATTACCTCAGCACAAATGAAAAAGTGTCATCATTATTTTCTGACTTCTTGTTGACCCCTGGAGCTCCTGAAAATTTTGCAGAATGGCTCCTGTCCCTTGAGCAGCTCCTGGCTACCTTGGCAAAGGTGAGCACCACGAATCATTATACGCTCTTCTCCTCTTTGTCTCAGCTGATGTACAAACTCCAGAGTTCTCTTGATGGAAGAAAGGGAAATGAACTTGAAGCTTTCTGGCAGATTGCTGAAGTACTCCAGTCCATGAACTGGAACAGTACAGGGAGTCTCACCACCCAGTCACTGCTGAACATGCTGCAGAATCAGCTCAGCACCATGAAAAACTACTCCAGTCCTCATTTTGGTAAGGAAATGAAGCAGCTGATAGACTTGGCATCCTCTGTGTTAGAACTCTATGGTGAGGAAGGCTCCAGAGGAACCAACATCTCCATATATTCACAAACCATTGAAAGGAGTCTCTACATTCTAAAAAACCTGCAGAAAATGTATAACATCAGTGAGCTTGAAACTATCAACTGGTTGTTTGAGTTGTACAGAAACTATACCCAGAGGCAGGTTGAGATTTGGAGAGCAGGAAGAAAAGTCCTTCATGGCACCAAGTTGAACACAACATTTGCAGAAAAAATGGACTTTGTTTACCATTTCTCACACTTGCTGCTTCAGGAGGAGTTTGGTGAGGAGTTTGAGGTTTCCTTACAGCACAGTGCTCCACTACGGACAAAAATTTGGGAGTTCTTGCATTCAGTCTTGAGTCCTTTCCTTGAGAACAGCCACGAGGTTTATGGGACAACCCTGAACTGCTCTGCTCAGGATGTGTTCCACATCACATTCCAGATGCTGTTTGAAAACACCACCCTGAGTGAGGCCTTGGCCAGCAGCCCCTGCAAACCTCTCTTTGATTCCATGGATGCAGATGGTGGAAGGATGCCCAATGAGACCTTTAGAGAAGTGTTGCAGTTTGCCATCACAAACCTGAAGCTCTCTCCAGAGTTTGCAGCCATCTATGAGAACAACAGTGAGCGCTTCTCCCAGGAGCTGTCATGCATCATCCAGTCTCTGCAGTTTTCTCTGAGCTTCCTCTCTGAACTGAACCTTGTCTCTGAGCTGGAGACCTCTTGGGTTGAGGAGAAGGCAAGAGCTCTGGGTGTTGTCATGGAAGGACTACTGCAGAGTAACTCCTCCTGCCCCATCCCAGTCCAAGCTGTGGGTGCTGTGCTCCCGTCTCAGCTTTTGGACCTGCTCCTTCCTTTCATGTTGAATGAAACAGCTCTGAACTCCCTAAATTTCTCAGATAGTTTCAGCTGGAACAATATGTCCACGCTCTTTGATGTGGAAGGAGTTGAGCTCCACATGAATGACCTCCTGGAGGGACTCCAGGGTACCTTCAACCTCACCAACTGGAGTTACTCCTCAAGCATTTGGAATGTGATTGATAGTTTGCTGAACACTGAAAGGTATCTAGCTCATGTAGCTGCCTTTGCAGAGTTGCTGGAAACAGTGGTCAACTCCTCTGCTGCCCAGGTGTCACCTCTAGAAGTCATGGAAGCCAGAGGCTATGTTCTCAAGACCTTGAGCTCCGATCTGCTGGGTGAATTGGACACAAGTTCCATTTGGTCTTTTACCTCCAACAAAACTAGTTTGGATGCTGTGATTGATGTTGTTGCCCATGACTTTGTTGTCATGGCAGAAACCCTGTACAACAAGACCCTCCCATGGACTCAAGCTGACCAAACTCTGTCACCAACCAGTTTGATCACACAGTGAGTTTGGTTTTGGGGTGCTGTACTGCATTTATGGGTAGTGAGCCCCATTCCTATTCTGGCATGAAAATTAGATATTTTTCTTCCAATGGAGTGACTTAAGCCTGAAGTTTAGGGCACTGGGTGTAACATGGGTTAAACGGAAGAGGAAATTTGTCCTTTGACTGCATGTACAGGTAAAACATATCCTCTCAGAATTTTGCTATGTTGGGTTGTAGTGTTTCTAGTGGAAGTATGGTCCTGTAGGAGGCTTCCCATATGGAGTAAATTCTTGAGAAAACCCTTTTTTGTGGCACAACTCTTAATTTTTCACTCTCAGTCTCCTCCAGGTTGTGCCCTTCCACCTGTTTCTTGCATCCACAGTGAACCTTTCAAGTGTATTTTCTTCTGCATGTGTTTTGGGACTGAATGACAGGCTTTGGGAGATAACAGCAAAAAGAAATTATAAAATAAAATGAGGAGGGTCCCCACTTAGGAGATGTCACGGAAAACAAATAGCTTCATCTGGAATCCTTTTTTTTTGTGCTGCCAAGGAGCAGCATCCAGCTAGCTGACAGGTTGCTCCCTAATCTGCCTTGTTTCTGAGAAAGCAGCCCATTTCAACTCCTATCTTCTTTTTCAGATTTCTCTTCTTAGAATTTGAAAGCACCATCTTGCAGGTGACAGTGAATAACAGCTACAGCCCTCACCTCATGTGTTTAATAAAGGCCGCTGACGCTGAAGGCAGCCAAGTGACAGGTAATCATGGAGGTGTTAATGTGCTGGGACCTCAGCTGGGATTTGTTGTCCCTCTGTTCCAAGTGGTTTTTTTTTTTCTAATTTGGGGAAGGAATAGCATGTTTTCATCGACTTTTAGCAGGGGGCTTCCAGGCTGGTAGAAAGGGATCTGTTCAGGCTGGAGAGGAGAAGGATCCCAAGGAGACCTCACAATGGCCTCACAGTGCCTGAAGAAGCTACAGGAAAGCTGGGGAGGGGCTCTTTGGGGCATGGAGTGACAGAACAAGGGGACAATGGTTTGAAACTAGAGCAGAGCTGGGTTAGATGAGATATGAGGAAGAGGTTCTTTTCCATGGGGGTGGTGAGACACTTGAAGAGGTTGCCCAGAGAGGTGGTGGAAGCCCCATCAGTGCCTGGAGACATCCAAGGCAAGGCTTGCTGATGCTCTGAACAACCTCATCTAATGCAGAATGTCCCTGTCACTGCAGGGAGTGGCCTTAGGAGGATCCTTCCAACCCAACACGCTCTATGATTCTATGACCTTTGGAAGTCCAAGTCCTTTTTCCATCCAGTTCTATCTATGTATAGCATGTCTCTTTGCTCTGTGATGACAGGTTGCTGAAACTCAGATAAAGAAATCTTACAAATAGAAATCTCTATTCCCTTCCTGGCTTCATATACCTGTGAGATGACAGCAGATATTTCTGAGAGTTAACATGATATTTCTCATCCATCATATGATTCTCCTGTAAAACCTGGGGGATTTATCTGCTCCAAGAATGGAGATAAGGCCTGTGCTCTGAAGGATAATGTCAGAGTTCCTGTCACCAGTGTAGGATGGATTTCTTTAGGACCCCAGCATCTACTTGAACTGGATCTTTTATAATCAGAATTGCAACCCAGGCCTTGGTCTGTGATTACAGAGCTCCTGAGCCATGGGAATTTGGTGGAAAATAGAAATGCTCAGGAGACCTTGGAATAAAGACATTGATATTCCCATCTGTGAACCTGCTGCAAGTCTGACAGCTTTTTGAGTTGAGTAACTTGTGTTTTCTCCCTCTCCCAGAAAACATCACACTGCCTTTGAAGCAAGCTCATCTGAAAGAGAACCCTTTTATGCATAATAATGCCTCTGAGAAACCCTCATCCATACCAGAGCTCCTCAAGCTAAAAGTGAGTCTACTTCAAATGCTGGCTTGAAGCACATCCTGCAGTGAGACAGGAGTGTGCAGTACAGGTTGTGAAATACAGCATGTGGGAATAAAAAGAATCTTAAAAGAGTAACTGATTAAAAACTAGGGCTTGAACTATTTGCTGCCTCCATTTAGAAGTTGTCACTAAAGTGAGCTGCGGAACTTGTTTGTGTAGATTCTCTCCCCAGTGTGCATCCATCTTTCTGAGAAGGCAGAGGTGATTCTCTCCTCTCATGGGAGACTGATTGGAGAGCTTTTGACTGTGCTAGAAGGATATATTAATGTTAATCCTAAAGAAAAATGGAAAGGAATTGGTTAAACTGGCCTTTTATAACGCTGTGTTTGTGCATTTGTCTTCCTTTTCCCAATTTCTTTTGAAGATATCTCAGCTCCGGCGCCTGACAGCACTTCTCTGTGATGATGAGAGCTTGAAGTCAATCCAGCACATGTGCCATCTCCCCAACATCAGCTTTGGAGAGCTGTGTGAGCAGAGTCAGTCTCGTGAGCAGCTCCTCCGTGCCATTGAGCTGAGCCATCAAGTTGTCACCAACCTCCTCAGCAGCAGAAGACTCTCCCGAGAGCTCCAGAACATACTGATTGGGGATGCCACCAACATGCAGGCACAAATGAAGTGGTGAGGCTCTCCCTCTGCATTGGCATTCTCTTTGTGAGGTGATGAAATAGCTTCTGGCCTGCTTTCTCACCTTCCAAATTTTGCTGCTTGTTTGCCCAACTTAGGTTTCAAGAGAACATGCCAGAAATTGCCTTCTTTCAAGAGATCCCCCAGTACATGGCTGCTTTGAATTCCATGTTGAACCTCACTGAGGATTTCACAGATTCTAACAAGAAAGGTAATTTTACTTTACAATGTTTGCATACTTCCTGCTGGAAATCCCCAGGCTTTCTGAATTGCTGGAAAGCGGTAATATTAATGAGATAAAGAATCCCAAGGACATGGCTTATGTCTATCTAGGGTAATTCCCTTCTAGACCACCCTTTCTTTTTCTGTCCAGCCCAAATAGTCCTACGTGCTGAAAGTCCTGAATTTTTGTATTTGAGCCATTCTTCTTTTCACTGGGCTTGTCAACTTCAGCCCGTACATCAGATGTAAAACTGAGGGAACATGACTGGATTTTGCAAGAGTGGTTTGGTTTTATAACAGCAGTGATGCACCTCCCTTGCGCACTTTGGAAAAAGTCCTCTCTCTATGCTGAAAATTGCTGTATGGCTGGAGAAGATGAAACAGTTCGTTGTTTTTACATTCTTCTTTGCAGAAAAATTGAAAGATGTGCTTAAAAATGTGGACCAGCTCAAAGAGGAACTCAGAAGCACAACAGAAATGTCTGCAGCCAGTATTGATGCTCTTCTGGAAGTCCCTCTCCCAGACAACAGCAGTCAGGTACATTTGCTGGTGGAAGATCCTGTCACTTCCTCCCTCTCAGACCATTAAAAGCAGAATGTGGTGATGAATGCAGTGAAGCAGGTCATGGTGAATGTGTGGGAGCATGAGGAGAGGTAGGTGATTTCCCAGGGGTAGAGAGTATAGCATTGTGTAGATCAAAATAGCTTCAGAAATGTAGCAAGAGCTGTCACTGACATTAGCCCAGCTCCTGGAGACTGAGAGCCGTATGGTCTCTCTGGCTGTCACTGGGAACTGCCTGGTGAGTGATTTGCTCTGATCTCTAGCAAGGACACTGTTGGCTGTGACAGACCAATGAGGACTGAGGGGCTTCCTTGGTGGGGTCCCCAGTGCTGAGGAGATGGAAAAGCAGGCTTCTAACCACTGCTGGTGAGAGCTCTCCAAAGATAGCCTTGTTTAATGAGAGATGGGCTTGTCTTCCTCAGCCTTCTGCACAAGCAGAGCATTTCTACTTCCAAACCATCTTGTCTGGACCAAGCTCCAAAGAGCATACCCTTTGCCAGACTTAACATGCATCAGTCAATGGGAAAGTGATGCCGCAAAAGCTTTTATTCCTGGGGTGAAACACAATACCGTGGAGCAGGAGCAATGGATAGGCCATGAAGATGATTAGGGGATTGGAGCATGTCCCTTCTGAGGAAAGGCTGAGGGGGTCTCTTCAGCTTGGAGGAGACTGAGAGAAAGGGTGAGTGTCAGGAGGGTGGAGCCAAGCTCTTCTCAGTGACCTCCAATGATAGGACTCGGGGCAATGCGTGCAAGCTGGAACACAGGAGGTTTCACAGAAATAGGAAAAGAAACTTTGTCAGGGTGAGAGAATAGTGGCTCAGGCTGCCCAGGAGAGGGTGTGGGGTCTCCTTCTCTGAAGACACTCAAACCCCACCTGGACTCCTTCCTGTGTGACCTGATCTGGGTGCTCCTGCCCCAGCAGGGGGCAAGATGGGCCAAGATGATCTCTCCAGGTGCCTTCCAATCCTTGACATTTTTTTGGTTCTCAGGGTTGAAATGTGACTGTGTGGAAAGAACAAGAGCAAGGCAAGATCCATCTGTGCAAAATGGTGCAGGAAGTTTTACCTCCTAACAAAGCAGCACTTTGCAAGGCAGGAGCAGAAGGCGGGTGCGAGTGGGTGGTGAGAGGTGGCGGCTGAAGGGCAGTATTCCCTGGCTCTGGAGCTGAGTTTCTTTTCAGTGTCGATGTGGAGGTATAAGAAAATCCCCCATGAAATTTCTCGGAGGAACTTGTGGGTCAGCGATAGGTGCTCACGGGTTAAAATTATCTTGCCACAGCCTGAGAGATGGTGGGAGCAGCAAGTGCTGAGGAGTCTCCTCACAAAGATCTCCCAAGGGGGGGTGTGAGGCCAACTCCACCCCTGCAAGCTATTAGACAAGGGATAGTTTAAGATAAAATTAAATTTTTAATTGGTTATAGGCTGTGTAAAGGACTCAGGCCCCACTGTAACTCTGCGAGGGGTTGGAACTAGATGATCTTCAAGGTCCTTTCCAAACCAAACCATTCTATGATTCTATCTTTCCTTCCTTTGTGCAAACACACAGCTCATTTCTCAGATCCTCCAGCTGGAGTCCTGTAGCACCAGTCCTGCTGCCCCACAGCTGCAGAGGGTAGCAGAGGAGTTGTGCAACCTCTCTCTGTCCCTGAGGACACATGAGACCTACATCCTGGGGCTTACTCTGTTCCGACACTTGGACATTTACAATTTCTTGTACAAGGTCAGTGCTGGATTTGTGGAGTGTTTCTACAGCCTTTGCTGAAAGGTCATAAAATACCAGTTGAGTGGCCAGCGGTGATGCTCTGCACGAGCCAAAGACCAGGCTTTGCTCATGCAGTCATTTTTATTGTATGTCCCTGCTGTGACAGTGTGGGGTAGAAATGAGGATCCCAGCTGGTGGGAACCAACAAACCTCTTTTAAAGGCACTGGACCTCCTCAAAATGCCTCCCTCTTTGCTGGCATTGTTTATGTGCTGGCACAGCCTCTTCAGACATTCCCAGCTGAGTTCAGATTTCGCAAAAATAAAGCACTGGGCTATATTTATTTTTTTTTTTTATTTTTTGAAAAGGGAAGCCATGTGGAAAAAAAATCCTGTATTTTCCCAGTCTATTTGGCACTGCTGAGTTATTAATTGATTTGAATACCCCCCCCCCCATGACCATACAAACAGCTGTAAAAACCCCATTCACAGAAAAACAGAGTATTGAATACAGAAGGAATCTTGGGGGGGGGAAGTCACTAAATAAGAATGCCCCTGAATCTGGCTTGAGACAAAGGTCACCCATAGTGTTTGTGACATCTGTACTGTGTAACATGCTGCTTCTTAGAGACTTGGATTTTATCTCAGCCCATATCTGGTACGTGTTTCCCAGCTGCAGGTGTTTGGAAACATGCACCCTTCAGAATATTGGATATTCAAGGGACTGGTTTGCAAAAACACCTGGGGATTTAGGGATACAAACTCCATTCATTTCACATGGGACATCTGCTCACTAAACCTCCCAACAGTTTGAAAAATCCCCCAATGTTGGAATTAAAATAATATGGACTCATCCATGCATGCACTCACATACTCAGCAGAACTGGTTCCCTTCCTGCTCCTCTTGCAGATGTTTTTCCCCAAGGACCTCCAGAAATCCATGGACAAAGTGTTGGACCTTCTGACAAAAATGAAGTATTTCAGACACCAGGTTGAGTCGGGCGTTGATCCCTTGCTACAGGCCATTCATTCCCTGAAAAAGCTCCGACAATCTAGAAGGATGCCCCTGAGCAAGGTACGGGTACTTTGCCTGCGCTGTGGGAGCACAACACTGGTTTACCCAGAAATTTCTTATCTTACAAGCCAAAGGTGCTTTATACCATATATTAGTGATGTCCTTTTTAGGGAGTTGATATTGCCCCTCTACTGGGCTCTGATGAGACTCCAACTGGAGCTACTGTGTCCAGTTCTGGAGCCCTCAACATAAGAAGGACATTGAGCTGTTGGAGCAGGTCCAGAGGAGGCCACGAAGATAATGAGAGGGCTGGAGCACCTCTCTTCTGAGGACAGGCTGAAGGAGTTGGGGTTGTTGAACCTGGAGAAGAGAAGGTTCAAGGGGACCTCACAGTAGCTTCTCAATATCTAAAGGGGGCTTCAGAAAGGGGTAGGACTTTTGAATAGGATTCAGGATGGCAGGACTAGGAGGAATGGATGCAAATTGGAAGAGGGAAGATTTAGGCTGGAGAGAAGAAAGAAGTTCTTTGCTGTGAGGGTGGTGAGACACTGGAAGAGGTTGCCCAGAGAGGCTGTGGATGCCTCCTCAATCCTGGAGGTGTTTAAGGCCAGGCTGTATGAGGCATTGAGCAACCAGGTCTGGTGGGAGTTGTCCTTGTCCATGGCAGAGGGGTTGGAACTAGATGATCTTTAAAGTCCCTTCCAACCCAAATCAGTCTAGGATTCTTTTAAAGCCTGGCTGTTCTAAGAAGAACGTTTTCTAATTCTCTCACTTCTTTTTTTTCTTCTCTTAGACTGAGATGCCTTTAGCCTGTGGGATTTATATCTGTCTTGTCTTTTCTGCAGGCCTTATTTAAACCCAGCGACTTGAAGGTTACACGTGGCACCTTCAAGTCCATGTCAAAAGTCCTCTGCAACCAGGAGATCACACCTCTTTTTTTTGAGTCCTTGATGCCAGATTTTGGAGACCCTGTCACCAACAGTTCTTCCGTGGAGGATGTCCGTGTCCAGAAGATGATGAGGAAATATGGGATTCCTTGGGACTCTAGTAAGTCTTAGCTTTTTCTTAAGGCAAAACCATTTCAGAGAAAAACTCTTATCATTTCCAGAGAGCAGTTCTGAGCTTTTCTCTTCTTCTCCAGATGGTTGGAAGAGCTCATAAGATGTGCACTACCCTAATTGTTGGTGGTTTATTTCCATAAATTTGAAACGGCAAACAGCCTGTAGCACAGCAGTGCTTGACGCTACTGATTTTCCCCTTTGTTGATGATCTGGTCTTAGGGTTTGACAGGTCATTGTTTTTTCTTGACACATTTTTTCCAGCTGTACTGACATTATTAGCTCTTCTGAGGTCACCAAACTCAGTTTAACCTTCTAGCAGAGAGTCTTGTCTCCTTCCCTGAGACCCTTGTTGCCTTGAGCTCAGCACCAGGAGGTTTTGAGGGTGGATTGCTTTTGTCAAGACTTGTTAAATCAATCAGCAAAAAGGGCCCTAAAGTCATTCACTAGACACAGCAGCAAACTGGGCAACTGGGAAAAAAATGCACACTGATGGCTTTCTTGTGCCTGATCTATTTGTACTCTGTGTGATTTGTTTCCTTTTCTCCCCTTGCAGCACCCTTTTGCTTATCCTTTTACCTGGACCTGGTCAAGACCCCAACTGGAGCTTTGATTTGGTCTTTTCTAAAGCCAATGGTGCTTGGGAAGATCCTTTATACACCAGACACTGCAGGAACTCGAGCGATCATGGAAAAGGTATGGCTCTGTTCACAGGACATCATAACTGGTTTATTGATTTTTTTTTTCCTTTTTAAAAAAGCTTTAAGGCAATGACTAAATGAATCATTAGATGTTGTGGGCTTGTTTTGCAGTCCAACGCCACCCTGCAGCAGATGGCTGATCTAGCCCTGAAGTCCCAGGAGTGGTTGGACAAGTCTCCTGCCATCTTGAATTCCCTGACTAAGTTAAACCAGACAGTCCCAATGATCAAGGTAGGAGATCTTCCCTCCTCTCTGTCTCTCCACCAGAGAGGACTGGGATCTCAACATAAGAAGGACATTGAGCTGTTGGAGCAGGTCTAGAGGAGGGCCATGAAGACGATGAGAGGGCTGGAGCACCTCTCTTCTGAGGACAGGCTGAAGGAGTTGGGGTTGTTGAGCCTGGAGAAGAAAAGGCTCAGGAGGAACCTCACAGTAGCTTCTCAGTACCTGAAGGGAGATACAGAATGGCTGGGGTAGGCCTTTTTAATAGGATATGTGATGACAGGACTAGGAAATAACAGATGTAAATTGGAAGAGGGGAGATTTAGGCTGGAGAGAAGAAAGAAGTTCTTTGCTGTGAGACAGTGTAAGAAGTTGACTAGAGAGGCTGTGGATGCCCCTCAATGCCTGGAGGTGTTTAAGGCCAGGCTGGATGAGGCACTGAACAGCCTGATATAGTGGGAGGTATTCCTGCCCATGGCAGGGGGGTTGGAACTAGATTGTCTTTAAGGTCTCTTCCAACCCTAACCATTTTAGGATTCTATGAACTCACACTTCTGTCAGCTACTTAGATGCTTGTCCTGGGCTTCACAGATGCTGTCCCTGCCTGCTGCTGTGACAGGGATGCTCCTGACACATTTTTCCATGCAAATCCTCTTTCAGAACTGGTCTCTTTCTACTATATACTTTACATACTCTTTGACATTGTGGCCTTCTGGAGGCCTGAGAGGAGAAGGGAATGCTCTTCGCTTTGTAAATTAACTTTCTGCTTGATGGCACGATCCAGTCAGCCAAGACCAGGCAAGAAATTACTTTTTCAGAAAATGAAACAGTATCTATAATAAGCATGTAGCTCTGGCTACACACGTAAGGGCTAGAAGATGTCTTTGTACCTCACTGACTGTAAATAAAATTTCTTTTTCCCCTCCTAAAGAGCCTGGCCTTGCTTGGATACAGAAAGCAGTTGGCCATGACATTTCCTATATTTTCTTTCTGTTTCCTGCAGTAAAAATTGTGTCTTTTTTTTTACCAGGCTATGAAAATGAGATTTCTGCAACCCTAAAGCATTCTATGATCATTTCAGTGGGTAGAATTTTTTGCCATTTCCACAGCAGGGGGAGAAAATCTGCAGTGGAAAATGCAAAACTGGAGCAGAATGTTCTCTGTAAACTCAACGAACTAGTGGGATAATGAACTTCGCAGCTAAACAGGAGCTGTCTTTCTGCTGGGCTCCCAGTTAAGTTCTGCCCTCCTAGCCATGGAGCTTTGGGTTCACAGCACTCAGACATGAATGAAATTTTATTATCATAGAATAGTTTGGGTTGGAAGGGACCTTAAAGATCATCTAGTTCCAAACCTCCTGCCATGGACAGGGACACCTCCCACTACACCAGGTGGCTCAGTGCCTCATCCAGCCTGGCCTTAAACATCTCCAGGGATCAAGGGGGCATCCACAACCTCTCTGGGCAACCTCTGCCAGTGTCTCACCACCCTTACAGAATAGAACTTCTTTCTTAGATCCAGCCTAAATTATAAAAAAAATGATCCGTGATTTTTCCATGGGGCACTAGTTCCTGATGGAGACTCAACAAGCATCTTCTGTTGGCTCCAAGAAACAGTGGCTTGGACTCACAAGGCACCATGAAATGCTTGGAGCTGCCATTTCCCCGTGCTGGCACACAGAGTGAAATGTGGAAGGTTAGGAAAGGAGTAGGAGGGGGTTGTACAAACACTCAGTAGTGTTAGCTGGTCTGTTGTCTTTGAGAAATGCACTCAGCTGACTGCAGAGATTTGTGGTCACAGTGATGCCTCTTCTTTTTGCTCATTACCAGAACGCTCTGCAGAATCCCTTCGTGCAGGTTTTCATCAAGCTGATGGTGAATTTGGATGCAGCTGAACTGCTGAGTCAAATAAACGAGCTCGGTAAGTTGGTCTTCATGTGGCACCTTCTTATTTGTACTTCAGATCTGAGAGCTCCAGAGTCACCAAAGTATGGCCATCCTTTGGGTCTGCTCTTCTCTGGCCACAATGGGATGATTCTGGGCAAGGCAATGTCCGCTTTGGTTGAGAAATCTGGTGGTCTATGGGTAAAGACTCTCGGGAAGCAAAGGGTTTGGATGAGGAGTTTCATCCTGAGTAGGAAGGGAATCTCTACAGCCGAGTGTCGCCACTGGAGGACACTGTTTAGCCATAATTATCACTTCAAATGAGCTACCTGGGCCTCTGCTGGGAGATGCTGTGGTGAGCTCACTTGAAAAACTTGAGAGTTTTTCCAGAGCAGAAGAAAGTAAAGGATCAGATAAAGGTCCCCAGGCTGATGAAGCTGGAGGCGTCATTACAGAAGAGGCCACACTGGAATTTGCTCTTCTCTAGTGGGCTTGCATGGTTCTTGAAGATGAGAGCGTAGAATCATAAAATAGTTTGGGTTGGAAGGGACCTTCAAGATCATCTAGTTCCAACCCCCTGCCATAGACAGGAACAGAGCTGCTGATCTGTGCTGTTGGAATTGCCAGCTGAGTATTGTGGTGGGTCATTCCCCTATTTTTCAGTCCATGGCCAGAAACATCAACATAAATCTAGGTTCTCCCAGCATAGAATCATAGAATAGTTTGGGTTGGAAGGGAACTTAAAGATCATCAAGTCCCAACCCCCCCCTGCCATGGGCAAGAACACCTCCCACTAGATCAGGTTGCTCAGTGCCTTGCCCTGCCTGGCCTTAAACACCCCCAGAGATACCAATCAATGGCTGAAAAGAAACCTCTAAAGAGAGCAAGTTAGTCAACTGAACCCAAAACTTCTCTTAAGTTTGCAACAGTGAAAGACTCCATTAAAAAGATGGTGTTTTTGATAAGTCACCAGCTTGCTAGCTAAGGGAGAAATGCAAAAATCTTAATTGTAGAATCATTGGCAAAGTTTCACAGAAAATAATAGGTGTTTAGCAAGTTTTGAAATTATTAAAACTTTTTTCCATGCTCATTAATATCATTAACATAAAGCAGGAGCGATCAAGTCTGTTGCATCCAGGATGTTTCCATCCTGTTTGTGATGACCCCTGTGTTATTTTGTGAGTAGGATCTCCTGTCTTAACTCCCCCTAAAGCGAGAGTGCCTGCAGCAGCTGTTCCAGATTAGTCACACCACATTATGCAGTTACCTTTTAAAACAGCCAGGACACAGCAGTGTCTTCATTAAATGGCTTGATGGGGTTTGTCCACGCATCAGCACAATAGACATCACTTTTCCTTGATGATCTTGGATGAGGCAAGTTCTCCCCTGAGCCTGAGCAGTTCAACAGATGAGCTGATTACATCAAAATCCCTGTGATGAGGTTTTTTGGTGAGTGTCATCTGCCAGTCCCAAAACCTCAGCAGGTTGGTGGCAACTTCTGATGGAAGATAGCTGGCACCCTCCCAGAGGCACACTCAGGAGCACATTACAAATTATTAGCATCAAAATTGGGTCAGCAACATACATCCATTTTCCTGCTACCTGAAGGAATCATAGAAAGGCTTGGGTTGGAAGGGACCTTAAAGATTTTATAGTTCCAGCCCTCCTGCCATGGACACCTCCCACTAGATTAGGTTTCTCGGTGCCTTGTCCAACCTGGTCTTAAACACCTCCAGGGTCCCTAGGGCATCCGTAACCTCTCTTGGCAACCTCTTCCAGTGTCTCACTACCCTCACCATAAAGAACTTATTTCTTATATCTAGTGTTTAGTATGATGGGGTTTTTTTTTCTTCTTCTTTCCCAATGTTGTCCTCGGTGTAAAGCACAGGGTGATGTGATGGATTTTCTGCTACATACCATGATCTCACTGGCCTTGTGCTGATCTCTTTAAGATGATATTCGTCTGGAGCTGCAGAACAACACTGAGGTGGTGGAGCAGCTGAACACACTGGCTGCCCTTGCTGTGAACGTGTCCTCCTGCGTCTCCTTCAACCGCATCCGGGCAGTTGGGAGCTTGGAGGAAATGGAAATGCTGGCTAAAGAGCTCTTCCTGAAGAACGAGCTTTTTGCAAGTATGTGACAGCCTGAACTCTCTCCCTGAAAATAAAAGTTAACCTGCCACTAGATGATCTCAAATTTCCTTTCCAAGTAACACAATTCCATGATTCTATGAAAAGTTGGGCTTTCCACCAGCAACTCTTGTGGCCACAGCTCACCCCACCCTGTGTGTGGTGGGACCTGCATGCTCAGACCTCCTTCTGGCAGTGTTTCAACCCTCCTTTTCATTCCTCCCCTCACCCTTTTGCTGCTTGCGTAGAAAGCCTCACATCAACGAGTCTTTTCTCTCAGTTAATTCTCTTTGAGCAAAATCTGGCTGTTCTCACATCTTCACAACAGCTGCTTCTCTCAGCCTCCTGGGAAAAGGTGCTTTCATCGAGAGAGATACAACGGAATCATTGAATTGTTTAGGTTGGAAGAGACCTTGAAGATCAGTTCAATTTCTTAGAAGGTCACAGAACTCTTGAGATGTTCCAGCTGAACTCAGTGATGTTCTATTGGGTCTTCTTGGTCACAATTGTTTGTGGGATTGTAATTCATCTTGGATCAGACTGCAGAGTGGGGAAGGGGCGAGTAGAGAATGGGAAATCAAATTAATTTAAATAGTACAAATATGTCTTTTTAAAGTATTTTTGAAGGATGATCAATTAAGAATTTTTTTAAATCCTTTGAGTGATGTACCCAAAAGCTATGTGGCAGCAAAGACTTTCCAAATGCAGCTGGTCATTTTCAAAGCCTTTGCTTTTGGAATGCTCAGTGGGAAAAGATTTAAAGGGTTTGAGGGTGCATGTCACACTCAGAATCATTGGTCGCATTAGAAATTAGGAGTAGCTGCAGTGATATGTAATTCCCACTTCCAGACCCGTAAACAGCTGACCCAACTGAGCAATGTTTGAGCTCAGGAAATGATGAATTATGACACAGAAAAGACTTAGAAAAATGAAGATTTCATCTATTTCTGTTTGCCCTGCTTCGTGCTGTAGACTCTGAAGGAAATCCTTTTTCCCTTTTTTTTTTTCCCAAGGTATCATTTTCAAGCTGCCTTCAGGCCACAGCAGCCCTGGAGGCTCAGCTGAGGGGAACTCCATCCTCCCTCCTGTCCTCAACTACACCATCCGCATGAGCAGTAGGATCACCCAAACCACCAACAGGATCAGGGAGCGCATCTGGACAGTGGGACCACACAATTCCACCTCCCAGAGCCAGATTTACAGCCGGGCCTTCATTTATATCCAGGACAGCATCGAAAGAGCCATCATCCAGCTACAGACTGGCAAGAAGCCAGAGGATATTGCTGTTCAAGTCCAGGCCATGCCTTACCCCTGCTACAATAAGGATATGTAAGTTTTGGGTGGGTTTTGGTGAAGTTTTCCCTCTCCTTTGGTCTTTTTAATACCATTTTTACTTCTTTTTTCTTCCAAGAGTCTGAACAAAAAAAGATAATTTTAGGCTCTGGTATTTTTGCCTGCTATTTTGTTTTCAGTGCTCTTCTTTGCCTATTTTTTTGTTTACAGAGCTCTGCTTTGCCTAATTTATTTGTTTTCAGTGCTCTTTCTGCGCATGAATTGTCATGGTAACTATGGTAAAATGTCTTAACTTAGAAAAAAAAAATTGACTTAGAAAACTTAGTTATTTGGGGGGAAATAAAGAATGCCTTAGTTTATGAGCTTTGTTCCTAGAGATTGCTATCCAGTTGTGGAATTTGCTGTTCATTCCAGTGATTCTGGCTAATGTTCAGTGTCCAGTGGCTAGTTCCCAGTGCCTCAGATGCTTTAAGGATAAGAGGGAAGATGGATCTGCACTTGGAATAATGATGAGAAGCTTTCCTGAGTTGCCAGGGTTAACAGCCCATTAAACAGAGTAAGGGAACTGTGTGTGGGCCAAAATAAGGGCTTTTCTGAATGGTGAAGCAGATCAGAAAGGTTTGGATCCTCTCCCTTTCTGCTCATCTTGAGCCAGGTTTGCAGCTTCTATAACCTGTTTTTCTGCCAAAAGTGATGGAGAGGAGTAAATCTCTCCCAGATGAGGCTCTGTCCTTCTGGGGAGGCAGTGCTGCTTTACCCTCACAGCCTGGCAACATCCTCAGAGTTGTCACCTCAGGGCCACCCTGAGTAAGAAACACAGGGAAGGGATTTCCACATCCATCAGGAAGTACTGATGGTACATCTTGCAGTGTTGGAGGGTTGGGTGGTCACTCTTGATTGAACAGTTACTCCACCTTGACGTGAGGGTCTCCAAAAGCCCAGGCTAGACACAGGAGGTCTTTCTGTTGAAAAGCCTGTGTGTATTTTCTGTGAGCTGAAGGATTATCTGGGGGCTAGAGCCATAGGAGCTACAGCAGATCCATTAATCTCCTGTGTCTGGCTGTCACTTAAGAGAGCTGGGGACCCTTAATCTCTTCTCAAGGTAACAGCATGCACAGTGCTCAGGCAGAGAGCATTCAACCCAAGTGCCAGCTTCTGGTTGCAAATACATGGATTATTGCTGTGAGATAGTTCCATACACTGATTAACTGGCTGCTGGAGGCTTCTGCTACAGCCTTGTCTGCTCTTCTCCTTCTTGGGCAGAAACTGCCCTCCTTCAGGATTTCCTCCCCACCCTGGGACCAGAGAATCCTAGAATGGTTTGGGGTGGAAGGGACCTCAAAGGTCATCCAGTTCCAACTCTCCCCTTCCCCCCACCATGGGCAGGGACATGTGTTTGCCAAGTTATTACAATATCTAAAGGCTTTGAATTTGGATGTGGTAGAAGTCATCATGAAAGGGCTTTTTAAGTTGATTGTTAGTGCATAATTACCATGGTGTAAGGAAACAGAGGGAATTTAAATACCAGTACACAGAAGGCATAAGGAAATGCTGCGTTTTTTAAAGCCAGGTTTTGAGAGAGGAATGTTGATACAATTCAGATAGAAAACTTTGCTTTCCACCACAAAAGGAGAAATTTGCTATTATTGGCTTTTATCTGAGCCCTGCTTGGCCCAGGAAGAACTTTAGTTTAAATTAAAGCTTTGTAGATCTTTGTTCTCTCTTTCAGCCACCATGTCCTTGGCTTCAGCATCCTTCTATCCATTGGATAGACCCTAATTCTCCTGTGGGCCAGAAGGACAGACACCCCAAGGGGAAATGCCTCTGGCACCAGAAAATACTACCTGCTAACAAAATTTGGCCATTATACCTATAAATGGGGATTATGGCTGGCTGCTGTGATGTTTCCAAGTGGGATGGAACCTACCAGAGAGCCAGGAGATGCCAGAGCCCCTGCTCCTGTCGATGGTGTTGCTGAGCAAAGCTTCTCCAATGCACCTGGAAATTCCTCTGCAATGGCAAACATAACTATTTTAATTATTATTATTAACGATACTCCACATTTTGAAATACAAGCACATCTTTTCCTGTATTATTTTGAAAAAAAATACATATGTTATCAAACCTTTGTATATTCTAAAGCCTTAATCCTCAGAAGATTCCACATAAAGCTGATGCCTGCATTTGCCTTTTACAGGTTCTTAACCAGCGTGACCTACTCTCTTCCTTTTGCTCTGATGGCTGCCTGGGTGCTCTTTATAGCTGATTTTGTTAAAACCCTTGTCCAGGAGAAGGATCTGAGGCTTTATGAGGTAGGGTGAAACCTTCTGGGTTGTGCAAGATCATTAACAGGTTTTCCTTACGAACAGATAATGCCTCGTGCAATATTCAGTGCAGCAAAACCAAGCTTTTAGGAAAATACTATAAAAAATGTCTTTGGCCTGCAGTGCCTGAATTCTCACATTTTAACCTTGCTCAAACCCATAGAGATGGAGAGTATTTCCTATTGCAGTGATGAGAATGTCACTTTGAGGTGAGGAAACAGGGGGACCTCACAAAACTACAAGTTTTGTGAAGATGTAAAGCTCTCAAAAAATTGACTTTGGGTCACATCTGTTGGGGGCAAAGACATGAAAAGGGACTTATTTCCTAGCCTTGAAGTTATTATACTTAATATTTCAGAAGATGCTACATATCGCATCAGCTCCTCTGGCATCAATCTCTTCATCCAGCTCGTGTGTTGGAAAAGAAATGACATTGAGATGTGGGGAATTTAATAAATTAACTCATATTTTCAGTGAGAAGGGAGTCAACAGAGAACTTCTGTAAAACTAAGCTTGAGTAAGCAATACAAGCTCAAGCAGATTTGTTTTTATCCGGTACCATGGAAACAAATATCCATTCATCAAAAACATTGCCCAGAAAGGGCATTCTCAGCTGTGATGGGACTGCAAATGAGTGAGCCCTGTGGTCAACTGACAGCTACTGTAGTTCAGGAAACCTCATTTCACTGTCCCTACAAACAGAGTGTCAGTAATCTTTTTAGCCCTCCAATAGTATGCAATGAGACAAAATATCTACAGTTTCTGTTGGATTTATCAATAAACTTCCAGCCTTGTGGACTCAGTCATCAGCTAATACAAATCAATATTGCTTCTGTGACTCTTTTTTTCTCCTCTTTCTCTCTGTAGTACATGAAAATGATGGGTGTTAATGCCAGCAGCCATTTCATTGCCTGGTTCATAGAGTGTGCTGCCTTCCTTCTAATCACCGTCACCTTCCTCATTATTGTTCTCAAAGTGGGTGACATCCTCCCCAAAACAAACACGGGGCTCCTGTTCCTCTACCTGATGGACTACAGTCTGTCTATCATAGCCATGAGCTACTTCATCAGTGTTTTCTTCAACAACACCAACATTGCTGCCTTGGTGGGCAGCCTGGTCTACATCCTCACCTTCTTCCCCTTCATTGTCCTGCTTGTCATCGAGAATCACTTGAGCTTCTCTGTGAAGAGCCTGCTGGTGAGTTCTGCTTCTCAATAACAAGGACCATGTGTGTGGGAGCAGTCACTTGTCTTCAATAATCTTCAACTCTTCTTGTATCAGAAACAAATAAGAAGGATATTTTGCTGTTGGAGCAGGTCCAGTGGAGGGACGGGAAGATAATGGGAGGGCTGGAGCACCTCTCCTCTGAGGACAGGCTGAAGCAGTTGGGGTTGTTGAGCCTGGAGAAGAGAAGTCTCAGGGGTAACCTGACAGTAACTTCTCAGTACCTGAGGAGGGATACAGAAAGGCTAGGGTAGGACTTTTGAATAGGATATGTGACAGCAAGATGAGGAATAATGGATGTAAATTGGAAGAGGGGAGATTCAGGATGGACATAAGGAAGAAATTCTTTGTTGTGAGGGAAGACGTTGCCCAGAGAGGCTGTGGATGCCCCTCAATCCCTGGAGGTGTTTAAGCCCAGGCTCAATGAGGCATTGAGCAATCTGGTATAGTGGGAGATGTCCCTGCCTATGGCAGGGGGGTTGGAACTAGATGATCTGGAAGGTCCCTTCCAACCCAAATCATTCTATGATTCTATGAAATGTGAGTTGGGCTCCTTTCTAGATGCCATCAATGGGTGTCTGCCAGTGGTTTTTTTTTCTCTGGGCCACCAAATTCTGGAAAGGCCATCTATTAATGTTTTTACCACTTGCATTAACCACATGGCAGGTAATTCTCAAGCCCTGCTGTATTTCAATGCCTAAAGTAAAGCCCAGTTTGAGGTAGGAAGCTGTGACTTGGGAAGCAAAAGGAAGGCAGGATCTAAGGAGTCATTATAGCCTGTCACCAAAACACTGCCCGTCATAAGCTCTTTGTGACTGGTGGGAAACAAAATCCCAAACACTCATTTTTCTTGGCCATTGTTGGCCCAATGAGGTGAGCCAGTGAGGCACCTTGATTTCTCATTGAGACAAATTCCTAAACTCTTTATTTTTATTTTTCTTTATCCCACAGAGTTTGTTGTCTCCAACTGCCTTCAGCTACGCGAGTCAATATATTGCTCGGTATGAGGCCCAGGGCATAGGTATGATCTTTGGAGAGAAAACCAGGTGTGGAGCATCCAGGGCTGTGACATTTCACTCATTTGCATTCTCAAATTCCTTTGCACAGGTCTGCAGTGGGACAACATGTATAAGTCCCCCATGATTGGAGACAACACCTCCTTTGGCTGGATGTGCTGGCTCATTCTGATAGACTCCTTCATTTACTTCATCCTGGGATGGTACATCAGGAATGTTTTTCCAGGTAAGGGTAGGAAGCAGAGAGGCTGGTGGTATCAGCAGACAAACAATACCCCGATTTCTAGATAAGACTGAGCATGACTTTGTGTTTGAGAGTGTTAATGGCAGGCAGAATTAGGGTTCCAATGGGTAGGTGGATCTCCTGAGGATGCTGAAGCCAAGGACATGGTGGGTGAAAGTGAGAACAGAGCATGCCCCCCTGCCTTTGTTGGCTGAGTGGTTTTGCTTTGTGTTCCTGGTATCATCTGATTTAAAAAAAAAAAAAAGTAATTCCTGCCTTGGGCAAGAGCCAGTAGGTTTGTCTCTTGCTTTTCTTCCCCACCTAATGAAGCAGTCTGCTGGCGTGTGGAAATCCTCCCTCTGGAACATGTAAAGTACTCCTGCCCCGAAGCCATGGACTTACTCAGAATTACAAATGAGGGAAGGCTTCCTGTTGTGTCAATCAGGCCCATTCTCTGCTAAGTATCAGCAGCACATCCAGAGGAGAGAGATTTCTCCGGAGCTCCTTTGTGCTGTTTTGTGATGCCTCCTCAGACAAGGAGCCCTGAAACAGATTCTTCCTCTCCTGGCAGGTAGATACGGCATGGCTGCTCCCTGGTATTTCCCCCTGCTCCCCTCTTACTGGGTGGAATACAGTGGTTATCTCCCCTTCTGGAATGGGAAACCAGGAAGCCTCCTCTTCACCAAGCTGATGTCAAGGAAAGAAGCAACCCTCAGCAAAAAGATATGTATGTGGATCTAAAGGGTTACTGTGAAAGCACATTTCTCTGTGGGTCTTTATTTTGTAGCCCAGGAAAAAATGGAAGATGTCACTTACACAAATGGATGGGAGATTTAGGCAGGAGATAAGAAGGAAGTTCTTTCCTGTGAGGGTGGTGAGACACTAGAAGATGTTGCCCAGAGAGGTTGTCGATGCCCCCTCAATCCCTGGAGGTGTTTAAGGCCAGGCTGGATGAGGCATTGAGCAACCTGGTGTAGTGTGAGGTGTCTCTGCCCATGGCAGGAGGGATGGAACTAGATGATCCTTAAGGTCCCTTCCAACCCAAACTATTCTACGATTCTATGATTTCCCTTTTAAATAGTGCTTGTTCACCCTTTTTGGTGCAGAAATGATTTCCACAAGCATATTTGTGTGTGCTGTGGTTACCTCAGATTTCCAAATCTCCATCTGCAGCACTCTGTGCAGAATTACACCCTTGTTTGTGCAAGCAAATAGAGATTTTTCCCCTTGGCAAAAGGGCTATGTGCTTCTCTGCTCATCTCTTTAAATATTCAGTGAAATGTTGGCAGATCACACATAAAAGCTTGCTGGTGCTACCTAACTGAAAATAGCTCCATGGTTTTGCTGCCTCTCCTCTAATTTTCTCTGCTTGCTTAGTATAAATTATGTTAGGTGCTCTGAAACATCTCTATGTGAGACCTTTTCTGAAGTGATTAATGCTCCTCGTCAGGAGGTATTAGAGGCTGCAGAAGTGAAAAGCAGAAATCCCAGAGAGCTCAGAACGAGACATATCCTGTAAAATGCTCCCTCTGTTCTGAGTTGAAAGGCACCTGTTTTTGCTGTATTTTGTTTAAACTCCCCCTCCCCCCCCCCTTGTCTCTGAGCCCTGCAGTAACT
>VZTY01022252.1:49259-78943 GCA_013400935.1 Turnix velox | reverse complement strand
TGTCTCTGAGCCCTGCAGTAACTGTCCTCTGACCCTTCCAAGGTGCCCCCCCTCCTCACCTGGAGCCAGAACCCACTGAGCTCACCCTGGGAGTTGCCCTCCATGGCATAACCAAGGTCTATGGATCCAAAGCCGCAGTGGACAACCTCAGCCTCAACTTCTATGAAAGCAATATCACCTCCCTGCTGGGACACAATGGAGCTGGCAAGACCACCACCATGTGAGTATCATAGAATGGAATCATGGAATGGTTTGGGTTGGAAGGGATCTAAAAGATTAACCAGTTCCAACCCCCCTGCCATGGGCAGGGACGCCTCCTACTAGACCAGGTTGCTCAGTACCTCATCCAGCCTGGCTTTAAACACCTCCAGGGACTGAGGGGGCATCCACAACCTCTCTGGGCAACCTGTCTCACAACCCTCACAGGAAAGAACTACTTTCTTATCTCCATCCTAAATCTCCCCTCTTCCAATTTACATCCATTATTCCTCATCTTGCCATCACATATCCTATTCAAAAGTCCTACCCCAGACTTTCTGTAGACCCCTTCATGTATTGAGAAACCACTCTGAGGTCCCCCCTGAGCCTTCTCTTCTCCAGGCTGAGCAACCCCAATTCCTTCAGCCTGTCCTCAGAAGGGAGGTGCTCCTTTAGAGCGATTTTGTATTTTTATACTGTGGACTATGAAGAAACCAAATGGGGCTCTGCAGTGTTGAGAGACTGAATAAGACACGTTATTGGGCCAGATCTCTCTTCTTGTTTTATCTTGCTCACAGATGACCTCAGGAGTCCCTTTATCTATGAGAATTAAAGGTTCTGGTTTTTAATCAGGTGGGATGTCTGTAACATAGAGCATAGCAGCTGCATTTTAGTGCCTGGGGTTGGGCTGTTCTCAAAGCCATGGTTGGCTCCTGCGCACACCAAAGCTGAAGTGGTATTAGCAAGAAAACTTAATAAAGATATACTTGAGCTGTACAAACTGGTGTGCCAGCTGGGCTGGAACAGCAGTGGGTTAATACATTGGCCTTTCATTCCTTCCAACCTGGCCATTTATAAATTATTGGAGTTTGTTAAATAACAGCACTAAAACAGACCTGTAGAACTTAATTTTTCCACTGACATGTATGTGCATCACTCTGAAAGCAACATTAAGCTGATAAATAGAAGGCTCAGAAGAGCCAAAACCAGTAAGACAGATGTGTGCTTCATCTCAGCTTATTATCAATTCATCTCATACCCTCTTTGCAAAGTGATATGCAGAAAAGTCTAACAGCTTCTCGAAACTTAGCAAGGTCACAAGTTACTTCTTTTCTTCTCAAGGGTGGTTAGAAGTCCTAAGAAGCTCTGGGCAGTCAGAGACACACCTTCTCCCCTTGGTCCCTGCAGGAGACACCAGAAATGACCAGTAATTCTGAGCAGGGTGTGCGTGACTTAGTTGGGTATCACTAGATAGGTAGTTATTTGCTTGGACTAGATGAGGTGGTGCCCACTGTGAGATGTCGTGTCTGAAAATCCTCTCCCATCTCTTTAGTAACAGCAGGGAAATCAGATTTCTATTCTGTACTGTGGCCAGCAGGGTGAAGATGTGGTTTCAGTCCCTGTTGTGGTTAGGGACGTGAGGCTGCCTGGATACTGCAGATAAACCTCCAAGAATGGAGAGCAACTGCATGATGTCAATTCCCAGGGGTTAAATTGGAAGTGGAGGACACTCGCCAGTATTGATGTGTGGAATATGTGGTCGTCTGACTTCCAGAGGGGAGGAGGCTAAAGGGGAGCAAAATATGTGAGAAAAGCAGCCAGGGTTCAGTGTGGTGGCTTGGTGCTTCCCACAGAGGAGTGGGAGGATGTTCTTTGATGTTAATTGGATGCTGCTTTGCCAAACCATGGACAAGCAGCAGAAGCAGCAGTGTTGTGGTAGGAATGTAAGGAAACTTTGGAAGTCATGATCAAGGCCAGGCATGTGGAGACACTGGCCCAGGTTGCCCAGAGAGGAGGTGATAGAGGCCCCATCCCTGGAGACATCCAAGGCCAGGCTTACTGAGGCTCTGAGCAACCTTATCTAGTGGAGGATGTCCCTGCTTACTGCAGGGGGTTGGACTAGATGGCTTTGGAATGTACCTCCCAGCCCTATGATTAGATGAGACATGAGGAAGAAGCTCTTCCCCATGAGGGCGGAGAGACACCACAACAGGTTGCTAAGAGAGGTGGTGGAGTCCTCATCCGTGGAGACATCCAAAGCCAGGCTTGCTGAGGTTCTGAGCAAACTGACCTAGTGCAGGATGTCCCTGCTCACCGCAGAGGGTTGGACTAGATGGCTTTGGAAGGGCCCTTCCAACCCAACACATTCACAGGTCTGTGTAAAAAAATTACTCATGGCTTTCTCCTTTTTCTAACTTCTTTTTCTATTTGCTGGTCCTTCACAGATCCATTTTGACTGGGTTGTTCCCCACATCATCAGGTACTATCTTTGTCTATGGCAAAGACATCAGGACAGACCAGGAGGTCATCAGGAAGAACATGGGAGTGTGCATGCAGCACAACGTGCTCTTTAACTACCTCACCACCAAGGAACACCTCCTGCTCTACGGGTACATCAAAGTCCCTCACTGGAGTAAACCAGAGCTCTACCAAGAAGTGAAGAGGTATAAAAATAACTGGGTTGGAGGAGGGAGAGAGAGATGTGAGAATTACTGTGTGGTAGGTGCCATAGCCACTGAAAAACTCAACTGAATGCTTTTGAGGAGCATTGCGGACTCTGTGTAGAGCTCAAATAGCACCTTATTCTGACCTGAGGAATATATTGAATGTTGAGATCAAGTCCAGAAGAAAACAATGTCTCTTCTCCAAGGGGTTTACAAATTTCTCTGCCAGTTCTCTGGAGATGAATTTAAAGACTTAAGGGTCTAGTCCTTGCTGCTTTACAATTTTCCACAGAAAGAGATTTAATCAAGTAGTCAGAAGGGATGATGTTGGCTTTATTGGTTCTGTGGAGAAGTGAAGCAGTCAGAACATCCCAGGAAGTTTGGATCTTGGTGTTCTTTGTTGATGAGGTTGAGCCTTTAACCTTGGCTTGTCAGATGGAAACTTTGAAAACATCCTAAAAATACATTTTAAATTAAACTCCTGATGACTGAGCTACAGGCTGAATCATCTCCCTGCGCTGTGAGCATTCAGTGGAGCAGTCTGTACCTGAGTGGTTTTTCATTTGCAAATATGGGGGTTTTGGGGCATTTTCAGATGTTCTGCTTTTAGAGAAGACCTGAAGGCCATCCTTTGAGGGTTGGTTTTGTTTTATTTTTAAGGACTTTGAAGGAGACTGGACTGTACAGCCATCGGCACAAGCTGGCTGGCTCCCTGTCTGGGGGGATGAAGAGGAAGTTGTCCATAGCCATTGCTCTGTTGGGTGGATCCAGGGTGGTGATACTGGATGAACCAACCACAGGGGTGGACCCATGCTCTCGGAGAAGTATTTGGGAAATTATCTCCAAGAATAAAAAAGGTACCATGATGAGATTCTGCCCAGAGGTGATTGATGTCACCAGTGGCTTTGAATTGGTTTTAGAGACCATGGAGGACAAACTGTGGGACACTGGGATTTTGCAGGCTCTCTGGGTGCCTCCTGGTTGGTTTCTGTAAATTCATGGTGTCATTTTAAAAGTAATTTCACCAGAATGCACCATTAACAATACAGGAGCTTTCAGCTTCTCTCTAATCATAGAATCATTTAATAGTTTGGGCTGGAAGGGAAATTAAACATCATCCAGTTCCAATCCCCCTGCCATGGACAGGGGCACCTCTCACTACACCAGGTTGCTCAATGCCTCATCCAGCCTGGCCTTAAACACCTCCAACCTCTCTGGCTAACCTCTTCCAGGGTTTCACCACCCTCACAGGAGAGAATTTCTTTCTTATATCTAGCCTGAATCTTCCCTTTTCCAGTTTGCATCTGTTATTCCTAGTCCTGCCATCACATCCAGTTTCACTAATTATTACAAAGAAGAATAGTTGATTTTCATCTGATCCCCTGTCCCTCCTTCAGCAGAGGTTCCCTTCACCTCATGTGGTGTTCGGTGTTTATTCCCTGGTGGCTGACATCAGTGTTGTGTTTTCCAGGCAGAACCATCATCCTCTCCACGCACCACTTGGATGAAGCAGAAGTTCTGAGTGACCGAATTGCCTTCCTGGAGCACGGAGGGCTCAAATGTTGTGGTTCCCCTTTCTACCTCAAGGAAACGTTTGGTGATGGATACCATCTGACAGTGACAAAAAAGAAGGTTTGTATCTCAGTTGGCCCTAAATTTTTAGCATCTTAGATGAGAAACTGATTCGATCCTAAGATGAGAAGGAAGGTGTCAAGGCAGAATGTCCCAAAAAAGTGAAACATGCTGCAGAAAGTACTTCTGCAGTGGAATTGATGCTTCAAGAGAATTTCAATTTGTACATTTGTCAGTTCTCTTGTGGTTAGGCTTTTTCTCCACTGTACCAAAACCCCTCTATCTTGTTCAAAGTAGCCAATTCAGTCCAGCCCCAGGATCTCTGTAGACAGAGGTAGTCCAGTGAGGTCTTAGATGGACTATGATCATAGAATGGTTTGGGTTGGAAGAGACCTTAAAGATCCTGTAGTTCCACTCCCCCTGCCATGGGCAGGGACATCCTGCACTAGATTAGGTTGCTCAGTGCCTCATTCAGCCTGGCCTTAAACATCTCCAGGGATGGGGCTTCCACCACCTCTCTTGCAACCTCTTCCAGTGTCTCACCAGCCTCATGGTTAACACTCAATTCCTTCCATTTTTCTCCCTATCTTGCCTCTAGGCAGGTTCCACATACCCCTCTTTTCCCTCATTTCCTGTCTCTACCCCAGACCAATCCTTTTCCAGCCCATTTTTCCCCAAATCCCACACCCCTGGGCTCCACCGGAGACTCTTCCCCTCCCCAGCTGTTCCAAATCAGCCCCCTCCACCCACTCTGCTCCTCTTCAAGGACCAGAAACCCACTTTTGATCTTGAAAGTGGAATGTTACATCCCTGAACTGAGATCACCTGCTAAACATTCCATGGGACAGGATTTGGGCTGAATCCTGAGGTAAAGCTTGACCTTGTATTCTTTGGTGACCACAGTGTTCTCCTTTTTTAGAACATGATAGAAGAGTGTGACACCACAGCAGTGACCTCCTTCATCCAGTCCCACCTCCCAGAGGCTTATCTCAAGGAGGACATTGGTGGAGAGCTGGTGTATGTGCTTCCCCCCTTCAAGTCCACAGTCTCTGGTGCCTACCAGGCTCTTCTCCGAGCCCTTGATACCAGCTTGAGTGACCTCAACCTTGGCTGCTATGGGATTTCAAACACAACTGTGGAAGAGGTATGAGCTTGGGATCTGCTCAATTTAAGGAAATTTTATGTAGATTAACCTCAGGGTGCTGTGTTAGCTCTGCTTTCTGGGATAGAGTGTGGCATGTTTTCAACGTCAGAGTTGTAGGAAGGGGAAAAAGTGGTTTGATTGAGGGAGTTTGGGGGTGTTCACGGAGACTGAGGGCAGAACTTCTCACTCTCTGCAGCTTCCTGAAAGGAAGGTGCAGCTGAGGAGCTTAGTGAGGGTAGTGAAACACTGGAACAGGTTGCCCAGAAAGGTTGTGGACGCCCCCTCTCTGGAGGTGTTCAAGACACTGAGCAGCCTGATCTAGTGGGAGGTGTCCCTGCCTATGGCAGGGGGGTTGGAACTTGATGATCTTTAAGGCTTCCACCACAAACTATTCTATGATTCTATGATTCTATGTCAGGCTCTTATCCCAAGGAACAGGCCATGAGACAAGAGGAAATGGCCTCAAGTTGTACCAGAGGAGGGTTAGGATGGAGATTAGGGAGTATTTTCACCCTGAAAGGTTATCAAGCATTGGAAGAGGCTGCCCAGGGCAGGGGTTGAAGCCTCATTCCTGGAGGGATTTCAGAGCTTGCCAGACATGGAGGTCAGAGAGGTGGTTTAGGGTTAGTTCTGTCAGAGCTGGGCTGATGGTTGGACTCCATGAACTGAACTCCAACCTGGGCCATTCTGTGATTTTATGTGTGTAGATGTATTCATGAATGTAAGACACAAACACACTGTCTCTCCTTGCTAAACAGCTTTTTGGCATTTTACCCAGAAAATGAGATGCTGGAGTTAGACAAAGGAGAGAAGGTGATGACGTGTTGTTTCTCTTTGAACTCTTCTCCTGCTCTCCATGAATCTGCCTACAGATGGAGGCAGCGGGGAGAGGGAGGCAGCAAACCCTCCAAGTGAGGACTTTCATTTCCATATTGTACAAATGAGTCACTTTGGAGTAACACGGGCACCTTTTTGCCCACGAAAAATCCTCTGCTCAAACAAACACAAACATTTACTCATGTCAGAAACAAAAATATCATTGAAGGCATTGAAGGCTGAGCAGTGACAGCCTCTGCCTTGCGGAAAGGGGGGGGGAGGGGGACATTTTTACCTTTCTGCTCAGAATTTCTTGCTGGTTTTATGCCATTTTCCTCAGGCAGCAAGAATGAGATACATGGCACGTACCATGTGTGTGGCTTCCTGTTCACCAGCTCAGTCATGTACCGGGTGGGATGAGGACAAGGGAAGTCCAAGGGGCAGCTGCAAAGGTTGAAGAAGCTGCTGCTGCAGCAGGGGAGAGAAGATGTGACAGGGATCTGGGCAACAGAAAAATTATGGGGGGGGAGGGGGAAACACCCCTAAATTTCTCTTGCTGAGCACAAAGGGAACAGAAGGAGGGTTGTAATTCCCAACTCATGCACCAGCGACTGCTCCAAAAGAGGCAAAGTGGATTTTGATTGTTGTTGTGGCAAATTGAGTCCAATTTGGACCAATTTTCCATCCTATTTTCTCTCTCTGTAGGTGTTCCTCCATCTGACAAAAGAGCTCGGGAAAGAGCAGGGAGAAGAGGCTGAGCTGCCCCAACAGCTGCCTGGAGCCAGTGGTGGAAGTGGCAGTGATGAAACATCCATGAGCACGGATACCTTCACAGAAAGAGATGGTACTGAGTGACCTCCATGTTTTATTCCATATTGGTTGCAGGTGCAGACAGTGACAGATAGACTGATTTGAGCTCCCTGTCCTCCTTCTTTGTTGCAAACCATATTTCACACAACCAGGAATCACAAAACCAATAAATCACTAGAAAGGCAACACTCAGCAGTAGTTTGGATCCACTGGTTTGGAAAAGTCTGAAAATCAGGGGATGAATTACAGAGGGGTTCTGTTTGCCTCCCCCTTCCTTGTAATTGATTGTGATTTCAATCTAATCAAACAGAACCTGAGGGTGAAAGAGTAAATGTGAACCTCTGGAAGTGATTGTTGTAATGATGGAGAGGATTATTTATACATAACTAATCAAATTGGGAAGAAGCTTTTTGGAAACTCCCTTGGCCTTGCAAAAGCTGCAGAGCTCTGAGCTGGGTCCTCTCTTGCTGTGTCCTGCTCAAAGGGTGAGAAATTGGGATAAATTCATGCTCAGAAAACAACAACATTATCCTCAGTATCCCTGAGGGTTTGAGAGCTGGGAAAGGTGGCTCAAAAATGAGCAAAAAACTGAACAACCTTTCTCACAGAGAAGAGACATAGTTTTACTTATGAAAATGCCACTTCTATTTAGGGAAGCAAAGAGGTATTTTCATACTTGTTCTCAGAATTAATTCTTTTATTGATTTACCAGTTCTCTAAATGATGGAAATATTAGGCCTACTTTCTAGATTCTCAATTTTCAAATGAGAAAGAATAATAATAATGTTTCCCCTGTCAGTTGCACCTGGGTAGGTTGGTTGTAGGTAACCTGTTGCATCTGGAATCCAGTCTTGCAAGGTCTCAGAATGAATTCAGAAGCCTGGTTTTACACCAGTTTATGACTCAAAAGTCAAAATCTAAGTCCAATCCCAAACCTGACCTTCTTGTCTGTTCCAACTTAGTAGCTTTGATTTACTATCTGTAGAGGAGTTCAGGAACATAAATGTACACCCAGGGCACTGCAACCATCCCTGCATTTCACAGATACTGATCTGAGGCAAAATTACCTTCTTTTTTTGTACCCAGACCAGCTCCTGATTAGATCCAAAAGCCTGCAGGGTTTGCCATTGCTGGCTAAGAGGACATCAGCTTTGTTCATCAAGAGGTTCCACCACACCCGGCGAGATGTCAGAGGCTTCATTGCCCAGGTCATCCTCCCGGTCCTCTTCGTTATGGCCGCAATGGGGCTGGGGACACTGAGGACAAAGGAGACTGAATATCCTGAACTCATTCTTTCCCCTTCACTGTATGGCACATCTGACCAGGTGGACTTCTTTGGGTGAGTGAGGTTCTTCATTTTCTTTCATCCCCTTTCTTTATCAAGAGCCATCTTGCCATTGGGTAATTTCTAAGCAGACCCAGCTCTTCTATAGAATCACAGAATAGTTTGGGTTGAAAGGGACCTTAAAGATCACCTAGTTCCAACTCCCCCTGCCATGGGCAGGGACACCTTCCACTACACCAGATTGCTCAGTGCCTCATCCAGCCTGGCCTTAAACACCTCCAGGGATTGAGGGGGCATCCACAACTTCTCTGGGCAGCCTCTTCCAGTGTCTCACCACCCTCACAGGAAAAAATTTCTTTCTTCTCTCCAGCCTAAATCTCCCCTCTTCCAATTTGCATCCATTCCTCCTAGTCCTTCCATCACATATCCTATTAAAAAGTCCTACCCCAGCCTTTCCAGAGTCCCCCTTCAGGTATTGAAAAGCTACTATCTGTGTAATTCTTACATAGATAACATGGACAAATCCTCTTCCTAGGTGGTCTCTCAGGGAGACAGTGTGGCTCAGGCCAGCAATCATAAATCAAAAAGTTGAAGTACCTTGAACATTCTTCTTATTTTTTTGTTTTTGTCAAATCTTAGGAATTTCAATGAAACAACAGATGCTTTAGTTGCTTCAATGCTTGCTTTCCCTGGAACAGATAACACCTGCATGAATGAAAGTAATTGGTAAGTAGTCCTTGTTTTTTTTGGTTTTTTCTTCCATTTCAGTTCTGAATCCACAAGAGAATTTATTAGTTAGCCATTAGATCTTCACCTTTATGGAATTCTCATTCCTTGGTGCCATGTAAATTGGAAGAGGGTAGGTTTAGGTTGGATTGAAGAAAGAAGTTCTTTCCTGTGAAGGTGGTGGGATGCTGGAGGAGGCTGCCCAGAGCTGGATGAGACTTTGGGCAACCTGGTGTAGTGGGAGGTGTCCAAGCCCATGGCAGAGGGGTTGGAACTAGATGAACTTGAAGGTCCCTTTCAATCCAAACCATTCTATGATTCTGTGTGCACAGAAAAAAACCCTGCCACAAATGGGCTTCTTGATTACTCTGAGGATTCAAGGGAGCTGCTTTGGTGATGGTGGGATGCCAGAATGAGAGCCAAACTACTCTGGAGTCTGCGAAGATTCCCTAGTAATTCCAGTTACAACATGAGCCCTCCCAGAAAGTGGCCAGCATAGCTTTGGTTATCTGTATCTGAAAGCTGTGCCCTGAGGGCTGGTTTGTTTGGGGCTCTGCAGATAAATTTTCAAAGAATTGGGAGTAAAATCCAGGGCAGAGTTGCCATTAATCATGACAGCAGTCAGCACTGTTGGCACGCAGAACCTCAGAGGAGAAATGTGTTTGTTTCCAGGCAGTGCTTAAAGGAGGACATGCTTGGCCCGTGGGTGATCAGTGGAGACCAGAGAATCAAGTATTCTGCCTGCAACTGCACAGATGGCATCCAGGTAAATCAAATAAACCCAAAAGAGGGAGTCTGGGGGAGGTTCTGAGTGGGCACACTGCCAAGGGGAATACCTGGAATAGTGTTCTGGATCCCTCAACATGAGTAGGACATTGATCTGTTGGGGCAGGTTCAGAGGAGGGCCATAAAGATGATGCAGCTGGAGCACCTCACTTATGGGGACAGGCTGAAAGAGTTGGGGTTTTTCAGCCTGGAGAAGAGAAGGCTCAGGGGGTACCTCAGAGTAGCTTCTCAGTACCTGAAGGGGGCTACAGAAAGTCTGAGGTAGGACTTTTTAATAGGATATTAAAAAGGACAGGGAGTAACTGATGTAAATTGGAAGAGGGGAGATTTAGGATGGAGATAAGAAAGAAGTTCTTTCCTGTGAGGGTGGTGAGACACTGGAAGAGGTTGCTCAGAGAGGTTGTGGATGCCTCCTCAATCCCTGGAGGTGTTTAAGGCCAGGCTGGATGAGACTTTGGGCAACCTGGTGTAGTGGGAGATGTCCCTGCCTATGGCAGGGGTGTTGGAACTGGATGATCTTTTAGGTCCCTTACAACCCAAACCATTCTATGATTCACATTCCTCCTGTCTCCCTTTGTCCTGGTTGAGTAAATTGATTAACCACCAGTGACATTAGTTTGAGGATAGGAAACAGAAGATAGGCATGAAAATAAATCTGCCTTCCTCCCTGTGATGGGAAAAGGTTTAAGAGTGTTTTGTAACATCTTATGATTGTCCCATTTAGGAGAGGTGAAACATGTATTCAAGAGGAAAACTGTGTTTCATACAAGCCCTGTCATTACACGAAGGCACAGCTATTACTGCTGCTTTCTCCTCAGAACTGAACCTCATGCAAAGTCTTCATCCATCTGCTTTTGCTCTGCTCCTCATAAACAGCAATGATTAATAGCATTCATTATTGGATTTGTGATGGCACAGAAGAACTCAGTGTGGGTTCTGCTGGGTTTTCTTTCTGTGTACATGGGGGGAAATTGCAGATTCTGCCCCAGTTTTAGAGTCAGGTTTGAAGTTGAGCTCAAGCTGCATCCAAAGGACACTTGCAAGATGAAGCACGTACTCAGTTGAAATATTCCCTAAATTCCCTAAAATGCAGGTATTTTATGTGATTTTCTGGACAGATGCTGAATTTGACATCGTTAAAAGCATTGACAGTGTTTCTCAGGTTTATGTTCAGAGCTGATTCTCACCTCTGGCAGGCCCAGGCAGGTGTTCCTCAGTGTGAAGGAGACTATTTTGTTTATTCTGATGCAAAGTTATGAACAGACAGACAATGAGGGGGTTTGTTAGGGATGAGCTGACAGAAGAAGCCAGTGTAGTGTCTGTAGGACACTTCGATCTTTTAAAAACCAGTCCACGTGACTCTGCCCCTCAGCACATTCAGTTACATTTTGGGGACTAATCCAAGGTTTCTCTGAAGCTCTGGGAAACATTCCTGATGGCTGACAGTGAAGTGAAAATGCTGAGTGTAGCTGCTGTGAGGACACAAGCTGAGAAGCTGATGTTTTCTGCTCCCTGAGTTGTTTTGCCCTCTGCTGTTTGTGAAGCCTCTCCCACGCTCCGCTAAGTAGGATCAGCCTTAATTCAGCCCAGTCTTCCAACGGAGCATGAAGTGCATTGCAAGGTCTCACTGATGGCAGTAGAACTTGAAGGGTAAATTTAAGCAGACATTGTTTTCAAGCACCTTGCTAAATACATTCAGGGTGTGTGCTGTGTGTCTTTGCCAGCCTGGAGAAAAGAAGGCTTTGGGATGACCTTCTGGTGGCCTCCCAGTAGAATCATAGAATAGTTTGGATTGGAAGGGACCTTAAACATCATCCAGTTCCAACCCCTCTGCCATGGGCAGGGACACCTCCCACTAGACCAGGTTGCTCAATGCCTCATCCAGCCTGGCCTTAAATACCTTGAAGGGGCATCCACAATCTCTCCAGGCAACCTCTTCCAGTGTCTCACCACCATCACTGTAAAGAATTTCTCTTATATCTTCAGTATCTGAAGGGGCTCCAGAAAAGCTGGGGAGGGGCTGTTTGCCAGGGCATGGAGCCACAAGATGATGGGCAGTGGTTTGAAGCTAGAGCAAGGCAGGGTTAGATAAGACATGAGGGAGAAGTTCTTCCCCATGATGGTAGTGAAACAGTGGCTCAGGTTGCCCAAAGAGGTGATGGAGGCCTCATCAATGCCTGGAGACATCCAAAGCCAGGCTTGCTGAAACTCTGAGCAACCTGATCCAGTGGAGGTTTTTCCTTATCACTGCAGGGGATGGGACTAGATGGTCTTTGAAAGTCCTTTTCAACCCAACACATTCTGTGACTCCATGACTGTGTGATTCTATAGGAATCAATCCAAAGGCCAGAATGCCCCCATTGCCTGCTCTTAGTCTTGTCCTGACGTGCTAGTTTTTAGCTCAAACACTGACACTAACATTCTTCCTTTGTCTCCACTCAGACTTGTCCCCAGACCAACTATACCCCCCCTCACAGAAGGACCTTCTCCACACGGACACTTTACAACCTGACAGGGCACAACGTGGAGACCTACATTTTGGCAACTACCAAAGACTTCCTGCAGAAACGGTACAGCCTAAACTTTCACTTCTTCTGGGAACTTTACTGGGAGCAGCCTTTTATATACCTTGTATCCATTGGGCTTGAAAAGGTGACAGTGCTGTAGGGGTTTTGAGGGGCCTCCCTGGTGAAAGGTGGCAAAATGTCCTGCAGTTAAGGCGTTAAAGGTGCTCTGGTTGATGGGAGCAGAGAAAGCCGAGGGATAACATGTCAGCCACCTTAGAGACTGATGGTTGGATCTACAGGCAAGTCTTTCTCTGACTCAGAAATACTCAAAAAGAAGAAAATCTGACACAGTCTGTCTGGAAGAAAACCCCGGGGAGAGACTTTTCTCCAAGTCTGATTCCCTGGAGAGACTTGGTGCGTGATTCACTTAGAAAAGAGCATCTGTTCAGTGAAATTAGAGGTTGAACATTGTTAGAGCTATCAGTGTGTCTGGAATCTGCACCAGGTCCTGGGACAAAACCAGCCTGTCATTAAGGTTGTCAAGGAATATCTGCCATTGATTTTAACTTCTTCTGGGTTGGAAGCAGTCACTATATCCCAGTGTGGAAGGTGAATTAGTTTGGTTCCAATATATTCACAAATAGAGGCCTTCAGCACAGTTTTATGGTGGTGCTGCCAAATTTGTTTCCCATATTTCCCTCAAATAAAGTGCAGTGGCAAGCAACACTGCAGCAGTGTTGGCTTGGCCACACGATACACTGGGTTAAGTTCTTTTAAGTCAAGCTGGAATTAGCTGGGGTGACAAGAGCATGGTGGCATGCACCCACCAGAGGTACTGAAGCTTTTGGGTGACGGTAGCAATGCTTTGCCTTCCGCTTTTCACCCAGGTATGGTGGCTGGAGCTTTGGCCTGCCTTTGACCAGAGATCTCCAGTTTGACATCAGACCAGTGCCTCCCAACAGGACGCTGACTAAGGTAACCATCCTCTGCCTGCTCCTCCTAGCACAGGAAACATGGCATCCAGAAGAAGTCACGTTGAGTTCAGGGCTGTAAAGGAAAACCCTCTGAAACCTTCAGCTTCATGCAGGAGAGATGGGATTGGAGCATCTCCCTTCTAAGGAAAGGCTGAGGTAGCTGGGTCTTTTTAGCTTGGAGGAGACTGAGGGGTGACCTCATTGATATCTATAAATACAGAAAGGGTGAGTGTCAGGAGGATGGAGCCAGGCCCTTCTCAGTGCCCTCCAATGATAGGACAAGGGGCAGTGGGTGCAAACTGGAACACAGGAGGTTGCACAGAAATATAAGGAAAATCTTTGTCAGGGTGAGGGTGAGAGAAGAGCGGCACAGGCTGCCCAGAGAGGGTGTAGGGTCTCCTTCTCTGGAGACATTCAAACCCCACCTGGATACTTTCCTGTGTGACCTGATCTGGGGGTTCCTGGTCCAGAGGGGGAATGGAGTGGATGATCTCTCCAGGATTCTTCTAATTCATCACATTCTGTGATTTTGTGTTGGATGAAAAAGTCACATCTGGCCGTTTTCTGGTCAGATTTAAAGGGAGGTTAGACCTTTGACTGCTTGGCCTTCTCTGGGAGGTCTCCACTGCTGGTGTTCATCAAGTCTGAGCAGTTTATTACAGAGAAGGAAACAAGTGTCTGAAGGCTTTATGACACACATCCCTATCTTCTCCCCCAGAAGTCAAATGAAGCTGATGGGGCTATTGTGCTGAGTGTAAAATGTGCTTTTAAACTCATTTTATTGTATTTAATTATTGCACACTAACTTGCAGAGCTCATGACTTTAGAGATCAACTACAGGATGGCTTGTTGGTGCAATCAGAAGAAATCTAAATGTTCTAAGGAATGATTTCTCTCTCCAAATTCTTTCCATTTCTCCTTTGTGTGCAGGTATGGTACAATCCTGAAGGTTACCACAGCCTTCCAGCCTATCTCAACAGCTTGAACAACTTCATTCTCCGAGCTAACTTGCCAAAAAATGAGACTTCCAGATATGGTGAGTGTCCCTTGACATGAGCAGGTACCTTCTGCTCTTTGGGGGGAACATCCCAGTTCTGCTGAAATCAGTGACAACACTTAACTTTACTTCATTGTGACTTTATTCCCAGTGATGCAATCCCTTTACAAGCAGAACTGAAAAGTGTGAATAAATCACATCTTTCATTCGATTTTGTCAAAGGCTTGGGATGGGCTGGACAGGGAAGACCCCAGCTCCTATGTAAAACACTTCCTTCATCCAAAAATTGCCAATAGTTGGTATTTGATTTATTCCCTATCCTCATGGTACCAAAATAGCTGTGTCTCTGTTCATTATGCAAAGGAAATACACTTTATATCAGCTCGGGGGGTGGTTTAGGTTGCTAAATTTTAATGTGTTGCCCTTCTGCTGAGAGCAACTCACGATGTGGGGGCATGTGTGTGCTCTTGTTTGAGAGACAGAGGCTGAGATCAGGTGAGAAATATGATCTTCAGCTCAGTTTTACCTCTGACACATGACTCAGGTTGCAAAGAACCCAAATTCCTCCTGAGAGCTTCCTCAGGCTACATTCAGGGTGCAGCACCAGCACAAAAAAGTCTATTTATGAATAACTACAGGTTGGAGGGGGTGCAGAAAGAAAAGAAAGATTGATGTTGATGCTGTTAGAGAAATCCTAGAGAGAGATTTATGGGATCTGCCCAGAGTAGCAATTGTGTGCAGAAATGCCCTGCCCATTGATTTTTTTCCTTTGAACAATAGTGCCCTCCCAGCTGTGTCCTGGTCAGGACTCACCTCTGAGGCCTGTGCTCCAGGTGACAGGGACATTAGTGTCTCTTTATTCATGAGATATTCCTCACTGCTGTGTCTGAATTTGGGTGTTGTGGAATTTAAGCCATGCCTTGAATTAAACAGCAGAACACTGATTACAACTCAACACAGTGCATCTTTTTTTCTATCTTTCTCCCCACCCCTGCACACCCAAACTCTTCTCCTGAGAAGCCAAATCAGTGCCTTGACACCCTCTCCCCCCCAGTAGCCCAAAATATAAAAGGTTTAAGCCTTTGAGGTTTGCAGGTCAGGAGGTCCAAGTTTTTCAGCGTGTGCTGCACGATGGGATCACAGGAGGGAGAGGAAGGGGAGGCAGAAGCATCCCTCTGAAGCTGAATTATTAAGCAGCAAAGCTTCTGGTTCCATCTCTGTGTTCCCCACACACTGCAGCCAGAGCAAAGGCAAGAAGCTCACATGCAAGGAAAGGAAGTTTTCCCAGGGAAAGTTTTTTGTAGAAGGAAAACCACCATTTTCAGCATGGGGGAAAAAACAAAAAAAACCAACCAAACAAAAAAAAAAACAACCAAAACCAACCCTGGTGATGGTTTTTATTCCATCCCTCCTGTTGCTTGGGTGTGTTTTGGGGAAAGAAATAGAATCATAGAATGGTTTGGGATGGAAGGGGCCTCCAAGATCATCTAGTTCCAACCCCCTGCCATGGGCAGGGACACCTCCCACTACACCAGGTTGCTCAGTGCCTCATCCAGCCTGAACTTAAACACCTCCAGTGTTGAGTGGGCATCCACAACCACTCTGGGCAGCCTCTTCCAGTGTCTCACCACCCTCACAGCAAACAACTTCTTTCTTCTCTCCAGCCTAAATCTCCCCTCTTCCATTCCTCCTAGTCCATCTTGCCATCTTGCACCCCTTAAAAAGTCCTACCTCAGCCTTTCTGTAGCCCCCTTCAGGTATTGAGAAGTCAATCTGCGGTCTCCCCTGAGATTTCTCTTCTCCAGGTTAAACAGGCTGTCAGTGCTGAGCTGTAAATGAGCAGACAGATAATTCCCCACTTCCCACTAATAATCCAAACCATAGAATGGAGTGGTGTGTGGGGGGGGAGGAAATAAAATGAGTGCCTCCCCCCCCCAGGGCAGTGTAAATCCAGTCTGAGATACCACTCAGCTGCCCTTCTGTGCTGGATGTTCCTGGCAGCAAGATCTGGTTGCTATTGTGACAAATAAATGACAGTTTAAGAGCAATCAAAAGGGCTGGGATAAAAATGTGTTGTCATTTCAGCCCTCTGAAAGAGGTGTCAGACCCGCTTCAAAGGTTTGTCTTGGGCTGCCTGTATTTAAAAAAAAAAAAAAAGAGAAAGCTTTTATTTTTTACCCTGTCACTAAGCAAGTCGCAATAGCTTCCGACTTATGTATATTGTGCTTTCTCTCAATCCCAACCAACAAAAAAGAGAAAGCATTGAAATGGAAATTTTGACTTCCAGCCTAAGCCACTGGTACAGGAAAATGGTTCTATAGTGAAGTATCAGCAGATTAGACAGACAGGATCTTTATTTTTTTTCAGAGACAGGGGACATTTCCTGGCTGTTTGTGGGGCTTTTGCAGCAGCCCAAGATTTTAATTCCATTTCTTTTCCTGATGATGAGTATGAGGTTTTTCTTCTCCCTTCAGGATGGATTTCCCAGGAAATCTTCCTTTTCAAATTGATTTGGTCAGCTAATCTCACTGGCCTGTGGTTCCCATGTGCTCGTTTTTAGGGAAAATAGCCCAATTCTTCCTTGTACAGCTGCTCAAAGTGAGGCACCTGCCTGTAAGGAGCTTAAATTTTGGAGGTGGTGTGTTCTTGCCAATCTCTGAATTTAAAAGTAGCTCAAGGTCCTGCAGCTCAACATTTACTTAATCACCTAAATACTGATTTAGATCCTTGTTTTCTATCTCAGCCTAAACCCTTTCTCAGGGACTACAGTCCCAGAGTCTGGTGTCTTGGTGGGACCAACACTCCTGGAGGCTGGAACCCCTCAGTTTCCTCTTCTTATTAGAAAACTCTGGTTTTCTGGGTACAAATTGCCTTCAAATGCACTGTGATGATCAATAGTAGTGTATTTTATGGTAGATTCTTGGGTTCTTGGTAAAGAAGTACTTTAATCTTCTCAGCATGATGCACATGAGCAGAAAATTCTCTCACAGCTTGTGCCTGACAGGAACCCATTTTTAAGGGGCTGGCTTTAAGGTGGGCACACTTTCAGTTTCTTTTCTTTGTTTTTGTAGGTATTTTCTTATCGGCTCACCCTTACCCTGGAGGACAGAGTCAAGAACAAGTCATGTAAGGAGATTGACGTGGCTGATGACCAAATTGTTTAGCTTCTTGGAAACCCTAAAGTGGCCCAAATTGCTGAGCCTCTAAATGGTGTAACTGCCCTCTTCTCTTTCTTCATTCTCCCTACGTGTATCATCCTGCTTCCAGAGAGCTGCATTCCCTGTTGGGGCTTCTTTGCAGTCTCCCATGTGGATCTGGAGGTGACCTCCAAACCAATGCTGTGGTCCTTTAGGCTGGGCATAATTCCCATCAGCAAAAGAAGCTGATGACCCAGAGTTAAGACTTCTTTCCTTCTGAGGTATGTGTAATGAGGGAAATTGGCTCATTTTCACTCACTGGGTTAATTTTTTTCCACTTCCTCCCCAGGCTCAACAGCTTGCTGGACATCATTGTCTCGATGTCAGTGTTGGTTGGCTACTCTATCACAACAGCCAGCTTTGTCCTCTACGTGGTCAAGGAACATCAAACCAAAGCCAAGCAGCTGCAGCACATTTCTGGGATGGGGATGAGGAGCTACTGGGTGACCAACTTCATTTATGATCTGGTAAATGATTCTCATCCTGAAATGCAGCAAGAGCAGCGATATATGCAGTGGAGCCAATTAAAAAAAAAAGGGTTCTTTATTTAAAGTCAGCTGCTGAGACTTCTTAATGTTATTACTACCAAGGGTGTTGTGTAGTAATTGTTCTCTGAGATGTTGAGGACTATTAAATGTGAGCCACCGCAGTGGATTTTGCTCAGTGAAGGCTTTGCTTCTCTCTGGATTATGTGCAAGAAGCTCTGAACGTTGATAGCAGTGAGAGACAGAAGAGGCCAGAGCTCGACTGGAGTTGGAACATGCAGGCAGTGGGGTTGGAGGGGCTGGATTCCTTTCCAGCCTTTGCCTCTCGGGGTCTCCAGACATTTTGGAAACCCTGGGAGCTTGATGTGAGGAGATATCTCATGGCTGGCAGACCCTTCCTGGCCAAAAATCCATTGCTGGCTTGAACGCTGTCTCTTAAGATTGGGCATTATACAGGTTTTTAAGCCAAAGAAAGTCACTTATGCAGCAAGGAAAGGAGGGAGGAGGGTCACTTCAGCTCGGAGAAGAGGAGACTGAGGGGTGACCTCATTCACGGTTATAAATATGGAAAGGAGTGACAGGAGTGACAGGAGGATGGAGCAGGCTCTTCTCAATGATATCAAATGATAGGACAAGGGGCAATGGATGCAAGCTGGAACACAGGAGGTTCCACAGAAATAGAAGAAACTTTGTCAGGGTGAGGATGAGAAAACAGACAGCAGTAGAGATATCTCCTGCCTTGCTCTAGGGCTTGGAAGAGATGTGAAGACAGCAAAGGGCTGAGATGTCTCTGCTTCCCTCCTCTGAGCTCTGCCTGTTTGTAAATCAGCCTGTGGGAGGAATCCCTAGAGTCCTCAACCAGGACTCAGTGGGCTGAGACTAATCCAAAGCTCTCAGCAACTCCATATTTCTCACTGACTCATGTTAAATCCCCAGCCTCTCCAGCCTGAGGTTTGAAAGGTCCCTGGCTCCACTCAACATATAAAAACCAAATTTACAGGGCAGGGTGATGTGGCCTGACTGCAAGCCCCATGGAAAGCCCTACAGGGAACTTTTTCATTCACAGCCCCCTTTTTTTTTTGTTTTAAGGTACTTTGTGCCCACCATCCCAAGTGTTGAGTTTTACTCTGCTCAAAGTGGCTTTGTGGGAATTCAGCTGCAAGACTGCAAAAGTCCCTGGAGGATGGAGACTCCAATGGGATTTGGTTTCCCTTCAAAAGGAAACCAAAGCTGTGCTTGTGGGAGCAGGATCAGACCTGGCATTGTCACTTCTGCCTAGCTCTAAAAAAATCTTTAATAATTATCATCCCAATAATGTGTTTTTAATCTTGTTTTGTAGGTGCTTTTTACAGTCCCCATTGGACTCTCTGTAGGAGTGATTTCTTCCTTCCAGATCCCAGCTTTCTGCAACAACAACAACTTACTGGCAGTATTTCTGCTACTGCTGCTCTTCGGGTAAGTGGGACCTCACTCATCTAAATCATCCCAGCACAGTGTCAGGCACAGGATCCCATAGTTAGAGAATCATACAATGCAGTTGTGCTTCCATCCCAGAAGACCATCAGAATCCCAGTATCAGGACTGGGCTCCAGACACAGGTTGGTTGGTGGAGACAATGCTGCAAGTGTTCAGACAAATTTACAGCATGAGAAACGTTTGGTCCCCCAGCAACCCTCCTCCTCAGGTTACAGAATCATAGAATGGTTTGGGTTGGAAGAGTCCTCCAATATCATCTACTTCCAACCCCCCACCATGGGCAGGGACACATCCAGCCTGGCTTTAAATACATCCAGGACTGAGGCATCATCCACAACTCTGGGCAACCTCTTCCAGTGTCTCACCACCCTCATAGCAAAGAACTTCTTTCTTCTATCCAGCCTAAATCTCCCCTCTTCCAATTTGCATCCATTCCTCCTAGTCCTGCCATCCTGGACCCTATTCAAAAATCCTACCCCAGCCTTTCTGTAGCCCCCTTCAGTTTTTGAGAAGCTACTATCTGAGGTCTCCTCTGAGCTTTCTTTTCTCAAGGCTGAACAACCCCAACTCCTTCAGCTTCTGAGGGAGGAATATGTGGGCTTTTCCCTTCACCATGGTCTTTACAAATGGTGACAAGGAGCAATGAGCCAAACTGCTGCTGTCACCACTGCTTTCTTCACAGCAAACTATGCAGGAGGGTGTGAAATATTCAAGGTCATGGTGACAGCCCATGCCGAAAGCAGATGCTTTTGCTGAGCTGTTGTAAAGTTCAGGACATAGAAACATTTCCAAATCAGAGACAGAGGGGGGGAAAAACCCAGTAGCACAAATCAGGAAAACTTAGTAGAAATGTCTCCCTGACTCTGAGGCCTCCAGGTCTGGTCCATCTCTTTTCATAGAATCAGAATTGGAAGGGAAGGTCGTCTAGTGTCACCCCCTGCAGTGAGCAGGGAGATCAGGTTACTCAGAGGCTCAGCAAGCCTGGCTTTGGATGTCTCCAGGCATTGATGGGACCTCCACCACCTATCTGGGAAACCTCTTCCAGTGTCTCATCACCCTCATGGGGAAGAAATTTCCAGTTGTGTGTTCAAAGTATGCATCATAAAGTTTTTCTTCTTTGAACCCTCAACAGGGTCAAAGCCACTTTTCCTCTTTTAAGCTCCTGTGATATAGCAGTCTAGTCACATCCCAAAACAGTTTTCACTTATTCCTTGAGTCACTCTTTGAGGTTTTCTCCACTGTTGACTATTTATAGCTATGCCACCTTCTCCTGGATGTACCTGCTGTCCGGGGTGTTCAAGGAAACAGGGATGGCCTTCATTGTCTACGTCTGTGTCAACCTGTTCTTTGGCATCAACACAATCATCACCCACTCTGTCGTGTTCCTGCTCTCCCAGGAAAAGGCCACAGATCAGGTAGGAACCCTGCTGATGTTAAATCCTTGCTGGAACAACAAGGAGCTTCTTGGCGTAGGTTCATTCAGGTCCTTAGCATCTGGCTGGCTTCAAGGAGAGCAATGATTCCCTAATGCAAAGCCCTCTCTTTAACAGAGAGATACTTGGGAATCACTGGGATGAAATGTACACCTTACTTTTTTTTTTTTTTAATAAAAGGTGGATTTTTCTGTCAGTGTATTATAGAAACCCCCTGGATTTTAGGGCTGCAGAGCTATGATAATTTCCTTTCCCTCTGTGACCCAGTGGCAGGGACTCAGTCTCTTTCCATGATAATTTACTGCCTTGTAACTTTGCTGTGTGCACTAATCCTTGCTTCTAGGAGAAAACAAATACTCCACGTATGAGAATTCCTAAGTGTGGACTGCACTGGGCTGTTTCACCATGAATTCACTGGGAAAGCCTTTCTATGTGTATTAAATCATGTTTGATGGAGATGCTTGGCCAAGGAAATAGACAGGAGTGGGGCTATGCTCCACAGCAGGCTGATGTGGGTTTGAGAGGCACTGTGTGGCTCAGAGCAGGGCTCAGCTGGGGCTCATGGGTGGGTTTCTGGTGCTGGAGCAGCGTGAGGGACCTCATGGGGAAGAAGCTGCTCTTTACTATGGCTGATCACAACCTCCTAGCTGCCTCTTGACTTCTCTGACCTTCTCCAGAGCTCTTTGCTCTCAATTTATCTCTGCTCTGAGACAGGAGCAAATCCCAATGTAACTGTTACACTCCAGCCCCGTGGTAAAACCTCTGAATTTATTCTGTGGATAAAAACCAATGAGTGAAACCTCAGAACTTACTCTGTGGATAAAAACCAATGAGTGATTGTGGGTTTATTTTCTCCAGGGCTTGCGTGATCTGGCCGAGAACCTACGGCACGCCTTTCTCCTCTTCCCACAATTCTGCTTTGGCTACGGCCTCATTGAGCTGTCACAGGACCAAGCCCTGCTGGGTTTCTTGAAAGCCTATGGCGTGGATTACCCTGACAAGACCTTTGAGCTGGACAAGACCACCTCCAAGCTCCTGGCCATGTTTGTCCAGGGCACCGTGTTCTTTGTCATTCGCCTCATGGTTCACGACAGGATGATTCAGAGAGTCTGGAACAACTTACTGGAGTAAGTAACATCTGCAAGTCTCTCACTGAGAATCATACAAAGTGGTGAATTGGAAGGGACTTTCAAAGGCTATCCAGTGCCACCCCCTGCAGTGACAGGGACATCCAGCACTAGATGAGGTGACTCAGAGCCTCAGCAAGCCTGTCTCCAAACTTGATGGGGCTCCACCACCTCTCTGGGAAAACTGGGACAGTGTCTCACCACCCTCCTGGGGAAAAACTTCTTTCTCATGTCTCATCTAACCCTGCTCTGCTCTAGTTTCAAACCACTGCCCCTCATCCTGTGGCTCCATGCCCTAGCAAAGACTCTCCCAAGCTTTCCTGGAGCCCCTTCAGGCACTGGGAGACCACTAGAAAGTCTCCTTGGAGCCTTCTCTTCTCCAGGCTGAACAGGAGAGGATGGAAACTGTCCATTTCTGTATGTCCACATGCCCAGGGAAGGTTCCTCAGTACTTCAGGAGCACCCTCTGGTGGGTGCCAGAGGTTCAGATCCCCTCTCTGCCCTCTCCTCAGGTTCCTGTTTGACCGAGTGCATGGCAAAGTGTCACTGGTGCCACCTGCCACTGAGGAAGATGCAGATGTCCAGGTGGAGAAGAACCGTGTGGAGTCTGGCAAAGCTGACTTTGACGTGGTGCAGCTGCAGAACCTCACCAAGGTCTACCACCTTCCTCACAAACGCATTGTGGCAGTGAAAAACATCAGCCTGGGGATTCCTGCTGGAGAGGTAAGAGTGGAACCTTCCAGCATTGATCTTTTGGTGCCTGAAAGGTGCTAGAGAGGAAGCAGCAGATGCTAGAGAGGCTGCAGGAACCTTCTGCACCTGGGAGGGGAACTGGAGCAGAGTCACAGCCCCACTGTCCTGCATTTTCACCTCTGCTGGTCTGTGCTGTCCAAATAGTGGTCATTATCAGCTGGGTGGTGATTTCTGATGCAACACACAACTGCACGCCTCCAACCTTAGCAATAAAACAGGAATTTTAAGCCTGAGCTGCTGAACTGCACTGCAGGGAGCTGCTTCTTAATCTCATTAATGCAGTGCATTAGTGGGATTATTTGACAAAGATCTGGTGTTGTGTGAAGGTTTCACCCGTGGCAGCAGGAACCTCATTCATCCCCTCCCCAAGAGCAGCTCCCTGCTGGCCAGGGGGAGGCTCTGTGCAAATAGGACCACCAGGATTTGGGCTCACAGAGGAGCAGAGATAGTAAAAGGAATGACTCTGTTAGAGGCACATCCTGGCTCCTTCAGTGCCTGGAACAAATGGGCCTAATATATGCTGCGGTATATTGGGCCATAAACAACCTCCATTATAACCTTCATCTACTCTGAGTGCCTCTGCCTCTCTCCCACTTCATCTTGCTCACCTCGAAGTGGTGTTTTCTGCACCGTGTGTGAAGCACAGCACAGTTACCTTCCTGCTTTTCCTTCCCTCCAACACAGTGCTTTGGCCTCCTCGGGGTGAATGGGGCGGGGAAGACGACCATCTTTAAGATGCTGACAGGAGACATCGAGGCATCCAGTGGAAGGCTGCGGGTCCAGGATCATTCTGGGTAAAGAAGGATGTGATTTCTGGGAAAGGCATGGGAGCAAGTCAGCCCTGGGAGGAGTTTTTGAGGCTGGATAGCATAGAATCATACAGTAGTTTGGGTTGAAGGGACCTTCAAGATCATCCAGTTCCAACCACAGTCAGGGACACCTCTCACTACACCAGGTTAATCAATGCTTCATCCAGCCTGGCCTTAAACACCTCCAGGGATTGAGGGGGCATCCACAACCTCTCTGGGCAACCTCTTCCAGTGTCTCACCACCCTCACAGCAAAGAACTTCTCTCTTATCTCCAGCCTAAATCTCCCTTCTTCCAATTTGCATTCACTTCTCCTAGTCCTGCCATCCTGGACCCTATTAAAAAGTCCTACCCCAGCCTTTCTGTAGCTCACTTCAGGTATTGAGAAGCTACTGTGAGGTCCCCTCTGAGCCATCTCTTCACCAGGCTGAACAACTCCAACTCCATAGTGTTTCCCTTCCAGGGTTGAGGAAGGGGGTAGGAAGCAGGAGAAAAGGGGTTTTTCTCTCACCTGTCTGATTCCAGAGCATATTGGCAATTCCTTGTGTTCAAAATTACTTCTCACCTTCCCCACACAGGTCCCTGAATGACATCAGTGAGGCACACTGGTCACTCTTTGGCTACTGCCCTCAAGAAGATGCCTTGGATGACCTGCTGACGGTGGAAGAGCACATGTATTACTACGCCAGGCTCCATGGCATCCCAGAGAGCGAAATCAAAGGAGTGAGTAATGTTTGGGCTTGGCTTTACAGCACTTTCCCCTTATGATCAATATAATTGGTCTTTCTTGGTCATTTTCTGCCCAGACATGGTTGTGAAAGCAAAACTCTTTCCTCCCCCTAGGTTGTCCTCCAGCTTCTCTACCGGCTGAACCTGATGGCCTATAAAGACAGAGTCACCTCCAGGTGCAGTTATGGCACCAACAGAAAACTCTCAACTGCTCTGGCTCTCATTGGGAATCCCTCAATCCTGCTGCTGGTGAGCAATGGGTGGCTTAGTGGGGTTAGCATGAGAAGCTCTTTGGGGTGGCAGAGGTCCTCTGGGAGTCCAGCAGAACCTTCTCCCCAGATGTCCACACTCAACCTGACAGCACAGAAATGTTTAGATTCCAGCTAACACCTACATTTTCTTTGAGGGCATAAGAGCCTGGTGCTTCCTCTCTGGCATCTTTCAGAAGCCAAAAATCAATCCTGTATCTGTCAGTCACACTCTCCATGTTCCCAGCTCTTCCCTGTTTTCTCTCTGCTCTGGCAAGAAAAACTTCATCAAAGGCTCCAAATCTGTAGGAAAACAAATGGGTGACTTTCATAGAATCTTAGAAAGGTTTGGGTTGGAAGGGACCTTCAAGATCATCTAGTTTCACCCTCCCTGCCATTTCCTCAGGAACAGAGCATAAACCTGATTTTCTAGGCTGGGCTTCCCCTATGGTCTTTTCCTTTGAACTTCCCAGTTGTTCCACGATTTGTGCCATCACTAAAACACCCATTTTTGGGGCATTTCAGCATTCGCTGTGTTTTGAGAGTGTGTGGTACTCCATGAGCAGCTTTCCTGGGGTTCAATTTGATACCTCACAGGCATAAGAAGGACATTGAGCTGTTGGAGTGTGTCCAGAGGAGGGCCACAAAGATGACAGGATGGCTGGAGCACCTCCTTTATGGGGACAGGCTGAAGGAGTTGGGGCTGTTCAGCCGGGAGAAGAGAAGGCTCAGGGGGACCTCACAGTAGCTTCTCAGTACATGAAGGGGGCTACAGAAAGGCTGTGGTAGGAGTCTTGAATAGGGTCCAGGATGGCAGGACTAGGAGGAATGGATGCAAATTGGAAGAGGGGAGATTTAGGCTGGAGAGAAGAAAGAAGTTCTTTGCTGTGAGGGTGGTGAGACACTGGAAGAGATTGCCCAGGGAGGTTGTGGATGCCCCCTCAATCCCTGGAGGTGTTTAAGGCCAGGCTGGATGAGGCATTGAGCAACCTGGTGTAGTGGGAGGTGTCCCTGCCCATGGCAGGGAGGTAGGAACTAGATGATCTTGAAGGTCCCTTCCAACCCAAACCATTCTAGGATTCTATAAATCTTGTCCTGACTTCTGTCGAGCCCAGCGATGCTGCCTTCACTGTGAGCTCTCCTGTTGGTCCTTACTAGCAAACATCACACTAGTGAGGAACTGAAGAAGAACCCAAGCGTTAGGGAGATGAGATGATGAGGCTTTGAGTGGAAATTTACATTCAGTCCTGTCTTTCCCAACAGGATGAGCCCAGCTCTGGGATGGATCCAAATGCCAAACGCCACCTCTGGAAAATCATCAGCGAGGAAGTCCAGAACAAATGCTCAGTAATCCTCACATCCCACAGGTAGGGCTGGTCAGGAGGTTCAGTGAGGTCCATTCTTCACCCCTCCCCTTTGCTCCTGGTGGAATTTCAGGCAGAGCTCTGGCACATTTGCTGACTGCTGTGGGTGAATGTGGGTGCCCAGAGGGACACTCAACACTCTAAGGAAGGTGACAGTCTCTAACCATGAAAAAAACCTAATTTTTTTTGTACTTTCTCAATGATTTTCCTGGTTGGATGGATCTCAGCATGGAGGAGTGTGAAGCCCTCTGCACGAGGCTGGCCATTATGGTGAATGGGAGTTTCCAGTGCATCGGCTCATTGCAGCACATCAAAAGCAGGTCAGTGAAACATCCCTCCTCCTTTTTACTGCATGGCATCCAGAGTTACTCATCTACAGCTTTGAGGGGCTCAGAAGATAAGACTTTTCTTATTGGGGCATCAAAATAATGTAATTTTGGTTTGTTTGTTTGTTATAGTTCCCCTGAAATTTGGCAATAACTGGTGCACTTTCTGTTCTCTCTCAGACTTTGTTTCCAAGAGATGTGCTCCCCAAAGTCATCTGTTCACAGCTCAGAATGTGAAATGCTCATCAGGGCTGGGATGTTATTAGTTATCACAATAACTAATCTGCCCATTAAGATTGACCCTAGGTTAACAATCCTCACCCCATCCAGGCTGCGTGCAGTTTGGATTCCCCACAGAGGCTCTGCAGGACTCTCAGAGGATTTTCTTCATCTGTTTCTCTTCCCTACTCTGCTAATTGTGTTTTTCTTTCCTTTTTCCCCTCAGGTTTGGCAGAGGATTCACTGTGAAGATGCACTTAAACAGCAACATGGTTGACACTGAGATGCTGACAGAGTTTATGAAGTCACACTTCCCAAATACCTGCCTGAAGGTGAGTGGGACAGATGCTTTCAGTCCCATTAAATTAACTTGGAGGATCTTGCATGAATTTTTGATGTGCTGCACACATAAATCCCTGCTGGCAGAGTAAGGATTTGCTCTCACATTGGTTGTTCAGGGGTTGGATCACCCAGGTTTCTTTGTGGCTTGAATAACTTCAGGCAAAGAGCTGCAGTGATGCTAAGGGGCAGCCATTGGGTGGCCCTTTATTCTCCTGTGGCTCAGATCTCTTGGTTCCTTGTAGGCAACCACCTCTGAACTTCTCTCCCCATCACTGTTTCCACAGGATCAGCATTTCAACATGGTGGAGTATCACGTTCCCGTCTCTGCGGGAGGGGTGGCCAATATATTTGATCTCCTGGAAGCCAGCAAAGCAACTTTCAACATCAGGCACTTTTCTGTCAGCCAGACAACATTAGAGGAGGTGAGGAATGGAAGATATGAGGGCTGGTCACACAGCACGGGCTGCTGCATGCAATGCACTACATCTGCAAAGAGCTTTCGATCCCCTGTTCCCTTCAGGGGCTGCTGCTTCCACATCCTTCTGCTGGTGCTGGAAAAATGCCCAGGGAAAGTTGCCCATAGTGTGAAGGATCTGTCCTTCCCTCTGCAACTGTGGATTCCAGGCTTTTTTCCCCTTTAAACTTCTAGGTTTTCATCAACTTTGCCAAAGACCAAGCAGATCCTGACGGTGCAGATGCAGAGCCTGATGTCACACTGGACAACTCAGAAACCAGCAGCCAAGACACCACCATCAGCTCCATCTACTGAAGGGATCCCACCTCAGGGGATCACAGAACCCAGTCGAAATGACCTGATGAGCCTTCCAGTCCTGTGTTCTGTGATTCTGGGCTGGTGGAGAAAAAATAATCACATTTTCTTTAAGTACTACTTATTTTTTGATATGCACTTAATTTGGCACGGGGAAGACGGTGGGCACTTCACACTGGCCTTTGGTTACAAATCAGGTTGGTTTTTCCACAGGTTTTTTTGGTTTTCCCTCCCCCCCAAGTTCTGGTTTTATGATAATTTTAATGCCAGTGAGGATTGGGTTGACATCACCCACTGCTGGTGGCCAGAGCAGAGCTGGCTGGGCTGGAGGAGAGGAGCTGGAGGGGTGTTTGACCAAAAAACCACCCTCTCTGGAAGACCAAGCAGACTTGCTGGGGGTCTACAAGAAAGCTGCTTGGTTTTAACAGTCTCCCCGTGGTGGTGAAGTAGGGTTTGTGGCCTCTCCCCAACTTCTGGGGGTGCTGGGAGGACATGGGTGCTGTGTCCCAAGAGTTACGTTGGCCATTGGTGGGGGTTGTTTGTGGCAACAACATAGAGCTAATCTCTACATCCTGGTTATGTCACTATAAATATAATTATTTTAAAAGTCAGCACGTGCTGTGGGTTCACTTTGTTCCTGTAGTTAGTCCCAGCTGGATGTAACTCCTCACATAAGTTCTGCAGCCCTGGGATGTTCTCTGGCTCTGGCTACCCAATGGAAGATCATTCCACAAACCAACCCCTTCTTCTTCAGGTCTTCTCCAGGACAGCAGAAGGATGAAATGAGGCTGGGAATATCATCTGAATCCTCTGATGTGAGGATTTGGGTGTGTTTCCCACAAAATCTAAAGAGTGATGAACTTCTCCTTCAAAGATTTTGGCTTTAAATGCCCACCTTTGAGCAGCAGCTCTCCAGCACCACATTCTGCTTTCCCCCCAGATCATTAGTAAGTAGAATAGTTTAATAGTTAAGTTTAATAGTCAGTGCCAGGCTGGATGAGGCTTTGAACAAACTGCTCTGGTGAGAGGTATCCTTGCCCATGGCAGGAGAGTTAGAACTAGATGATTTTTAAGGTCCTTTCCATTCTATGATTCTGTGAATATCACTCTTTATTACAGGTATAGTGTGAGACCCCAAAGACTTGATTTTGGGTCATGCCATTGATTTACCTGGTACTGTTCAAACCCAAAATGAACTTAAGCTCTTTGAGCTCAGCAAACTTGACTTTTGCTAGTAAAAGACTGGATAAAGCTGGGTTGTGCTCACCTGGGAAAGCCCACAGAGCCCTTGCTTTTGGGTTCACATACACAATTCCATCCAGAAAGGAGAGTTTTTTCCCCCCCAAAAAGCATTAATTTTAGCCAAAGATGACTTTAGATGAGAGCTGCTTTCTCCCTTTGACCACAAGAGGGTTTTTGCTGGTTGAGTTCCCACCTGACAGCGAGATTTGCCCAGAGCTGATCATACGAGGAGCCTTTGGGATTTTCCAGCAGGATGTTGCAGGTGGGAGCTGAGCTCCTGCAAAGAGGCCACGTTTTCTCCTTCATCTTGCTGTAACCTCCTTATTGACAGCAGGAGGAGCTTCATTACAGCTAGAAGGTGTTACCAAGCCCTGGATTTATGCCTTGACCTGCTGAAAGTAATTAAAAACCAGAACTGAGCTCTTTTCCAGACGGAATGTTTGACACCTGCAGTTTATAAGGAAGTGAAAAAGCTGCCCACACCTTTATTGTTGCTTCTGTTGTTGTGTCTCCAGCTCTGCAGAAGCTCTTTTTTTCCACTGGTTTTCATTGCAGGTCTTACACAGATCATGGTAGAAAATTAAGCTTTTCTCTAATGGAGGGCTCATGCTCCCTGCAAAGGACTGTGAGTGTGGATGCCAAGGATTTAAATGCTGCCTTGTAATCCCAATCAGAGCATTATTTTATGATGTCGATGCCTTTGCAACTGCCAGAAAAAGATGGATCTCCAGGCTGTGTCCAGCTGTACTTCACATCTAATGGAGGGAGAGTGATACAAAGAGATTCTTTTGTCCCTTTAGAGCCTACTAATCAGCAACAAAAAAGGCAGTGATTCATCGGGACACTTCAGTAAGTTGTGGTTTAATGGGGTAAAATGGAGTTCTCAAAAAAAAAAAAAAAAAAAAGA
>VZTY01022252.1:1857-43802 GCA_013400935.1 Turnix velox | reverse complement strand
CTTGGTGTCATCTGCAAACTTGCTGAGGGTGCACTCGATCCCACTGTCCATATCTCCTACGAAGATGTTAAATAGCACTGGTCCCAGTACTGATGCTTGGGGAACACCACTCGTCACTGGTTTCCACTTGGACAATGAGCCATTGACTGCAACTCTTTGAGTTCGATCATTCAACCAGCTCCTTATCCAACGAGTGGTCCATCCATCAAACCCATTCTTTTCCAGTTTGGAGACCAGGATGTCATGTGGGACAGTGTCAAATGCCTTGCACAAGTCCAGGTAGATGATGTCAGTTGCCCTTCCTTTGTCCACCAATGATGTGACTCCATCATAGAAGGCCACCAAATTGGTCAGGCATGATTTGCCCCTGGTGAAGCCATGTTGGTTGCCTCCAATCACCTCTGTGTCACCCTCCATGTGTTTTTGCAATCATGATTAGATCCTGACAAGGGCATTTTGGAAAGGAGATGTTCTGGCTTCCTCTGTTTAGAAAAACCCAAGGAAACAACTCACAGCACAAAAAAAGTGGTGTTTATAGTAGAGCACGTGCTGCCTTGGGCATTTTCCATTTGGACTGGATGGATGTGAATCTCCAGAACAATCTAGGGTCCCATCACACCCCAAAAAACCTTGCCAAATGTGCTGCATCAGCTGAGGGTTAGTCCTGGTGGAGAAACAGTCCTTGATAGCTGGGAAACAGAAATCATAAAAAATTAAGAGGTTTTGGCTTTTCAGAATTTTAACTAAAAGGCAAAGAAAAAGGGTTTTGTGTTTTGGGCTAGACCAAGGATTTCTCACAGGCTGGAGGCTGCAGTGATGCTGTTAAATCATAGAAGTGAGAACATACAGGATGCGGTGCCTGCACCTTGACTCCACCATGTCCACACAAGGCAGAACAATCACCTCCATCACCTTTAACCTGTGCCAGGTGAACCAGGGGGAATTCCTCCAAGCCTTAAGCCCGATCCAAAGCTTGCATTAATTAAAACCAGTTGATTGCAGGAACTCTAGTGCAAGAAGGATTGTATAACAGGACTAATTAGAGCAGGGCTAGTAGCAAGAGGGTTCAAGCCACTGGACAAAAGCTGCCCACGAGTTCTTCAAAGCTTTCCTTGGACTTGTATCACTCTCAATATCTAAAAGCCTCTGTGAAGCTTTGGCTGCCTTTTCCCCAGCATCCAGTCTGTGCTGCAGCCACCATATGTCTGTTTCCTCCTGCCAACAGATTGCACCAAATATTTTTCCTTTTTTTTTTTTTTTTGGTTGGTTTTTTTTTTTCTTCATGGTGTCTGAGCAAACAAACACCATCTGTGGGGCTTGCCCAGGGAAATCCTGGTTCCCTGTGTCTGTGGGGCCTGGTATCTCTGCCATCCTTATCCTGGGATGAGGGATTTTTCCTTGCTCTTGTCCCATCCTCTCAGCTGAGTGCAAAGCTGGTGTTTTGACCAAGATTTAAAGTTGAGATTTTTAAGATATTCTGGGTCCCACCAAAGGAGGTTCCTTCTGATGAGCCAGCCTTGTGGGGCTGATTTGAGGTGGAAAGTAGGCACAGTGGTTTGTTTGGGTTTTTTTTTATCTTTTTTGTGGCTTTATCAATGAGGGTATCTGTTGGACGTATCCACACTCTTGGTGCTTTCAGCATTTTCCAGCCTGGTCCAGGTCTGACGGTGACTTTTGTTCCTGCCTGACCTGCAGGGGGGGTAGGTGAGCAGCAGATGAAAGCTCAACAGGCTGAAGGACTTGGGATTAATAGCTTGGAGAAGACAAGGATCAGGGGGGATCTCATAGTGAATTCTCAGCACCTGAAGTGGGCTTCAGAAAGGCTGGGGTAGGACTTTTTAATAGGATATGGGATGGAAAGACTAGGAATAATGGATGTAAATTGTAAGAGGGGAGATTTAGGCTGGAGAGAAGAAAGAAATTCTTTCTTGTGAAGGTGGTGATACACGGGAAGAGGTCTCCCAGAGAGGTTGTGGATGCCCCCTCAATCCCTGGAGGTGTTTAAGGCCAGGCTGGATGAGGCATTAAGCAACCTGGTCTAATGGGAGGTGTCTCTGCCCATGGCAGGGAGGTTGGAACTAGATGATCTTGAAGGTCCCTTCCAACCCAAACCAGTCTATAATTCTAAGTAAGACGGGCACTGCTTTGAAATGAAGCAGGAGGCAGAGGAAGATCTTTTTACCTTCCACATCAGGCATGGAGGCTCTGTGACATCCTTTAGCATGGATTTTGTTCCAAAGACACATGTTGTTTGGTTTTTTTTGGTTTTTTTTTTGTTCTAAATCCTGCTATGAATTTAATACATGGACACAATAAGTGTCTTGGTGGGGTCGGGAGCAGCTGATTCATGCAGGCACCAAANTGAAATGAAGCAGGAGGCAGAGGAAGATCTTTTTACCTTCCACATCAGGCATGGAGGCTCTGTGACATCCTTTAGCATGGATTTTGTTCCAAAGACACATGTTGTTTGGGTTTTTTTGTTTTTTTTTTGTTCTAAATCCTGCTATAAATTTAATACATGGACACAATAAGTGTCTTGGTGGGGTCGGGAGCAGCTGATTCATGCAGGCACCAAACACAAGCCTGGCACTAGATCACACCTCTGCCAAAACTGTTTTACTGGGTTTGTCACAAAAACCCTCCCTGGAGGTGTTTAAGGCCAGGCTGGATGAGGAATTGAGCAACCTGATGTAGTGGGAGTGCCCATGGCAGGGGGGTTGGAACTAGATGATCTTGAAGGTCCCTTCCAGCCCAAATCCCTCTATGATTCGATGTTCAAACTTCTGTTTCTTTGGAATGTAAAACCCCTGGGGGGACACTTCGATAGCAAAGGTCTGTGCCCTTCCAGCACTGGTGGGAAGAACTGGGAGCAAAAGAGCATCAGCAGTTGCTGAAGCAAAGATATGTGTCCCCATCTTTTGGGCACAAGGCTTCCTCCATTTCTTGCCTTCCTGTCTTAAACCCTTCTTTTTTCTGTCTCTGGGAAAAGCAGGCTGGTAATCTGAATTTTATAAAATCCCTCACAGTTTTGACCCCTCAACAAGCAAAGAGCTGGGTGGATGAAGCTGTAAATGACCTGTTACCTTGACTGCTTTTCCAGCAGCACTGGGTTCTGGCACGTGTGCTCCCTCCAAAACTTCTGTACAAGTGCCCTTTGGGTTTAGCAACTGGCAGGGTGAAAGTGGAACTGATGGACCACGGGCTTCCTCTGCTGCTGCCTTTAATTAAAAATGCCATGTTTGTCACCAGCAGATGTTCCTGCTGCAGAAACAAACCCTGTGTACCGCAACTCCCGCTGTGCTGCTTCATCAGGAAACAGAATCTTTTCTGTATTTTCTTTTGGGGATCAAACCCCTCAGTATTTGAAGTCTCAAAACTGGCAACTTTTAATAACTGTGATGAATGATCCTAGCCCTGTGTCTTTCAAGCTGGCACCGCAGCCCATGGTGCCCCTGAGACCATGGTGGGGTCTCACAGGACTTTGGGCCTGTGACAAATCAGTCCTGGATTAACAGACTCAGCCTGTTTTGGGAGAAAGAGGGAATGTCAAGCATCTGGTGGTGGCTCTTCCCATTGTTTTTTCAGTCTTTTACTTGAGTGGATCTCTCCTGTCAAGGAGCACCCTTTCCTGGTGGTTTTGGGATGTAAGGAAGAAAAGGATCCCTCTCCCAGCAGGAGTTTTTTTTACCCCTTTGTTTTACCTCTGCTGTTACATGATGAGTCCTGCAATAATGTATATTTATTACAAAAAAGCCAGGGAGATTCACAAATTAATATAATCTCAGGTATTTAGGTATTTACATGAAAGGGTCTTCACCAGATTTTTCCTGGAGGTGTTTAAGTCCAGGCTGGATTGAGCAACCTGGTCTAGTGGGAGATGTCCCACTAGGGGTGTTCCTGAGGGTTGAAACTATATGATCTTTAAGGTCCCTTCCAACCCAAACCATTCTAAGTAAGATGGGCACTGCTTTGAAATGAAGCAGGAGGCAGAGGAGAATTTTTTTTACCTTCCACATTGGGCATGAAAGCTCTGTGCCATCCCTTAGCACAGATTTTGTTCCAAAGACACATGTTGTTTGGGGTTTTTTTATTAAATCCTGTTATGAATTTTATGCAGCAGAGACAACCAGTGCCTCAGTGGGGTCAGGAGCAGCTGATTCATGCACACCCCAGCACAAGCCTGGCACTAGATCACACCTCTGCCAAAGCTGTTTTACTGGGTTTGTCACAAAACAAATTTATTTTAAAATGTGTGGGCCTTATATTGCCTGGAATGGCTTTACTCATGCTTTAAATGCTGCATAACCAAAGTTAGAGGTAGTTCTAGCTTCTCCCAGTCTTCTGCATCCTTTTGGCTGCGGTCATTCACAGCAGCGAGAGAGAGATTTTCCTTAGATTTCCAAGATCACCAGCTCCTTAACCTTTATAAAATTGGGGAGAATGAATAACTTGTGCCTTTGACATCTTTCTCCAACAGCAGTATTTGTTAGAGGCTGCCTGCCCAGCACAGCCCTTTTATTGGCTTTTAACTCAGTTGTGGATGTTTGTAAAATTCCCATGGAAGGTCTCGAACAAAGCGGGGGGGGCTGCAAGTGGAGTTATTGAGAGAGACAGGATTTCAACTGGAAGGAAGGAAGAGGAGGCACTTGTGTGTTATATTGTGCTGTGCAGTGTGTGTGTATCAGCACCTCATCTCTCCTCAACAGAAGTGCCAGGTTGAGTCAAGAGATGTGTGGATCAAGTGGAGTTGGTGAAGCTGTGCTGAATGCCTCAAATTATCTTGATGTTTCATCACAACAGCAAAGCCTTTTGTCACCTCCCCAACGCCCTGCAGCTCTAGGAGAGGCCAGGAGCTCTTCTCTTGGCTCTTTTTGGGTGAGCACACAATAGAATCATAGAACGTATTGAGTAGGAAGGGATCTTCAAAGGTCATCTAGTCCAACCTCCTGCAGTGATGAGACATGAAGAAGTTGTCCTTCCCCATGAAAGTGGTGAGACACTGTCCCAGGTTGCCCAGAGAGGTGGTGGAGAACCCAGGGTGCTGTGGAAATGGTGCCCATCTTGTTCACCCAGAGCCCTAGAAAAGCTGCTCTGTAGCCATGACTCCATCCTGTGGTTTGAAACCAGACCAGGGCAGGGTTGGGATAGATATCAGGAAAAAGTTCTTCCCCATAAGGGTGGTGAGATGCTGGCCCGGGTTCCCCAGAAAGATGGTGGCGGCCCCATCTATTTCTGGAGACATCCAAGGCTAGGCTTGCTGAGGCTCTGAGCAACCTGCTCACTGCAGGGAGTTGAACCTACAAATTGAGGAAACACCTTCTTGGAAGACAAGGATGAGTTATTGATAAATTTATTTCAGCCCTGTTTTAACACTTACCTAAGTAGAAGCCCTTTTCTCTAGATGAGGTAAGAGCTGTGGAAAATGCCCCTGGTGCCACCAGCAGCCAAGTGAATCCTTATTGTCCCCCTCATTTTCATGGAATCATAGAATGGTTTGGGTTGGAAGGGACCTTAAAGATCATCCAGTTCCAACCCCTCTGCCATGGGCAGAGACACGTCCCATTAGACCAGGTTGCTTAATGCCTCGTCCAGCCTGGCCTTAAACGCCTCCAGGAATTGAGGGGTCATCCACAACCTCTCTGGACAGCCTCTTCCAGAGTCTCACCACCCTCACCATACAGAATTTCTTTCTTATATCTAGTCTGAAAAGCATTTTGATGCTTTTACTTCACCTGACATGTGGTGATAAGGGGGAACCACCCACCCTACAAGTGGAAGGGACATAGGACAAGAAACCCCACCAAAATTTGAGAAGGGCTGCCAGACACATCTCTGACAGCTGTTTTCCACGGCTGTCACCAAGGCAAACTTTGCACCTCCACGCCACCACATCTCTCTTTTATGATAAAGTTCCCTCAAAGAAAAACTTGCTGGCTTTAATCATGTTTGCCCCTGAGATTTATGGCTCCATGCTTATTCACCAGCAGAGCTTCTACTGGTGAAATGTCAGTGAGCCCATTATAAATGGCTCCCGGCACTCCTGCTCTATCTTTTATTTGCCCACGAGTATTTCTACCTGAATGAGATAAATTCCTGCTGTAACAGCTCTCTGCCCCGCAGTAATTGCACTGTTGGGGCAAGGCAGGGGCTGGGTCTATGGAGGTGCCACCTCCAGAGCTGCAGCCTGTGAAAAGCAAGAGGTGGAGCTCAACTTCCTGCTGGAGGATAAGGAAACAATTAAAAAAACACCTTTGAAACTCAAAAGTAACAGCCAACAGGTGAATTCTGTCAGACTGAAGATGATGAACAGGTGAAAAAGAGGAAGAAAATGTAAATTTTCAATTTGGGGGTGAAAAGGCATCAGCAAGGGGAGGGTGCCCTGCTTGGGCTGTGTGATGGTTATGAGGGGAAGAGCAATGCATTTGGTGGGTGATGACAGAATTAGGATATCAGGGATTGGAAGTGACCTCAAGAGATCATCTAGTTCAATCCGTCAGGATATAGAATGGTTTGGGTTGGAAGGGACCTTCAAAATCATCTAGTTCTAATGCCCCTGCCATGGGCAGTGATACCTCCTGCAGGGGGATGAATGGATGAGAGGGAGGGAGGGTGATTGCCTCATGTTCCTATTTCTTGCCTTAATGCTCCATGGGGCTCTCCTGAAGTCGGATAAAGGTTTAGCAGGAAAGCAGGAGCATTGTGTTTGAGCTTTGTGTTTGAGCTCAAGGTGCTGCAGGCAGTGTTGAGCCAGAACCATTTTGGAGCTTGGCAGGAGGATGATGATGAGGAGGAGGAGCAGAGCCAATGTGCCACAGGCTGCTCCACACACTTGGCTGACACAACTGCTGAAGTCCACCATCTTCACACCAGAGCTAATGGTGTTCCAGCCTCACCAGCTCCTTGTTCTGGCACAAGAATCATAGAATAGTTTGGGTTGGAAGGGACCTTAAAGATCATCTAGTTCCAACACCCCTGCCACACAGAGCTTGGCTGTTCCCACCAGGACCAGCTTTCATGCTGGCATTTGCTCTCACTGGAGTTCTCCTCCCTTGTAGGGCTGTTCTGCCCCAGGTGGAGATCCTGGGCACACCAACCTCCTGTCCAGGCAGTAAATCTACAGTTTGACCTTTCCCAGTGTTTTTCCCTATGGATCTGCTACCCCAGAATGGGGAGATCACAAGCAATGTCATGGCTGGGGACCTTGGTGACAGAGATGGCCATGCAGTGTGATACCTCGTGAGGGTATGGAGTTAGGTGGAGATGAAACACAGAATCCCAGAATGTCGGGGATTGGAAGGGACCTGGAGAGATCATCCAGTCCCATCTCCCTGCTGAGGCAGGAACACCCAGATCAGGTCCCACAGGAAGGTGTCCAGGTGGGGTCTGAATGTCTGGAGACACCACACTCTCTCTGGGCAGCCTGGGACACTCTTCTATCACCCACACTCTGATAAAGTTTTTCCTTATGTTTCTGTGGAACCTCCTGTGTTGCAGCTTGCACCCATTGTCCCTTGTCCTATTTTGGATGTTATTGGGAAGAGCCTGGCTCCAACCTCCTCACACTCACCCTTTCCATATTCATAAACGTGACTGAGGTCATAGAATCATAGACTATATAATCATAGGGTTGGGTTTGGGTTTGAAGAGACCTTAAGGATCATTTAGTTCCAACCCCTCTGCCATGGGCCGGGACACCTCCTTTTAGACCAGGTCATCCCTCAGATTCCTCTTCTCCAAGCTGAAGAGACACAGTTCCCTAACCCTTTCCCCATATGGGAGATGCTCCAATCCCTTCATCATCTCTAGTCTCTGCAGCCAAACTGTTACTGCTTTGTTTTTGAAGCCTTTGGGGTTTAGTTCTCATTTTGGAGACTATTTGTATGAATTTCTTGCATTTAGTTCTGTTTGGACAAACACCTTCACTGCCCACCGAAAAGCCCGCGCGCCACACAAGCCCTGCCGCCCGCAACCGCCTCCCCCAGGCCCCGCCCTGCGCACGCGCCGCGACCGCGCGGGCGATTCGAGCGGGAGTCGCCGCCATCGCTATCGCCATGCACCGGGCGCTACGCGGCCGCTCGGGCAACCGGCTCCCTCCCGCTGACCACCACGCTTCCTTCCTCTCCTTCATGGAACTCCCTGCACCTTCGTGGAGCCGCACCCGCGCCGCCATGGCTCGGCTGGAGAAGGCGCTGAGCTGCTCCCGATGGTAACGGAGCACCCTCCCCTCCTCCTCCTCCATCCCCACCCTTTGCATTTTCCCTTCTCCGGGCGGTTGTTAAGTGTCTCCTTGTGCCCACAGCGCCGGCCTCCTGCGGCAGCCCGCGTCCCTGGGGCAGTGTGAACACATCTTCTGCCTGTAAGTAGCGTGGGATAGAATCATAGAATAGTTTGGGTTGGAAGGGACCTCAAAGATCATCGAGTTCCAATCCCCCTGCAGGGACACCTCCCACTAGATCAGGCTGCTCAGTGCCTTGCCCAGCCTGGTCTTGAACACCTCCAGATATGGGGGTTCGGCCTCCCCTCGGGTCTTCCGGGACCTGCGGGAGGTGGCAGCGACTGGGGAAGAGGGAAGAGCCGGAGCTGATCCCCTTCCCTCTTCCCCCAGGATGGGCCTGGCTTGTACGGCTCTCATGGGCCTGAGGCAAGGCCTGGCTCTGTCGGTGCTGGGATAACACACAGACGGTTGTATAACCCACACAGGGTTGTATCGGTTGTATATAAACATCATAGAATGGTTGTTAGGACGTTGAAGAGCACCCAGTGCCACCCCTTGCTCCAGGCAAGGACACCTTCAACAGCCCAGGTTGCTCCAATCCCTGGCCTTGAACTCCTTCAGTGCTGGAGCCGCCACTGCTTTCTGGGCAGCCTGGGCCGGGGGCTCACCCCCCTCACAGCAAAGGATTTCTTCTTTATTTCAGACCTTAATCCCCCAATTCATAGAATCATAGAACGGTTTGGGTTAGAAGGGATCTTAAATATGAGCTAGTTCCAAGCCCCCTGCCATGGGCAGGGACACCTTCCACTACATCAGGTTGCTCAATGCCTCATCCAGCCTGGCCTTAAACACCTCCAGGGATTGAGAGGGCATTCACAACCTCTCTGGGCAACCTGGTCCAGTGTCTCTCCACCCTCACAGCAAAGAACTTCTTTATTCCCTCTAGCCTAAATATCCCCTTCTTCCAATTTACATCCATTACTTGTAGTCTTTCCATCACATATCCTATTCAAAAATCCTACTCCAGCCTTTCTGTAGTGTAGCCCCCTTTAGGTATTGAGAAGCTACTCTGAGGTCCCCCCTGAGCCTTCTCTTCTCCAGGTTAAACAACCCCAACTCCTTCAGCTTGTCCTCAGAAGGGAGCTGCTCCAGTCCTCTCATCATCTTTGTGCCCTTCTCTGGACCTGCTCCATCGGCTCAATGTCCTTCTTATGTTGAGGGCTCTAGAACTGGGCACAATTAAAACCATTCTTCCTAGCACCACTCTCCTCGATAGAATCCCTCCCCATATTCCCTCCTTTAGGTGCTGGAAGGCTGCTATGTGTTTTCCCTGAAGTTTTTTCTCCTTGCTGAATATGTTCATGCCTGTCATACAGAAGTTTTTGGGGTTTTTTTTCCTCAGCTATAGTATATATTGCTGAGAGGAAGCACAAGAATGGCTTAACACAAACCTAATTGTTTAGTTGCTAGCCATCTAAGGCCTTGTGGTTTTATTTTGGCTAACCATGCTGTATTCTAGCTGGTAGATTGCAAAAACACTTTTTTGAAGGTTTTGGATTTTGGGTTTTTTTTAAGAAAATTTTCAAGACATCAGAATATGATGCAATTTGCATTGATGAGTCTGGAAAACACAGTGAATAGGAGTCTTAAGCATTTGTTTGCAGCAATTTCTTATTCCAGAAAAAAGAGTGTGTTTGCCATTACCTGAGTTATTCTTATACCTGATCTTTTTCTCCCTTGTGTGCCTGGACTTTTAATCATCAATTTATCGTGCCCTTTTGGTGGTAGAGTCTTGAATAGTGGCTATTTTTAAAAATAAAACAAGGAAATTGAGATGAATTTGTTTACAAGCAGTTGTGGGAGGGCACAGATTGAATCTGCAGTATTTCTGTCCTGAGCTGATTCTGATGCATTGCTAAGAAACACATTTATTAATACACTCAGGAAGGAGTGGGGCCAATGTCCAGAGCTTTTGATACATGAGGTGAAATGTGTGAAGCTAATGAACTGCAATAATCAGGCCACGCATAATGTAAGTGCTTCTCCCTCAGCAAGGCTTTTACTATGGGCAAAGATATTTATTAAGCTCAGTTTTTGCAGTTGCGTCTGAGAAAATCTTCTTAGTTAATGGGTTATGTCTCCCAAAACCCAACAGCTAGAATTAATTAGGCAATGTCATGGTATAAAAGTCATTCTGCATTTCCTTGGCACTACCTTTTACAGATGTGGGAGACCTGGGGCCAGCTCTCCCAGAGAGCTGGACATGGTGGTTCTTCTCTTTGCTCCAAGTGATTTGTCAGTGTCATCTGGGACATGTCAGAACCAAGTCCATGTAATTTGGGGTGTGCTTCTTTCTTCTCACCATAGCAGTGTCTTAGCTCTGAGGCCCTTTAACTGCTCAGATCAAGCCCAAAACACACCCAACAGCAATGCTTATATACCAGATTTGCTGTTTTGGGATTAACTGAAGGCACCCTGCTTGAGTGTTTGAGGGAAAGAAGCCAGCACAGAGATCAGATGTGAAAATAACTCCTCAGGAAATTGCTGGTAGTTACTCTTCTGGTATTGTTAACCGATCTGCTGCTTGTTTTGAGGTGTGTAACTATCAGCTTCCAAACTGACTGTATGTTTAGAGTCTCCAATGTATAGATTTTGATCATCTTCTACATGTAGCAGTGACTTGATATTACATTCTGTTCCTCTGGGTGTTCAACGTGATTTAATTCTGCTTTTCAGCTAGAATTGTGTGTGCTGCCTGATGGTAAGATAACAGCAACTTTTGAAATTAATTCAGTCTTGAGTATGTGAAATTGTAAGGTGTGTTTAATAGGATAGACTGGAATAGAGAAGTAACAGTGTCCCTTGAACATTGCAGTTCAGGTCTCAAATTGCAAAGTCCTCTCGCTGGACTAATCAAATGAATAAAAAATTATGTGGGGAAGGTAGAAGTACTAAGAATCTACAAGTATTAAATCACCTTTACTAAGCAAATCTGTTTCCTCACCTTGTGTCTGCTGACACAAATGCTCTGACAGAAACGTGATGGGATGCTCCGAGTACCTGCAGATCCTCATGGGAATTCTGACAAAAACGTTCAGGCAGGTGAAGCTTTACAGCAGTGAGAACATTTTAAATAGTTAGAAGTGGAAATGATGGTTTAAGGTGGATTGGCTTCATGTTGCCTTTAAAAGGGAAGGCAACAGAAGAACAAGCCCTGTCTGTAGCTGAGATATAAAGTAACATGGGGTTTGAGCTGGTTGAGCCTAATTGTTTTCTGGAGACAAACAGCAGTGGGGCTTTGCATACCTTGAAAATTTGGATCAGCTTGTGAGTGAGTCTGGGGGAGTGACATGATACCTTGAGTGTCCTGATGAGGCTCTAGATTTGGCTTGCTTAATTACAGCTTGGCACTTGCCATGATAAATAAGCCCTCTCCTGCATCTCCAGGAGATGCCTTAGAATCATAGAATCATTTTGGTTGGAAGGAAGTTTTTAGGGCGTCTAGATACAAGGAGAGGCTGAGACAGGTGGGGATGCTCAGCCTGGGGAAGAGAAGGATCCCAGGATGACCTCACAGCAGACTCCCAGTGCCTGAAGGGGCTCCAGTAAAGCTGGGGAGGGGCTGTTTGCCAGAGCATAGAGCCACAGGATGAGGGACAGTGGTTTGAAACTAGAGCAGGGCAGGGTTAGATGAGACATGAGGAAGAAGTTCTTCCCCTTGAGGATGGCGAAAGCAAGATTTTGATAGGGCATTGTGGAGGTGGAGGCCCCATCAAGCCTGGAGGCATCCAAGGCCAGGCTTGCTGAAGCCCTGAGGAACCTAATCTGGGATGAAGGGGAGACCCTGGAGGCATCCAAGATTACCTGAAGGAGCTACAAGGTGGAGGAAGACTCTTGGATGGGGTCTGTAGCCATAGGATGAGGGGCAATAGTTTGAAACTAGAGCAGGGCAGGGTTAGATGAGACATGAGGAAGAAGTTCTTCCCCTTGAGGATGGCGAGACACAGGAAAAGGTTGCCCAGAGAGGTGGTGGAGGCCCCATCAAGCCTGGAGGCATCCAAGGCCAGGCTTGCTGAAGCTCTGAGCAACCTCATCTAGTGCAGGCTGTCCCTGTCACTGCAGCAGGGTGGACTAAATGCCTTTTAAAGGCCCCTTCCAACCCAATGTGTTCTATGACTTAGTGGCTCCCACACAGGCCCAGCTTGCCTGGAGAGGTGATGGTGGCCCCATCCCTGAAGACACCCAATGCCAGGCTTGCGGAGGCTCTTAGCTACCTCATCTAGTGCAGGATGTCACTGCAATGGGTTGGACTAGGTGGCTTTGGATGGGCCCTTCCAACTCTGTGACTCTTCCAACTTTATGACTAACTCATGTGTGCTTTAAACAGTGGTCTGTCAAGGCTAAACTAAGAGATCCTTATGGAGTGCTTGGGTGTGAGATTGTTGATAGCTTAGGCTGGGTTTCTGTGTTTGACTTGCAGGTACTGTGTGGCTGATTCTGTTGGCAAGGAGTGCCCAGTGTGCCACATGCCATCCTGGGTTCAGGACACACAGATAAACCGACAGCTGGAGAACATCACCCAACTCTACATCAGACTGCAGCAGCTGCTGGGTGCAAGCACCTCAGGTGAGAGCAAAGCTGGGTCTCTGAACCCCTGGATCCAGACAGCTTCTTTCATTTCAGGGGATTTACAGGCAATGAGCAGCCCTGTTTAAGATTCTGCAGGGCTGTTCCCAGTCACATTGGGAAGATTTGATTTGAAGAGAGCTGTCTGTATGGATTGCTTGTCCTCTGAATCCCTTTTACTAAGAGATCTGTGTGAGCAGGTTAGTCCATAATGCATTAGAATCTGTCCTCCAGAGTTAGATGGAAGTGTGAAATATTCCCAAGTCATGTGGCAGTAAGCAGGGGCACAGGTTGTCATATTTTGTGCTCTTAAAGGAGCAATGTTCTGTAGAATACACTCCAGAGGGCCCCTGCTAAGGAGTGATCGTGAGATGTTTTTTTTTGTAAGGGATGTGAAAGATGACCTCATTCCAACCCACTTTGATTAGCTTTGTAACATTCATGATTTAGCTCCACGTTTTGATGCAGAGGGAAGGAAGTTGAACTGTTGTGATAGATTCTATTCCCTTGCATTCCATGTATGCTGTGACATTTTTCCGAATAGCTAAAGATGAGGTTTTGAAAAGCTGGGATTTCTCCTTTTCCACCACCCCCCCCCCTTTGTTGAACACTTCACGTGTAAAATAATCATTCCCCAGCAAAGGCACTAATGTCATGCAGATGGTACTGAAGCACTTCCCTTTGATTTTTAATAAGGGACTAGTTTGTCAAAGAGGTTTCTCAACTTCTGTTCTGAAACCCATAATAGAGAATAATTTGAAAGGCACACAATGTGCATCATTATATTCCTTTGATGCAGATTAATGATAGCTAAAGCACATTTTCTAATTGCTCTTTTCCCTCCCTTCCTCCCTCCCCCCCTGCAGCAGAACTTGAGTTGTAGCTCTCCAGTTGCAAGGCACTGTCTATCTCCTAATATTTTAGTCTTTTAACTCTTTAGAAATTCAACTCTATTAAAATATCAGCCTTAGGAGACCTGGGCTTATTATGTGTAAGTGATTCTAATTTAGGAAGAATTTGGTTAGTATATTGTGTGTGTAAATGTTACATTTAATAGGTAGTAGGGAGTGAATTTACTGAATTTATTATAAGCTGGTTCTAATACTATTATTATAGATGGTCTTTATATTCTTGCAAATGCCGAAAATCTGGAATTGTTAAGGTATGTCTTAAGGTTTTTTGCATTAAAAAGACAATTACATCTTAATAACGTGTAGTAATTTTTTCATTCCTGCTGAAACACAGCTCTAGCTTCCAGCTTGGAGATAGGAAAGAATTCCTTTGGATCAGTCTTTCCTTGAGCAATTTTCTCTGAATTTTAACTGAATGTGCTACCAGATACTGCCCTCTTTATATAAAGTAGCATTTACACATTCAACTCTAAGGTCATTTTCAGGAGGTTTTTTGTACCTGCTGGGTAAGTCCCTGCTGACCAGCCAGTAATGGACAAACCAGTTTGTGGGTTGATTTTGCTTGCTGCCAGAGGTGGTACATTCATAGCTTTCAGTGTAAATATTCATTGTGTTACACAGCTTTGGATCTGACTTCTGCCTTTGATTGAATTTATCACTTGGAATTCAGAGCTTTACTGAGCTATGCACATCAAAAAGAATTCTGGACATCATAAAATTGTTGCACAAATTACTTCTGCAAGCAGATTTTATTCTTGCTTTTAACTTGGAGAGGTGGCTGGTATTTGTAGCAAGGTAAATATTTTGGAAGGAAATCTGCTAGTTGTGTAAATAGCAAAGGCAAGACAGTAAATAGGAACTGTTTCATATTTTGCATCTGTTTGCAATCAAGCACTTCCTTTTTTTAGATGTTATTGTGGGAATGAAACTGGCTGTGATGCCTTTCTGAAGGCGAGCTGGATAGGAGATTTCAGTCTCGGTTTCAGGGCTTTTTTTCCTATTGGCACCAAGCACCAGCCCTACAGGAAAAGCAAATAGCTGCAGCTCTGTATGTGATGATTATCTTTAGATGCCTAAATGAGCAATTAGCTCACATCAAGCTAAATTCCTAAAGTCATTTTTGGGTCTGATGCTTTACATATTACTCTAGCTAAACCTCCTAATGTCCAGCATATTTTCATTCAAGGGCTAAGTATGGAGATTTAAATCAAGAAACATTTAACCTTGAAATATTGCTTTAAGAGAAAACTGGAAATGCCTTTTAGTGTTGAATTACTAACTATAACGTTCTGTTTGAAGTGAAATTTCCAACTCTTTTTCTGTAGTGAAGGGATTTGGGGCTAGTTTGTTCGCTATCTGTGAGTTTTGTGAATGGTACTTCAGCGTCTGAGGTTGGAGATAAAAGAATAACTTGTGAATTTGCTGCTGAGGATTTAGCCAACTAACTGAAAGTAACTTAGATTTCTAAGAAAGAATCTGTTTGGAAAAAAAAAATAAATTCTTTTATAACTCTTTTTCCCTGAAAGATTTTTGTCAAATTAGTATCTAACTTAGAGGTCACTTTATACTTCTTACTTTATTTTTAAGCCATTCAGGACACCTTGTCCTCAGCTGTTATTTCACACTTTAGAAGTACAGGATATTCCTCCATCATTTTGGTTATTGATTTGTAGCATGACTTATAAGATTACTCCACTGCATATTTTTAAATAAATATTTGAGGTCATTAAAACTTGCAGCTTCTTTGGAGTTTTTCACTACCAGGGGAGAAGGATAGAGTGCCAGGCTGCTTTCAGGTTTTATACATAGTCCTCTGATCCATCTGCTTTATTGGTGGAATCAGTCAAAATTTGTCAGGAATCTTCAATGTTCTTATAAGGATGTTATTTCCACTTGCACAAACTACTTTGTTAAACCTATTCCAAGGAGAATTTGGTGAGAGAAGCAGCTTCGCTCCTCTCCATAGTCTGGTGAAGAGTCTTCTGTGCTTGTGCTGCCTTGTGAACCAGGGAAACATACGTATCAAGATGTTCACTTTCCCTGTAGGTACCTTTAGCTGCGTTGGAACCCCTGAACTTCGGAGTATGTATGATCTTGCTATTTTTAAAGCCACTATGTGTGTCTCTTCAGAAGAAATGAAGGCACTTGTAGGTTGTATTTAGCAACACTTCATCAGTTATTATAGTTGTTACCCTCGTCTTTCTTCTTTGTGGTGTTCTACTGAAGAGTACTCTATAAATGACTTTTTTTTCCCCTCTTCCCTGGTGCACTTAGATTCAGCAGAACATACATCCACACCGACAGACTCTGAAAAAAAGAATAAGAGGGAACAGATAAAAATGTGGTTCAGCCCAAGAAGTAGGAAAATTCGCTGTGTCCTCAACAAGAATCTGCCTGCAACTAAAAGCCATGACCTTGATCAGGACACATCTTCAGTTTATGATTTCTTTCCTTCCCCTCCTCATGAGAAGTCCTCCAAAGTGACAGAAAAGCCACCACAGAGACAGAGTAAGAAGATGAAGAAGAAACATCTGGCAGACATTAACAAAATGTGGAGCTTGGAGAAGCCTGAGGAGAAAGGAGTAGTTGAGGAGAAGCCTCCTAAGGAAAAGCATGTGACCATCTCTAGTCAGCCTGTGGTTCTGTGCACTCCAGAACCAAACAGCCCTGAGGAGACACTTCAGGAGTCTATAAAGGAAGTGGCTTCCAGCAAAAATACTGAAAACATGGAAAATTTGCCACAAAGAAAGTCCTCGGAGAGGAAAGATAAGAGTGAGGTTGTGTATCCTGTGCAAGTTAGCGAGGAAAAAAATGATACTGCAGGGACATTGCTGTCAATAAGCAGAGAAAGTACACCTTTAAAGCGTGGAAGGGAGCAGTCTGTACTTACAGTGACCTCTCAGTCTAAAAGACCCAGAAGAAGTGAGAGGAACAGCATTGAGAAGTCAGGCAGGGAAGTGGATTGCTGGGAGAAATCATCTAGGGGTTCCCCCACCACCCCAGCAGCTCAGGAGAAGACACCAGTTCAGGTATCAAAACTCAGGGACAGTGTAAGGAAGACAAGAAGCTCTGCAGTCCCTCAAGCAATAGATAGTCCTTCACTTTCAAAATCTCTCTCTACTCCATCCACTTCCAAGACATGGAGTCGAACAGGAGTACCCCACAGTCCTTCTGTGCTTAAGTCTCCTGGTGGTAACACAGTTGCTAGAAGAAATCACAAAGGAGAGACTTTGCTCCACATTGCCTCCATCAAGGTAGGACCATCATCTTCTAGTGGTCTGGAAATTCAAATGTACTTTGTGCTAAATCAAGATGTGAAAATGCTGGGTGGTTAATGAACTGCATGTACTAGTAGAATTAATTCACCCTTAAGCATCCTAACATTTATTCAGTCCTTCTGCTTGTTGAGACAAAGGCTGTTCTTGATAAACATGTCCCCTTTCAAAGATGTTCTAATGAGCTGCTCCTGCTGCGTGAGACCCAGCTGTGGGGATGACAATCTTTTCCTCCTGCAAATAGTAAAATGCCAGTTTTCTAATTTTGGTTTAGTCCTGGATTTCATTATGGGAGTTTGTCAGTGCTGAGCGGCAGCAGAATTCAAATATCTTACTTAATGCTGTTGATATGGAATGAGGGGTGAGAAAATGAAAGCCTGTCCTCCAGGACTCAAGAGCTTTAAGGGATAGATCTTCTTTTACTTCTTGTCACAAAGTCGTACATATTCCTCTTTATTAAAACACTGTTTACAAATTGTCCTTCCTTGATATTTGTAAGGAATGCTGTTGCAACTGACTGGTTCTAAAAGAAATTTGATCTTACCTGGCCAAGTTTTCACTTAGTTTTGGTTTCTGTCATTATGTCTCATATGTTCTCGGGAGCTCAAGTATTTTCACTGAGAAAAAAGGGAGAAAATTGCTGCTTATTGGGAGACCTGGAGTAGGCAATGATGCACCCAGAGATTGGTTTTTCATGGCAAAGGGTTTTGAAGATTAATCAGTAAAAATCAAACTGTTTGTGCTGAATAAGGAAGTTTTGATTATCCAAGTCAAGCATTGCAGCTTGGCCTAGGTTGCCCAGAGAGGTGGTGGAGGCCCCATCCCTGGAGACATCCAAGGCCAGGTTTGCTGAGGCTCTGAGTGACTTGATGCTGGGGGTGGCACCAAGTGACCTTCAAACCAGCCTTCCGTCCTATGATTCTATGAAAGGGACTAGGCTATGGAGTGGGCTGAGACAGTGACCTCCAACTGGAGCATAGCCAGAGGAGGAGACATACACAGCAAAGCTTTTTCAGTCCTGAATTAATTTTGGTGTTGTCTTTTAATGTTTATAATTATTGAACTAAAATGGGAAGTGGCTTCTGTTCCTCATTAGTTCTGCTGTGGTTTTAATCCCTCGATTCCCCTTGTGCTGTGGTGCTCATTAGTAAAGACTTGTTTAACTAGGTAGGGCTTTGGGGTGATTTAAAAGTTACTGCAGTCTTTTAAATGTAATTAAAATAAGGCACAGAGTGCTGTATTTTGGTTATTGTCATAGCTTGCTTTCATTTCTCTTTGTTTCCCTCAACTAAACTTAACACTGCAGCTCTGCAAAAAAGTTGGTTTACTCTCCCTGAAACCGAGTTTCTCAGCAGTTGAAGGAAGTTGTATAGGTTATTTCCTTTCATTTGCAGCATTCTTTGATTAATCTTGGCTAATCCTGGGTATATCATGGCTTTCCCACATGCGGGACCCTGCTTTTGGCCTTGTTGAACTTTGTGAGGTCCTTCATGAAACTCATGGGCCCACTTCTCCAGCCCGTCCAGGTCCGTCTGGATGGCACCTCTTGACTCCAATGTGACGCTAAGCTGTGTGGTGCAGTCAATAGTGGCACACTTATTGAGGGTGCCCTCAATTCCAGTGTCCATGTCACCAACAGATATGTTAAATAATCCAAATCCCATTACTGACCCCTGAGGAGTACCAATCATCATTGGTCTCCTCTTGGATTGACCACAACTTTTGAAGTGCAACCATACAACCACCCTCCCTCTCCAAGTAAAATTAAGTCTGAATTGCTGGGACTTATTCTAAACATAAATCTGTATTTTCATTAGCTGTTACGGTCTAATACCCTGAATTTAATTAAAACTAATTGAGTTCTCTCTTTTTTCTTATTTAAAAGACATAATAAACAACATTACCAGGCACTAAAATTAAATGTGTTGGGCTGTTTCAAATGATTCTCAGGGATTGTCCCCATTTCCTATTGCTAGTTTATGAACTTGGTGCAATCAATATGGCTCTCAAGGAAGGTTCTAGTGGGGGTGAACTCAATGCTGAGTCAAAGTAATAATTTAAAATAATTTGACTCATCCCATAGTGAATGTCGGTTGTGTTTATCTTCCTCTGTGGTCATTAAAGGTAAAACTTCCAATTAGTTAAAATAGAATACGTGACCTATTGCACTCCTGGCATTCAGAGCTGGGGGGAAATTGCCCAGTCAACAGCACTTCCACATGGGAATTTTTTATGCTAGTAACAAGTAGAATGCAAGTTGTTCTCAGGACTAGCTGGGGACAGGAAGGGGCTATAGCAATATCCCTGGAGTAACTCAAAGCCAGGCTGAGCAACCTCATCTAGTGCAGGATGTCCCTGTTACTGCAGGGGTTTGGTCTTTCAAGATCCCTTCAAACAGAAAGCCCTACAGTGAGTTCAACATTTGGAAAGAAAAACATTAACTCAACAGATTTATTTAATCAAGAATAAAAATTTTGAAAAATGATTCACAGGCAACTTTGTAATGAGTTATTGTAGCTTTAGCTGGAAAAAAATAAAGGATGCTTCTTGTCCTCCTGCAATGTGCCATGTGGGTTCATTACAGGAGAAAGAACATTGTGTTATTATCATAGAATAGTTTGGGTAGAAAGGGACCTGAAAGATCATGTAGTTCCAACCCCCCTGCCATGGGCAGGGACTCCTTCCACTAGACCAGGTTGCTCAATGCTTAGCTGTACTGTAAAGTACTATGAAGGAGTCATACTATGAAGAAGTACTATGTCAGGAAGGAGCAGAGCAGGGAGAAGGTTTCGATTTTAATGTTTGGAGTTGGAAGCAATGAGAGTTGTCTCTCTGAGGAAAGAAGTCACTTCCCTGCTTAGTTTGAAGAAGGAGCAAAGGGGCCTTGGGACCAGTTCTGCTCTCCTCCTGTTCTGGGGACTGTTCAGTTTTGACGGATTATCAGGAGGGTCTTCATGTCCAGCCTGCTGTGCTGGTCTCTTCATACTCATTATACTTAACACTGTAATCACTACCAGATAATTCTTCCTGAGCCTGTGAGACTCTTCTCCCCTTTTATTACTTGTTAAGAGTTAATGACACATTAGAAAGAAGAATGGAAGAAGATTTTGTGGACATAACGATGGCCAACATCAGAATACTTGTTAGATCTTTTTTTTTCTCGGATGTCTCACCTAGCCAGCTGTGCAGTTCCTCTGCTAGATAGTTAATAAATGGGCTCCAAATGAAGAAATTTGGAGAAATTTGAGGTGAGGAACCAACTGGCTTCTGGGATAAATTGGTTGGAACAGGGTGTCTACAGAAAGACAGGGGTAGGATTTTTTAATAGGATAGGTGATGGAAGGACTAAGAATAACAGATGTACACTGAAAGAGGGGAGATTTAGGCTGGAGAGAAGGAAGAAATTCTTTGCTGTGAGGGTGGTGAGACCCTGGAAGAGGTTGCCCAGAAAGGTTGTGGATGCCTCCTCAATCCCTGGAGTTGTTTAAGGCCAGGCTGGATGAGGCATTGAGTAACTTGATCTGGTGGGAGGTGTCCCTGCCCATGGCTGGTGGGGTTGGAATTAGATGATCTTTGAGGTTCTTTCCAACCCAATCTATTCTATGATTCTATATTACTATATAATTCATATTTGCCTTCTTTGGGTTGTAAAGGAATTGGAAATAACCTGGTGTTCCTCCCCCTGATGTAACTTAAATGTAGTTTGATTTGAAAATGGTGGTTTTGATCATTGACCTAAGGTTTGAAGTCTTCTTGGCATTTGGTCTTCCTCTTTTTAACTGAATATTGGCAGTGTAGTACCTGATTGAAGATCCTCTGAGGGGACAAAAGGCATGTTCTCCTGGCTTGGAACGGTTTGATTAACCTACTTTGTAATCCCAGTTGACAGCACCCATCCAGCCATGTCTCAGTATGATTGGTGTGACAGCTTCTCCTCCCTCACTGTCACTCTCATATCACAAGATGCCAGTTAGAAGGTGCAGGCTCCATTTACAGCTGTGGGGATGACAATCTTTTCCTCCTGCAAACAGCTAAATACCACTTTTCTAATTTTTACTCAGCCCTGGGTTTCATCCTGGGAGTTCGTCAGTGCTGGTGTCCACACCAGCCACCTTTCCCTAGATGAAACCACAGTGATCTCTTATAAATCAAAGCTGCGATGTTTCCTTGTGCCCACACAAATTAGTGACTGTTCCCTCTGCTTTCAGAGAGCACTCAGAAATGTCAAACCCTTGTTGTATCTATTTGCAAACTTTAAATTATAAGCTCATATCTCACTCCTTAGGGATAATTGTAACTTCTCTCTGTGGAACTAGGTCTGATGCTGAGCCCTGTCTCAGCCACCTCCGAATAACTCCTCAGATTGATGCCTGTCTGCTGCTTTGCAGCCCTAAAGTATTCCAGCATTATCCTTGTTGTGTTTAAAGCTTAATTTTAATATTCTCTCCCTTTTTCTAAGGTAGCAGTTAGGAATTCCTTGGCTTGCCACTGCTTAATGGCACAGAACTTTCTACCATGGACTAAACTTCTCTTCCCCACTCCAGGTTCTGATATTTGTTGGTTGCATGTTTGATTCTGGGTTATAAATCAGTCTGTCAATACCCTGGGAGAGGGAAAGTGTCATCAGTCATCTTGATGTGCTTGATTTCAGGGGAGATATCCTAAAAAGGTCCCCCAAAACCAAAGAATAGCCCAACAAAAAAACACTAAATAAAATTGTGATGTTAGAGATTGGTGACAAGGCATGCAGAAACTTGAGGTCTCCTCTGCTTGCTTTGGCCTTTGAAAAACTTGCATTATTTAGGCAGCTTTGGTCATTAGGGGACACTTGGCTGTCTCCTTCCCTGCAGCTGTGGAGGGTTCTCAGCACTGCAGCAGAGATTTTTGGATCAGAATTCCTGGTGCCTCTTCCAGCAGAGCAAACCTTTGCCATCACTGCTCTGTGGGAACAAATACCAGAGCAGGGACTGTCTGGGAAGGGCATAGAGTAGAGAAAGGACACAGGGGGTTAGAATTGGGTTGGTTTGACTCTCTTTGGGTTACTTTTCCCACCTGCACTGCGGAGATTTCCCTACCTCAATTTCTGCAGGAGTCTTCTCCTTGCCTATTTATAGCTGCATCTCAATATGTTCCAATCTAATTAGCAGCTTTTTCTCTCTCACTTGCCTCAGAGGTCAGAACCTCTGATTGACTAATTCTGTCCAGTCTCTGCTCAGCCTTTTTCCTCTTCCCTGTATCTCTGCATCATTTTCAACCCTTTTTCCAGGCACATTTCCCTGCTTGTAATAAAGAAACTGAATATACTGTTCTTACAAAAAGCAAATGAGAGCTGTTTTGGCAGAACAACTGTCAGAGAAGTTGTCAGTGAGGTTCTCCCTGAGCAATAATTGCAGTGTTAAGTAAAAACTCTTTCCCTATTCCTTTTGACTTGTGGAAAAACAAATTATCAAAGATTGTCAGGCTTATTAATCTGTTTCACCCCTGGCTGTTCCCTGCGAGTTACTTAGATGAGTTTGGGAAAAAATCTGAAGGACAAGGAATTTCTGAATAAATGTTTCTGATTTTAATGTCTTGTTGACTTTAGTGGATGGGTTGCTATCGAGAAAATGTCTCTTTATTCTGAGTTAAATATTACATTTTCACCAAACCAGTTGGGCTTTTATCTTGACAAAATCTGAGTGGAGGACTTGTATTGTTACCTTTTAATAGCAGTTAAATTTGTAATTTTTTCTCTCTTAAAGTTGCGTTGTCTTTATTGTTACTTAATAACTGTGTTATTTCCCTCTGCAGGGTGACTTAGCAGCTGTTGAAGAGCTGCTGAAAAATGGGGCAGATCCCAATGTTAAAGATAATGCTGGCTGGACACCACTGGTGAGTGGTGAAAGCATTTTGTTCTGGGATATTTCTTTTGATCAGATTTTATTTCATCCCTCTAATCTCTTAGATTTTAGTCTCCTTTTACTTAGCATTTTGGTGAGTGAGTGCAATTGAAGGAGTGATGATAAACAAATCCAGGAGAATTATTAGGTTAAACCTGCCCAAATCAACCTCTCTTGTGCCATCAGCCTGTGATTCTGCAAATGCAGCAATAACTATGATAACTAGATAATGATCAATTAATTCACTGTAACTTGATAATGATCAATTAATTTGCTGTCTGTGGCAGGGAGTTTGGAAGGTCTTCAAGGTCTCTTCTAACCTGAACCATTCTATAATTGCAAACAATATGTGTATTTTTATGGTTTCTCAATGTCTTCAGGGTTTTTTTACCATTTTGGAAATCTATTAATTAGTTAAATAAAACAATAGCTCACTTGAATTACAGAAATAAAACAAAAGGTTCTTTTCAACCATGACTTCTTCCTCTGCTGAAGAATGCACTTGACAGAGCCTGTCATCGAGGAGTCTTTTTTCCCTGTAGTCTAATTTGCACACAGTTGGCCTTTTATTCAGCTCTTCTCTGTGTTTTTTATTAGCTCTGGATTCAGAGGTTAATTCATGGCAGGAATGTAATGCAGTATCCTTGCTTTGTCTTCCCCGAGGATTTCAGACCCCTGTGGGGTTGGGAGATTGAAGGTGTGACAGAGGTCCCTCCACTTAATTGACTTGAGTGTTCTCTCTTCTCTGCTTCTGGACTGACACCTCCAGCACGAGGCATGTAACCATGGGCACAGAGAAGTGGTGGAGCTGCTGCTGCAGCACAAGGCCCTGGTGAACACCACGGGGTACCAGAATGACTCCCCACTTCATGATGCTGCCAGGAATGGGCATGTTGGTGTTGTCGAGCTGCTGCTGCTGCATGGGGCCTCCCGTGATGCCATGTAAGTACCAGTTTCTAAATGGTGTTACCTACAGCTTTCCAGTGTCTCTTCTTTCAGTGAGGCTGAGTAAAATGTGAGCATAATGAATGTTTTCAAACATAGAACCATAGAATGGTTGGGTTGGAAGGGATATTAAAGCTCATCTAGTTCCAACCCCCCTGCCATGGGCAGGGACACCTCCCACTAGACCAGGATCCTCATCCAGCCTGGCCTTGAAAACCTCCAGGGATTGAGGGGGCATCCACAACCTCTCTGGGCAACCTCTTCCAATGTCTCATCCCCCTCATTGTACCGAACTTTACTTCTCTCCATCCTAAATCTCCCCTCTTCCAGTTTGCATCCATTATTCCTAGTCCTGCCACCCTGGACTCTATTCAGAAGTCCCACCCCAGCCTTTCTGTAGACCCCTGAAAGGGATATTGAGAAGCCACTCTGAGGCCCCCCTAAGCCTTCTGTTCTCCAGGCTGAACAACTCCAACTCGTTTACCCTGTCCTCAGAAGGGTGGTGCTCCAGCCCTCTCATCATCTTTGTAGCCTCCTCTGGACCCACTCCAACAGCTCAATCTCCTTAATGTTGAGGGCTCCAGAACTGGACACAGTAACTCCAGTTGGGGTCTCACCAGAGCCCAGTTGCGGGGGCAAAATCTCCTCCCTTGACCTGCTGGCCACGCTTCTCTTGATGCAGCCCAGAATTGGGTTGGCTTCTGGTCTGCAAGCACACACCACCAGCTCATGGTGAGTTTCTCACTGTTTAGGACACTGAAATAAGTGGCGTGAGACCTCCTGCAAGTATGGGATGACTTACTGCTGTTTTGACCATGGAATTAGCTTGGTTTTGTGTCTTAATGTCCCTCATGCGTCAGAGAGTTAATTTACTGGAAGCAAAACAGATCCTCTGCTGGGTTGCCTGCCTAGAGCAGGAGTTTGGAAATTGAGTGCAATACTCAGATGTGCAAGATTAAATAGGTTTTTTTGTGATATACTTTATTCCCTGACAATTGGCTCAAAGATAGGTGAGATTGCTGTCTGTGGAGGGCTGTGATGCACATCTGGGAGCAGACTGAGGTCTGAGGGACTGCAGTTAATGAGGCACACATCTATTAGCATAACTTTAGCCGCAACAGGAGCTGAGTCTTTGCAATTTCAAGTTGAAATTCACTACCTCTTTTTGCCAGGAAGCAATCCAGGAGCTTCACTATTCCTTGGCAAAAACTTCTGGAAATCAACGATTTAATCCTTGCAGCACTTCATTTGCCATGTGAAGTTTTCACCGACTGGGAGAGATACAAACTACAAATGAAAAATACTCCATGGACCAGTGGACCTATTAATTGTCCCACTGGTCTGGTTAATTTTTTTAAGTTAATCTGCACATAGCTAATTTATATTTTTATAGCTCTCTTCATGCCCTCGCTCTCTTGAATTCTCTCTTTTTTCTTTGCTTCACAGCCAGCCAAGTGGTTTGAAAAATTAGATCTGTGCATTTGCAATTTCACAGTGTTTTCTAAATGCTTTCACTCTTGCCAGTTCTTCATGCACAATAAGTTTAGAATTAGTAAAAATTGTTGTGTTGCCCAATTTTCTTTTAGATGTGAGTAGTCATAAGGCTGATTCTGGACAAAAGATTCTGATTACAAAACATTTTATGTGCCCTGGTTTGTTACTCTCAAAAGCTGTGAAAGTTTTTGGAGCTTCTCAAGAATTGACAAGAATCAATTGATGAGGATCTCCCTATTTTTCTCTCGGGTTGCTTCTTTCCTGAAAGTTTCTGAAACATTTAGAAGTTTTAAGTTTCTCTTTGACTCCAGCAATAATCCCTGTTGTCTTTGTACCTATGTCTTCAATGTTGTGCCATAAAATCAATCCAATTTCTAAAGCTTCTCCAAAGAAGTTCTTTGATCTGTCAGTCCTTAAGATATCATCTGTCATCTCAAGTTCTACTCGGCAGATTACATTGAGTTGCTCTTCACTGGTCTGCTTTTTGTTCTCAGCACAGTCCTGCTCTGTGACTGGGATTTGTTCTGGCTTTAAGAGCCCTCTACTGACAATTCAGCACCTTAATGAGCAACTAATAGGAGACTGCCTGCATCAAAGGATCCTTCCGACTCTTGAAGGCTTGAAACAACTTGCACAAAGCCCCACTTGCATCCTGGTAGAGAGAAGAATCCCTTGGAGACCTTGTGTTCTGTCTGAAGCACCAGAGACACACAATTCTCTCTGTAGAACCAATTATCTCTTCCTTCTGAGTGTAGAACTTGACCTCTTCAGCAGCCTTGTGGGCTGGACCCTTTCCCGACAACCCCAAATCTAGAGCAGAAGCACAGAGTTATGAATATTCCTAAAAATGCCCTGGTTTTATGTTAGGCTGGACCTAACTGATGTGTCTTGCTTCATTTTATTTGGCAAACTGGAACAAAATGATTTTTTTCCTTGGAACAAGGGGAAGAATTTCACTCATTCAGCCTTAATCACACCAAACAGTGCATAGAATCTTCTGCCGTGGCTTTTATGGCAGGAAGCTGAGCCAAAAATACTTTTTTTCTTTTTTTTTTTTTCATGCTTATAGACCTGCAATGAAAGTTTCAAGCGGAAATTTCTGTGTCTCGTGGATGATAAAGTACATCTTGGCATGGTTTTAACACAAGGACTGTGGGTTATTGAACCCAAGGTACTGCTCTGAACATCCCACCCCAGCATCTTATAACTCAATGTCCATCTGTCCTGGGTGATGTTCTTCCTCAAAGCATTGTGGGGTTGTTTTTTTTTTTAACTTAAATTAGATATTAATAAAAAAGTGAGAGGGAAAGCCACCCAGTGAATGTCTCTGGTTACTTAAGAATCAAGTCACATTTTATTTACTTAAACCCATCTGTGCTTGTTTTGCCAGTAATATATTTGGGCTGCAGCCTGTGGACTATGCTGAGAGTGAAAAGATGAAATCTGTGCTGATGTTACCAGTGAAGAATGAATCACTTTCACTTAACCAGCCCTGTGAGGTAAGTGTGTTTTTTGGGTTGTTTTTTTTTTTTTTTTTTTAAACCAGGTAGTTTTAATCCCCTTTCACTGGCAGGCACAAAGCATTTCATAGCGCAGTAACTTGGCAAGTCTGAATAACCTGGGTTTGGTCATGAATCCTGAAAGCCTGTGTCAAAAAAGGAGGGGAAATTAAAAATCAAACTTCCCAATCCAGTCTGTTTCCAACTGCTGAGCTGCTATCTTCACTGTTGGCCAAGGGACAGTCCTGGAACAGCCTTTTAAAGACACCAAAAAGCACCTGGAGTAAAAGCTGCTGCTGCTTTCAGCCAGTTTGGCGAGTAGAACTCCTTCAAATATGCAGAAAACAACAATATCGTGGATCAATCGCGAATACTTCCCTTTCCCTGAAGGTATTTAAAGCCAGGCTGGATGAGGCATTGAGCAACCTGCTGTAGTGGGAGGTGTCTCTGCCCATGGCAGGGGGGTTGGAACTAGATGATCTTTAAGGTCACTTTCAACCCAAACCATTCTATGATAATTACACAGTGTTTTTTCTCCTGTAATGAAGCTATGTGACAAGAAGCATCCGTTATTTTTCCAGCTAAATAACTCATTACATAGGGATTTATTATAGAACCTGCCCACTAATTTGCCCATGAATTGTTTTTAAAAGTTCTTATTCTTTACTAAATAAATCTGTTGAATTAATGGCTTTCTTTCCAAATGTTGAGCTCACTGTAGGGCTTTCTGTTGCTGTAGGTGCCAAGCCCCAGCCAGCAGAGAGTTGGGCCTCTTGTTCTGCTGGGGAGCAACCTCAGCTCCCAGCAGCAGAAGCTGCTGGTCAAACTGGTGGTGGTTCTGAAAGCTCGAAAGTGTACAGAGTTTAACAGCACAGGTATGTACATGGTCTGTTTGAAATGTTTGTGTACAAATAGCTCCAGTTCTGCACTTTAAGGTCTTGCTGCAACAGGTGTCTTTTTGGTCATTCCTACTAAGTGTAATTTGAAATCTCTGAGTTATAGTAGTAGCAGGATGGTGGTCTCTGGTGTGTGGAAATGTGTATAAAGCCTGACTGGTTAGCGAGGGAGACAGCCACACTTGGACATTATATTGTCTTATTTAAAATCTGTAAGTTCTCCTTAAAGACCTCTCCTCTTTGCACATCTTTTACCAACTTTTACCAAGATCTCTACTCATATGAGGCATCCTGTATGGTTTTTATTTTGCAGAAATGAATCTTGGACAGATGATTCCTTTAGAAAGAGTGTATCATTGGAAGTTGACAGATTTTTTTACCTCATGTGTTATCTTCAAGTTTTTATCCTTATTAAGAGTATGGAGCCAAATTACGTGGTTTGAGGCTTTTTTTTTTTCTCCTTTTTGAATAGGAGGGATGACATTGTCTGTGTCCTTCCTGTTAGTTTTTCTTTAGGGTGCTGCTTCTGCCTGTGAAAGAAATGCTAAGGGAATTTTCCTCTACCATTTTTCACACCCTGATTAATACCCAGAATTGTGAGTAGAGCTTTGTGTTAAAGCTGTGAGAGTCCGCAGTAAGATTCCTGTCAGAGTTATATTTAACTTTAAAAGGATAGGGCGGAAAAAAAAAAAGGTACTATTCTGTAAACCAGAACCTTCTTTGAAGATTTAGGTATTAGCTTAGAACTATAAAATCCTGGCTTCTCTTTTTCATAGCAAGTATATGTTGAAACCCACAAAAGTTCTAATGAGGCTTGTATTTCCTCTCTAAAATCACATCCTTGTGCTGGAATGAGTGGTTCATAATTATAGTCTGTTTATTCTTCAGGTGGTGGTTGATTTCAACTGGTCACAGCTCTGATTTCCATGTGATTTTAATTTCTCCTGATGTCATCTTTCTCCTAGTAACTCATCTCATTATCCCTGATGCTCCCATGCCAAGCACTGCCAAATGCATGATGGCTGTTCTGTCGGGATGCTGGGTCCTCAAGTTTGAATGTGAGTAGAAAATACATGGCTTTTTTTTGGGCTTTGTAACCAGAAATTGTAGATAGGGTTCCAGGGAAAATTTGCAACAACTGCCTCGGTATCAACACTGTCAACAGAAATCGTGAGGGTTTTATTTTTCAATCCCTTGAATGATAAGAGACCTAATTAATTATGACTGCTCCTTGATGAATGTATTTTGTAAAATGAATCTTAGAATGTGTTGGGCTGTTCAAGGGCCCTTCCAAGGCCATTAAGTCCAACCCCCTGCCATGATAGGGTCATCCTGCACTAGATGAGGTTGCTCAGAGCCTCAGCAAGCCTGGCCTTGGATGTCTCCAGGCATTGGTGGGGTCTCCACCATCTCTCTGGGGAACCTGGGCCAGTGTCTTGCCGCCCTCATGGGGGAGAACTTAGAATCATAGAATGGATAGGGTTGGAAGGGACCTTAAAGATCATCTAGTTCCAACCCCCTGCCATGGGCAGGGACATCTCCCTCCAGACCAGGTTGCTCAATGCCTCATCCAGCCTGGCCTTAAACACCTCCAGGGATTGAGAGGCATCCACAACCTCTCTGGGCAACCTCTTCCAGTGTCTCACTTCCCTCACCATAGATAATTTCTTATGTCTAAACTTCTTCCTAATGTCTAAAGAAAATTAAAAAGATGAAAGTAGGTTTGGAAGATGATAGAAAAATATCCTGGGTGAGGAGGGAGGAAGTTAAGTCCTTGAATTTCACATAAGCAGAGAAATTGATTTGGGGGGTGTGATCAAGACCTACAGACTGCAGTGCTCTTCAGCTATAACAGTGACTTGAGGAGTGAGATGTCCTCTCAGCATGTGAGTGGTTTTGATGTCATGCAGTCTGTAATTAGTCTGAGGGAGATTTAATTAGTGAGACCCCTGTTTAAATCCTTATGGAAGAACTTTTCTATTTAAAAGTTGCTGGAAAAGAAAAAAAAAAAATTAAAACAGCGTGGGGGTTATTTGGGGAATATTTTCTTCTTTTTTTTTTTTTTTTGGTCTGTGTCTGAGTTTGATGTTGTCAGCTCTGATTAGTCCCACCCTGCTGGCTGATGCTCCCAGCTTAGTAAGCAACACACTACTTAAAAGGGAGTGATTCTCCTCCCTAGTGGGAGAAGTTGGTAATAACTCAGGGGGTGTGATGCAGTTAAGTGCCTATAATTAACATCACCACTCCATCTGCTCCCACTGCTCTGTTATTAGTCTTCCTTGGAGTCATTGCAAGTTAAAGATTGTTATAACAAATAATGGGACTCCTGCTGATGGAACATTTGTCTAAAAAAAAAAAAAAAAAGATCTTTTGCTTTTCCTTTCCATAACTCTCTCTCTTTATCTATTGTGACTTTTTGACTTGTATTTGGATGAGTTTCCTTAAATGTTGTGCAAATAAACTTCCAAAAGGATGTGTGTATTCTGGCTCACTTCTGTCAGATAAATTGAAGGAGTTGCTTATAAATCCTTCATTTGAAGCAAATTCAGAAACTTCACTGAAATACTTGAGAAAACAAAGCTCAGTGCAGCACTTAATGAAATGCTGACTCTGCGGAAGTATTTGGATTTTTTTATTTTTTTTTTTTACTCTCAGGTAAGCTGCACTTGAGTGTTATTTCTAAAGCTATATTTATACCCTACACATAATTACAGTACTTAAGAAATAACATATGCTTGCAAAAACAGTATTTTATATGAGTGTATTATGTTAACTCTTCTCTTTTAGTGGGCTTTCAGGATGTGTTTTTCTAATAAAAAGCAATTTCTTTCTCTTGTATAATTCTATACACGCAGGTACAGTGTCTATTATTATCAGTTGAGAGTTAACATGGAATTTTCCAGCAGAGTTTGAGTTAAGTCTGAGGACTCTGAGAGAGCCACGATTTAAATCTTCATTTTTGGGGTTCTCTCTTGCCTTTGGGTAGAAGAGGAGGATGAAAAGATGTTACATTAGATCTTGGCAGGAGACAAATTCCACCTCACCAGGTATAGTTGTATATTTTCCATATGTAAGACAAATGTTTTTTTAATAAAAGACAATTTCTTTCTCGTGTATAATTCCATACACACATATACAGTGTCTGTTGTTATCAGTAGAAAGGTAACATGGAATTTTCCAGTGGAGTTTGAGTTAAATCTGAGGCCTCTGAGATTTAAATCTTCATTTTTGGGGTTCTCGCCTTTGGGTAGCAGATGAGGATGAAAAGATGTTAGGTTAGATGTTGGCAGGAGACAAATTCTACCTCACCAGGTGCGGTTGTGTATTTTTCATATATAAGATACTCAGCAATATATCCCGTTCCAGAGCAGCTCAGAATTCAACTGAGACACTTGTCACCACGCTCCTTGCCCTTGGCCATATCTTTCATTGGTTTAATTACGTTATTGCCTTCATTATTTCTGGGAGGGTAATAGGGCACCAAGTGGCGTATCATTATCCTTCTGCAAGCAGAGCGTCACCATGCTCCTCTGCTTTCTGGAGAGAATAGAATGGTGTAATTAAAACCAGCAGTCATCTTTAATAGCTTTTCAGCTTGTTTTTTTCCTTAAACCCGTTGTCATCTGTTAAAGTAGGGAATGAGAAATGATCTGAGGAACGATAAGCGTTGAAACCAGCTCATGTTAGTCTTTGCAGCAGAGTGTCTGGCACAATTGGAAGCATCAGATTGCTCATTCCTTCCTCTCTTGCTTGTGGAGCAGCAGCAGCAGTGATGATTCAGCTCTAATAATTTAAAAGATGCCAAAAAAAACCCAACCCTGCTTTTCCTGTAAAGGTTCAGAACAACCAGGAGTTGACTGGAAGAGCTGGAGGATGGCATGACTGGCATTTCAAGGCAAGAGAGAGCATCTTCTTGAATTTCTGGGAACAATTACTGCCCATCCTTCTTTAGGTTGTTAGAATTGAAGTTCCAAGCTGCTGGAGCTGGGACTCTCTTCCATCCATGAACATCTTATAGGTAAAGCCCTCCCTCAAAAAACAGCCCAAAGGCCTCCCACCTCAAAAAACAGCTCAAAATGTAGATCATTTCAGAGTTTCAGGCTTGTTTTGCATTTGGAGACATGCAGGGAAGTGATTGAAAATAGACTCAGCTGGTTTCACTTCTGTGAAAATCTCTGATTCTGAAGTTACTTTATAAGCATGAAAACTCATTTCTGAACTGTGGCTGAGACCAGTGATGCTGTTGATGGATAGCAAATGGAAGCCAGCCGTGCCAAATCCCCCTCAAGACTCTCTCTCTCTGTCCAGATTCCTTCCTTTTTTTAAGGCAAATAATCTCATCAAGCTTTATTCACTCTGGATCTAAGTCTTAAAACCCCTCTTGGAGGAGTTGAGGAGGTTTTGCAATCTCTGTTAGATCTTGGACCCCCTTTGTTGCTATCATGTGTTTCTAACTGACTTTTAGCTGCTTGGGGAGATTTGTGGGACTAACCCCTGCTCTTTGCTTTATTAATGCAAATCCAGGCAAGCTCCACTAAGGCTAATTGAGTTACTGGGAGCTACCCCTGGCTAGTGGGGGGGGAATGATTATGACTCTGCTCTTGGCAGCTGGGTCTTTTTCCACTTCATCCTGCTTCAGTTGTTTTTGCTGGTGCAGTTTGTTTCATTATAAACCAATAAAGGCTTACAGCAGGGAGGATTACAGGGCTCTGATCTGAAATTTTGCAACTGATTTCTTTTATTTCCAGTGCTAATCACTGCAGTCAGATCAGAGGTCAATTAATGGTGCTGTTAGAGCCGAGTGACCTTTTAACCGGCTTCTTACGCACAGGGGCATCTGCTCCACCTAGTAATCAGGAGCAGTGTAAGGAGTGATGCTTTAGTCATCTTGCTAATGAGGGGGAAAAAAATGAGCAGGGTTCCCCTTGCCAAATGTGGTGGCATCGAGCTAAAATGCAGTTTGTATTGAGCTAAAACCTTTTTCTGCAATTTTTCCTACAGACTTTAATGCAGGTGGGGGTTTTGCTAGAGTTAGATGCAAATGATCTTGTAGCATCATAGACTCTGTAGGGTTAGAAGGGCCCTTCCAAGGCCACTTAGTGTCACCCCTGCAGTGACAGGGACATCTTACACTAGATGAAGATGCTCAGAGCCTCAGCAAGCCTGGCCTTGGATGTCTCCAGGCACTGATGGGGCTTCCATCACCTCTCTGGGCAACCTGAGCCAGTGTCTCCCAACCCTCACGGGGAAGAACTTCTTCCTCATGTCCCATCTAACTCTGCCCTGCTCTAGTTTCAAACCACTTCCCCTCATTCTGTGATTCCATCCCCTGGCAAACAGCCCTTCCCCAAATACTGTGTTTTATCTGAGTTGTGCAAGATCACCCATTTTGGAGGACTTTAAGCTTCTAACATTGTGTATTTTTAGGTAAGATCCCCTCTGCATGTGTGATCTTGGCCCCAGCATTGTTTTCTGTGGGTCGAGCTTTATTAATTGATCTATTAATTAAACTTGAGCTGAGCACTGCAGAACAGAACAGCTCTGGTCCATGCAAGGTGGAAATACCCTGGCCATGATAGGTGTGGGGAACTGATCCGGAAAGTGAGCTGTAGTGGAACTAGAGGGGCATATGATGCTCACCCTCTTTAGAAAAGAGAACAAAGTGGGCCACAGCTTTGCAAACTTCATGAATGATTTTTATTAATGAGTGCAATGTATGTTCAACCTCAAAATGGTGACCCAGAGCCATTCCCCTTCCCATCCTGAGCTCAAGGGGGTCTGTTTGTTTCACTAGGGTTGGTGAGACATCAGCATCTGCTGGAAAAAATAAGCCTTAAAAAGAGATGAAACCCTGTGGGCTCTAAAAGATAATCTCATTACACAGCAGTGGTAACAGAAACAAATGGGGCCGTTAAAGCCATGGCATAAATCTCCCCTTTGTGCTGATCTCTGAGACCTGGAAACCCCGATGGGATTTGTTAGTGGGGGCTGTGGCTGGAGGGGAAACAGCTTTGTGCTGGCTTTGTAATTGCTCTTTATCAAGCAATGGCTTCCATTTCCTCACTCTGTTCTGGATGCTGCCTTTAAGCTTCCAAATGGTGGGTAATTTGACATTTGGCAGTAAGTGGTTGACCTTTAGTGGGTAAGAAGAAAAGCTGCTAGTTCCTAGAGTTTATAGCACTGACTTTAGCATGATGCTGTTTCTCTCCATCTAACTTGGCATCTTCCACCACTGATGAAGAGCTTTTTGGGTTTCGAATAAAACTGCTGAAGTACCCAAGCTCTTCATTTTGGTTATCCTTCCGTCCCTAAAATGACATAAATAATGGGATTGCTCATGTTTTGCCCCTCTTCATGATGGCTTTTGTAGGGGTGCAAGCCTGTCTCCGGAGCATGGCACAAGAAGCAGAGGAGAAGTACGAAATCCAAGGTGGCCCACAAAGAGGGAGACTCAACAGGGAGCAGCTGGTGAGCTTTATTGATGGAGACAGATTGTCTTGATGACCTTTGCTTGGTGCAGGTTTGCCCTGTGCCACACGCCAGATGTGGGGAGTGTAAAATTTTAATGTGGTCCTGTCCAGAAATGTGATTGTGCTCAAGGTGACAGCAGGAACCAGGAACACCCATAAAGCTGTCACTTGGCTCTATTAGTGGATATGTTGCTATCACCTTGTCAGAGGAAGAAGCTGTGTGGGACAGGAGGTGATGCTGCCTTGGTCTGCTCTCCTCCCCTTTAGAACCCAGTCAAAGTGATCTGAATGCTGAAAGAAAAAATGTTTTTATTACTTCTTGTTTCTATGTAGAGGCACTCTCTTTGTTCATTTTGGAATAGTTCATTAAATGCATTGTAACAGAAGCTGTAAATATTCCCAGCTCATAGTTAAACCCTCTTGTGCTGGAAAATGTTTAAACATAAGCAAGAATTTGCCACATAAGCCAGCTTGACTTGCCCTTATGTTGAGAAACCTAAATGGTATTTTACTGTTTTAGCTCCTGGCCAGGGTTACTTTGACTGTTGGAACTCCTGGCCGGGGTTACTTTAAATTATTTGTGTTTTTTCTGTAGGCACAGGTTGTTCCTTTCTACTTTTCCCTTGTGTGTTCAGTCACACAGAATCACAGAATATCAGGGATTGGAAGGGACTTAAAGAGATCATCTAGTCCAATCCCCCTGCCAGAGCAGGAACACCTAGACCAGGTCACCCAGGAACTCATCCAGATGGGTTTTGAATGTCTCCAGAGAAGGACACTCCACAACCTCTCTGGGCATTCTGTTCCAGTGTTGTTACCCTCACTGTGAAAAGGTTTTTTCTTGCATTTCTCTGGAACCTTGTATGTTCCAGCTTGTACCCATTCCCCCCTATCCTATGATTGGAGGTCACTGAGTAGAGCCTGGCTCCATCCTGACACTCATCCTTTTCGTATTTATAAACATGAATGCATTCTATATTTATTTTTTCCTTCTGTTTAGCTACCAAAGCTCTTTGATGGATGCTACTTCTACTTCATGGGCTCTTTCAGACATCACCAGAAGAGTGACCTGGTGGAGCTGGTCAAAGCAGCAGGAGGTCAAATCCTGATGAGACACCCCAAACCAGACAGCGACGTGACACAGACTATCAACACGGTGGCTTATCATGCGCTGCCCAATTCTGACCAGAGGTTCTGCACTCAGTATGTTATCTATGACCCTTCCTCAAAATTCAAGCCAGAGAAGATCCGTCAGGGCAAAGTCTGGATGGCCCCCTCCAGCTGGCTCATCAACTGCCTCACCACCTTCCAGCTCCTACCTGTCCAGTGAAGATTGGGGTCTCCTCAGTAAGGTTTTGCAGCCTGGAGGATCTCAAGGAGGAGGAATGCTCTGGTAAACACTGATCCAAAGCTGTGGTTTGTATTTTGCACTTAGGAGAGAGCTTTGGCCACTTTAATGAGTTAATAAGATAAGATGGACTAAATTAATTTAAAATGGAGGAAAGAGAGATTATATTCCCAAAGAGAGAGATTATAATGCATTTTAAAAATGTGCCTTGGGTTATTTAGCCTGCTTCATTTTTGCATTTCACTTCAGTCTAATAATCACTGACATTTTCTAACTAAGGTTTTTGCAAAACGAAACCTTTTGGATTCTTAATTTAAACCAGCCCTTTCTGGATGGCAGAGCACAACCCTGTTTCTTTGCTGTTTAATACCCACTGGCAAACATCTCTATGTGTCTAGGTTTCCCAGTCAGGCCAGAATCGGTATTTTTAAGAAAAAAAAAAAAACACAAATTTGAACATAATCATTTGCCTTTGGACATCTCTTCTGGCAGGTATTTCTTACGACATTTTATAACTGGATTTCACAAGAAATTCTTGGCATGGAGTAATCCTTATAGAAACTGTAGTAGAACTAATAGCCTGAACTCAACAATTATGAGAAGACCAGGTTCAGAAATCTCAATCTAAAGTTCCTTATTTGTAATCTCAGTCTAAAATTCCTTATTTATAAATTAGGGCTTTACTTACTTGTGTCCTTTCCTGCTTGTAAATGTGCAACTCCAACCCAGTTCTGTTAGCTGAAGCTTTTTTAAACAACAGGATCCTCATTAAATTGCTGTGGTAAAAATACTTGTGTAAATAAGTGTGGATGGTTGCTATCATGGTTAATGAAAAAATTAATGATTGTAAAAGGATGATGCCTCACTTTGCACAATTGTACTTAAACTTTGCTGCTGCATTCAAGCTCTTGTACTTGTTACAAAATTTCTTATATTAATCATAAATTACTGAATCTTCTCATTCCCTGCTTTTACATAATTTGTTGCATCTTTTTTTTTGCCTCAGTTTGGGAATTCATTATTTAGTAATGATGGATGATAAAAAATGAGAATGATAATGGTGGGGCAAAGCAGAGTTTCTTGTATTTGTTTTTGTATTGCTAATAGTAATAAAACTTTTTTTGGTGCTGGTAAACATGGAGTAACTTACTGCTTGAACTTAGCTGTGAGATAAGTCTGTAGTCCTTGTGATTCTCAACTGATCCATGGAAATTGAGTTTTTGTGAAATCTTCAGTGCAACATTTGTTTTCTGTAGCCATTGTCACCAAATACCTTATGCCAGTTTTCACTGTGCTCCATAGAACTCTGCAGGGCAAGAAAGTCTCCAGTTGGAGCTGCACACTTCAGGGAGAGTCTTCAACAGTCTTCAGTCCTGGAGTGTCTTGATCTCCCTCTTAGACTGGACTCAGCCTCTGCTCTTCACTAGAAACCCTTGGTGAAGTCCTGGTCCCTGTGTGTGAAGAGCAGAGATGCAAAGCTCACTGGTGAAAAGCACAACCCATGGGATGTGCTGGTTTTTTGGGTTGATGGATGTGTGGACGTTTGTGCAGATGGAATTTTGGCAGCACACAAGCTGTGGGTGCTGTGTGGGGTTGGTCGTTTGTCTGAACAGCTGTGGTGTGTTCACTTGTCATTTCAGGCCACATCAATTCTTTGCAGAAACATCCATGAATCTCTGCAAAATTCTTATGAATGGAGCTCTCCTGCTGTGTGCTGGAGAGAAATCTGGAGCGGGAGTGATCATTTGTATGTCCCAGAGGCAGCAGATAGGCAGATTTTAAAGTCACTTCTCCTTGGCTACTATCAAATCACATTAAGAATCCCTCTATCACACTGAGGAGTCATCCTTACTTACTTGTCATTGACCTGTACTCGAGATTGACTCTGATCTCTCCCTTTTAGGTCTCTCCTGGAATTCTGAGTCCACATGGGACCAACTTCTGCAGATTTTGGTGCTTGAATAGCCTCAGGCTTCATCCTGGAACAGCAGGAGGTGTGAAATGCTACTGAAGCAGTAGGTGAGTGCCCAAAAGCTGGAGCTGATACAGACCCTGCTTCATTTTGAATCTTGTTGAGGACAGGTTTATGCAGCTTGGCTTTTCTTTTTCCCTCTTTAAGCAATTTTGTATTTGGAGCTTCTTCTGCTTCTTCTGTTAGAAATGGGATGACTTTGATGTCAGATTAATTGGTAATAATCAATTTGGGCCCCATATCCTTTATTTTTTACTTTCTCCCATACTTGTCAAGAAAAAAACCCAGTTTGGTGGAAAGATTTGAATCTTTCAGAGCAAAACAGATCAAACTGTGTTGCAAACTCCACCAGGGCAAGTTTAAATAGCAATTTAAAAACTAGAGGAAGAGGTCTTTGGCCAGCTAGGTGGTGTTGGCTGAGAGATGGGCAGTGGTGTCTGGGATGGAACAAATGAAGATTCATCTGTTTTTAATAGCAGTGCAGGATGTTCTATCTTTCCAGCCTTGTTTGATTTAAATTAACGGTAGTTTAACTAGTGTTAAATTGCCCTTAAAAGCAGTAGAACATTCTGTATGTAATCAGAGGGGGGAGGGAAAGGTGGAAGATTTCCACCTTGCTTTTTTTTTCCACCTACAAAGAGGATGCATTTTCTGTGCTTCAATTTTAACTCCTGGGGGGAGGTCGGGGCTGATGAAGTAACAGAGAAGCATCAGCTGCTGGGCATGTGAGACACTGGTGTCCTTCACCAAGTGAGGATGGAGCCACCATCACTGGAGGGATTTAAGAGCTGGGCAGACACAGAGCTTAGAGAGATGGTTTGGGGCTGGTTCTTGTCAGAGCTGGGTTGGTGGTTGGACTCCATGATTTGAAACTGGGCAACTTCATGATTCTCTATGACTTGCTCACAGAATCACAGAATATGAGGGATTGGAAGGGACCTCAAGAGATCATCTAGTTCCATTTCCCTACCAGAGCAGGAACATCCAGACCAGGTCACGCAGGAAGGCAAAGCATCCAGTTGGATCTTGCTTGCTGAGTGAAATTTGCTCATTCCCAGAGAGGTCAAAAACCCATTTGCTGGGAGAGCAGGTGTGAGGCTGTCTCTTTTGGCAGAATTCATTTGGCTCAGTTGCAACATGAAGATCTCTGAAGCAAGGTTTTCCCCATTTTTCACCCCTCCACACTCCCTCAAGGTGGTCCCAGTGTCTCTATGGGGTTTGTATTGGGTTCTGCTGGCAAGAAGTTGGTTCTCTCCATCTCAGCTTTAGTTTGTGTCTGGCTGAAATTTAACTTTTTTTTTTTTCCCCCCTCACATCATCAAAGATCTGGGGCCTTTTAATTGAATTAAATATTAATATGGGTAATGCAATCAGTGCTGTATTGATTGTGTTAGCCAGGATAATGTTTAATTCAATAAGTCTGCAGAGCTGGAGCTTTTCCTTCCATAGTATTTATTTTATGCTGTAGTAAGGTACAAGCTGTGCTTTGGGGTTGAACTCCTTCATCTGCCCTCGAGTTGACTGTATCAACTCGGAGCTGATGTGACCTGGCTTCAAAACAGCTACTCTTGGTTTTAAAAGCACAAACAATTGCTGTTAATGTAAGTGTTGCCCATGACCTCTGTGAGCTTTGCTCTGTTACTGCTCTCACCAGTTGAGTCCCACCAGCTGCCTGTGTAGGAACCAGGAGGGGTTTTTCTAACCCGAAACCTCTCTGCTGTGCTTCTCAGGAGGTGCCAGGTTCTGGTTTAAAACTCAGCCAAGCCTGAATGATTTCATTTGTGGTCGTGGACTGAATGAAGGGTTTTGTTAAATTAAAATCCACCGTTTTGTTTAACTGAAAAATTGGAGGCAGATGTTCTCCCTGGCTCAGCCGGCTCATTGTAATTGTTCTGCTCTGGTTTTTGCTGTCTACCTGCTGAACCAAGGCGTGGTAAAAACATCTGGGTCAGTCTAAAATTAAGCATTTGGTATTGGGGCTTTTTTGGTGTGCTTTTTTTTTTTTAAATGTCATCTTTCTATGGACTATTTCAAGAGTGTCTGTGGATTGTTTGCTTCTGATTTTAGAGTAACTGCTTGATGAAATCGACCTTGACTCAGTAACAAGGGATGGGGAACCCTCTTATGTAGAATTAAAAGTTGCTGGATTCTGTGGAGCAGCTGCCATCATGGTTCAGAAGTGAGTTGTCCCCAGTTAGCTCAGGTATTTGATCTCCCACCCTTTGCCAAACACTAGACATACTCTTAGCCTTCTCTGGACCAGTGTAGGTCCCAGTGGCAAGGCATCTGCCACTTATAAGGATGCTCTCAGAAGAAAATGCAATTCCCACTGGAGCAAGGCAAGGCAACACTGTCTCCTCCAGATCCCAGGTAAGCTCTCTGCTTGGAGATATTTAAATGCAGTGGGGGTACACCAGCAGCTTTGGGGCTGATATTTCAGAAAGCAGCAGAATCAAGGCCAAAAGAGAAGAGAAGGAAAGAAAAAAAGAGGGGGAAAAAAAAATCCCTCATGCATTAATTTCCCTTAATGAGAAGCCATCCGCAGCTTTCCATTTCTGATCCCTATCTTTCCATTGCTATTCTAATGGTAATTGCTGTAACAGTTTATTAACAAAGTAATCGTTTGATAGCTTTCACATATCTCCATACTTCAAGTATCTAACAACCTATTGATTTGATAGCTTGGCAGCCTTCCTGATTGAGGAGCTGGAGTCCATTTCTTTTATTTTATATAAAAACCTTTTGATCACTTCACATGCAGAGGATAATTAATTTTCTGGTTGATACAGGGAATGAATTGAAGCTTGATGGCATCTAGGGTATGTTCTTGTGTGTGATTCCTGCTGAACCAATGGTAGAAGCAAGACATCATGGTTTTGGGGGGTTTTTTTGTGGATTTCTAGCCAATTTTTCGCAATTATATTGAAATCCTACATGGGAATTGTATTTCTGGTGTTAAATAGCAGGGAAATTTGCCTGAGGAGAGGCCTCAGCTACTTCAGTGAGTAGACTTAAACCAGAGTAGAATGAGTGGAAGAAGACTAAGAAGTAGACTTACTAGTAATCCTACTGGAATAAGTAGACTTAGACCAAAGGCTTTGGTCTTCATCATGAGTCCTTCTGGTAGAACTGAGAAGAGCAAAATGGATAGAAGGGAATTTACTGTGTGTTTTCTCTTTCAGGTTTGGAAAGAACAGAACCACCAAACCTCAGGAGGAGAAGCTGCTACCTGTGTCCTCACAGGGCTTTTTAAGTGCATGACCCTAATGGGCTTCCTTATAAGTTGGTTAATAATTCATACCCTCCTGAAATGGCCTGGTTTGATCACACCATGCAGAGGTGACCCTACAGCCCACAGGGAATAAGTCACCAGGAGAACCTGGACTCCAGGTTAGTCATTTTTCCTGTCTTATATATCACAGACTGAAAGCTTTATGACTTCAGAGCTTACTGCATTAATTTTATGCATGAGTGCTTTATTTTCACCATACAAGATATATCACTGGCTGATGAGAGCAACATGCCATTAGTCCCAGGAAGGGATTTGGTCACTTAAACTTTGTCACCGAGGATCATTGCTCGGGGATTATAGAGGGCTGTGCTGGGCCATTCCTCATCTGTTTATCAAGTGATTATCAATATCGAATGGGCTGCCTTCAGGGGATGCTTCAGATCTGTTATTGCAGCAACATTTTATTTTAAGTGATGGCCCATGTGTGGTGATTTGTGCCTTGGGAGGGTCTGTCAGAGGGTTTGTCTGATGAGAAGACAGAGATAGCTTGTTCTGCCTTGAAGCACAGAATTGTCAAATGGTTTGGGTTGGAAGGGACCTTAAAGATTGTTTAAATTCCAACTCCCCTGCCATGGGCAGGGACACCTCCCACTACACCAGGTTGCTCAGTGCTTCATCCAGCCTGGCCTTAAACACCTCCAGGGATTGAGGGGGCATCTACAACCTGTCCCAGTGTCTCTCACCACCCTCGTAGGAAAGAACTTCTTTCTTCTCTCCAGCCTAAATCTCCCTTCTTCCAATTTACATCAATCCCTCGCAGGCTTTCCATCACATATCCTATTCAAAAGTCCTACCCCACCCTTTCTGTATCCCCCTTCAGGTATTGAGAAGCTACTCTGAGGTCTCTCCTGAGCCTTCTCTTCTCCAGCCAGAAAAACACCTTCATTGGGTTCAGACTTAGTCTTGTGCTGCTTTTCTCATCCTGGTGGTTGGTATCAAGGGGTAGGATCCTGAGACACCCTGTGTCCATAGTCTGTGACTAAAACACATCAAACTACTCTGGATTCTGGGGTTTTTCTGTATCTCAGTTCAGGATGTCACTCTTGAAAACTCCTCAAACTTCTCAGAAGTGGAATGGGGTGTGTCAGGATCCTGCCCTTTACCCTTATGAATCACAGGATCA
>VZTY01022251.1:12500-20384 GCA_013400935.1 Turnix velox | reverse complement strand
TGATCTTTCAGGTCCCTTCCCACCCAAATCATTCTATGATTCTAAGAACAACTGCCATGTGCCAGTTTGCATATGATGAAAAGCTCTAAAAAACTACTAGTTATTATAGAACCAATGAATCCTTGCCCTGAGCACATCCACCAAGAGATGAGTCTATACTACAAACAGAAACCAAAGTCTGGACAATTATGGAGAAGTCCATGAGCTCTGATCACAATCATGGGTTTACAGTTCAGATAGATGCAGCAATTAAATAGTTTACTATCAATGATTAAGCATTTCCAACTCAGGAGGTACTTTCCAGCAGTTTAACCTTGTCTTTTTGGGAAGAAAAAGAGGAACATCATGAAATGTCTTCTCCTCCCATCCCTTCTCAACCTTCATGCCCACTCTAAGAGGATATCTTCTTGACAGTAATGAATGAGGATGCTAAGAGTAGGGCATGGCAGCTGGAGGACTTTCAGTATTCATGACCTGTCAAAGTAACTTTATGACCCAGCAGCCAGCTGCTATAATTCCAATAATGACCTACAGATGCCAAAATAATCTAAATTTATCTCTCCTTTTCCTATGGTCAGCTCAGGCCAGGGCAAGGAGAAGAGCTCCTCTTGCCTCTGGTGATCAAGGTCTGGAAACCCACCGCAGGAGAAGTGCTACCAGCCTGACAGACACATGTAACAGACACAGGAAAAGGTTTCTGCTGGTTTTCTGCCCCAGCAAACTGAGATGTTACTTTGAAACAGCAAGAAAAGAGGCACCAACAGCCCCACTCAAACAGGAATTTGTCAGAAATCCATGTTTTGGGGGATAGAAGTTCTAGAAAACACCCACAAGGATGATGCTGAGCAGATGTGTGATCTTTCCTGGGGTAGCAGGACATCACCAGAGCCTGAGGATGGATTAGATGACCTCTGCAGCTCCCTTCCAACTCTGCAATTCTATAATTCTATGGACAGGAAGATGAGAAATCTCCTACTAGGGAGGAGGTAGCAAGGGTGCAAGATGAGCAGAAGGCATCATCCTCTTCATAAGAGCATCCCAAGTGCCTGAGATTTTCCTTTCCAAAAATAAAGGACCTTTCCCCTTTGCTGCCAGCCTGGGAAAGAATGAGTAGAGTGAACTCAAAATCAAATTTCAGGTGTCTTGACTCAAATTTTCAGCCTCACAGTTCAAGTCTAGTCCCAGCACACAAAAACCAACCTGCTTTTTGCCATGGGATATCTGAATTCCCCAAGATTAATGAATTTGAGGGGAGAGCTGGTTTTATCTGGCCCTCGTCCTATCTTACCTGACACTACATTTTTCTTTTCGAGTCTTGAGAACCCAAAAAAAAACCAGAGAGAGTAGACTCCTCAGAAGAAAGCAAGGAAATAAATGGTGTATGCTGCACCATCAATCAAACTGGTTTTAGGGCTGAGCAGAGGGGTCAAGACAAGGGAGCAAAAACAAAATTACCAGGAATAAATGCATCATAACAAACTTCTGTGGCTTCTTCAAAGCAAGAATGAATCTCTTTCCCTACAATCCATACAACCTGCAGAGCCTTCACTTCCTTGGGAAGTTCCTTGTCTGCCTGGAGGAAATTTAGGATTTAGTGGGTACCTTTAAAGTGTTTATGCTCAGTTGTGTTATTTATTAAAGTTGCAGTCCATCACTAAACTTATTTTGTAGAATTTGGGGAAGGAATTTTTAACATAATATCGGATGGGAGGACTAGAAACAATGGATGGAAATTGGAGGGGGGTAGGTTTAGACTTGACATAAAAAAGAAATTCTTTACAGTGAGGGTAGTGANTTTTTTCCCCTGCCTCGATTTTAGTGAGTGAATGCTTCAGTCCTTGAGAGAGGCAGGAAGAAAATCAAGCCTAAGGTTCTGAAAATCCTACAAAAATACAACAGCCCAAAAAAGACTTGGGGAATAGTAATTCTGAGGAGGAAAAAACAAAATCCACCAAGACCAGTCCAGTAATATATAAAAAAAATTCCTAATACATGGCAAGATCTGCTCCATCTCCCAGTAAATAGATCTCAAAGAGAAACCAGGCACTCAAGGAAGTTCTGGTCAAGCATTTATGAAAAACAATCCATACAAGCAGTCACTGAACATGACCTGAAGATCCACAACATGTTCAGCCACATCAGTGGTGCTCACAAGCACTTCAGATTAACAGAGATCACTATCTTTGCAACACCATGCCAAGGGAAAAACTGAAAAATGAACCATCCAGAGGAAGAATGAAGTCTACCCTTAAAGACATGACTTAAAAAAAATTAAATATATTGAAAATTTGGTTAAATGAATGTTAAGACCATAAGCTCAAATCAGTAGGTCTCACACTAAGAAAATTAAATCCAAAATTCATAAAGTGGCCCTTCTTAATACATCTTCCAGAGCATAGATATGTCAAAAAATTAAAAAAAAAAAATCAAATTACAAATCTACATTCTGTTAATGAGGAGGTTCTTGACACTGGAAGAAACCAAGTCTTCTAGAAGGAGGAGTTTGGGAGGACCTACAGGCTTTTTAGTCTTAATTCCAGGGCTCCTCTGATGCTTCCAGTCACAGTTCCTCATTTTAATTGCAGCCAAAAGGTGCTTCTCCTGGCTGAGATGTTTAGGATGAAGTAAAGACAAGCATATGCAGGGATTTTTTTAACTTAAACCCCAGAAAAAGCAGAGAAACTTTATAGCTACTTGCAGCGAGCAGCTACAAGCATTATGTAGAGTGAACAATGAAAACACACAGAGTTTCTCAGCTGGAAATACACAGACAAGCCTGTAGTTACATGGTTTTGGTCTCACTTGGCAGCAAATAAGCATCATTAGTTCTGCATCTGACGCACACTCCCATTGCAGGCTGGTTAAGACAACAATTTTTAGCTAGAAATGTTATTTTTTTATGCATTTACATTGTTACAAACGACACCGAGCTGCTGCATCTCACCCAGATTTGCAAGACAAACAAAACTTTCTCCCCAGCATCTTTCAATTTCAAGAGGAAGCCCAGTACTAAGAAGTGTTACAGTTTAAACAGCAAATTTTAACAAAGTTTCTAACAAGCAGAGAAATTGAAGAATTGATCTTGCTATCTATAAAAAAAAGTCTACTCAGATTTACCAGACTGAGTAGATTCAAAGTTGTATCACACCTCACAGAAATGAAATCTTTGAAGTTTGGGGATTTTGTGGGTTTCTTCAGGCTTTTTTTTTAATCTTTACTTTAAAAATAATACTTTTTTGTAAACCTAGGCTTGTGAGACAGACACTAGAATAGACCAACAGATGCACACAACTGCATGTAGAGTATTTTGCACATCAGCAGCTGATTTAATCCTAATCTGGATTAAAATAAAGAGCTCTATCTGCATCTCCTCCCTCTCTATCCAACTGAAATGCTGAACAATTTTCCTTTGATTTTTTTAATAGAAAAAATTTTAATGGAAAATGGTGGTTTAGCAGCCCCAACCACGTGTTGGTCAATATAAACTTTTCATTTTGAAGATGTTTCAATCCAGAGAACTACCGGGGGTCATGCAATCAGGAAAAGCAAAAAGAAATGGGCATGATCTAATCATAAACACAATCCTATAAATAAACACTGCTATTATTTGCTATGAAAATTACCTGCTTTTTTTTCCCTTTGAGGGTGCAACACCTTGTGCCATTCCCAAGATGAGATTATTTTTGCCATTCTCCATCAAGCACAGGCCTGGATTTGGTAATTGCTACTTTGAACATGCTAATAATGAGACCTAACTCTTCTTTATGTTCTAACATTTTTCTGTATTAAGTGAGAATTTTTATGGTGGTTTCTCCCGACCAGACATCTCGCTTGTAAATAACATAACATTAAGTGTCATGATATAATTGATTTTCTAATGAGGTTTTCAAAAAGCATTATATTTCCCCTTGTCAGAAAATCTTTACAACAGAAATAAGTCCCTTCCACCCTTGTTCCTTCTAAGCCCAACTTTTTATCCCTCCAGTGAAGTTGAGGTGGATTAAATCACAAGGATTGCTATGAAACAAGGGATTGTACCAGATATTTCTGTGATTGCTCACATTTGGGGGTCACAGGGTGAGGCTGGGTGGAAAACTACCCTCAGGACACACCTGGGATAAACCTAATCCCAACCTTGGGCCAATGCAAGAGGTCAAGTTCTGAACCTTTAGCTACAAGCCAAATCCAAAGGGGAATCTGACATGGAAAACAAGGTGTTGAGATAGGTATAACTCCAAGAGGAATACACTCCTCAAGAAAATAAAATGTTCAAGTTTGCCTAATTTGGGAAATGGTGGTAATACCTGGTGAGCCCCTGGCTCAGGTCACCCAGAGAAGCTGGGGCTGCTCCATCCCTTGAAGAGTTCAAGGCCAGCTTTAGATGGGGCAACCTGGGCTGTTCAACATGGGTCTTCCCAAGACCATGAGTCAGCCTAGGATGGGTTTAGAGACAGGAACAGAGCAAAATAAAAAACCCATAGAATCATACAGTGGTTTGGGTTGGAAGGGACCTTAAAGGTGATCTAGTTCCAACCCCCCTGCCATGGGCAGGGACATCTCCTACCACACCAGGCTGCTCAATGCCTCATCCAGCCTGCCCTTAAACACCTCCAGGGATTGTGGGGGCATCCACAACCTCTCTGGGCAACCTCTTCCAGGGTCTCACCACCATCACAGCAAAGAACTTCTTTCTTCTCTCCAGCCTAAATCTCCCCTCTTCCAATTTGCATCCATCACTCCTAGTCCTGCCATCCTGGACCCTATAAAAAAAGACCTTCCCCTGCCTTTCTGTACCCCCCTTCCTTCAGGTATTGAGAAGCACCTCTGATGTACCCCCTGAGCCTTCTCTTCTCCAACCCCAACTCCTTCAGCCTGTCCTCAGTCACACAATTTAAAGTAAGATTTTAACAGATTTCTAAGGTATTTCCACAAGCTATTTGAAGTGCTCTGCCTGCTGAAAAGGAGATAGACAACACCCACCCACTGAGGAATGGAGGAGAGGACATAAAAAAAACATTTCTAAAAATCACATAATACAGTGGCACAAACCATCTTGTGCCCCTGACTCCCCAGGACTGACTGCCTCAGCCCACACAGCAAACAGAAAATATGATTTATGGCCGGGCAGCTCCACTCCAGGCTCCCCCTGTAACCCTTCAGGGCCCTGCATTATTTATGGGGACAGACAAACACATGCTCCAGCTTGGATTTGCAATTTCAGATTTAGGAAATGACCAAAAGTGACAGGGGGCAGTGGATGGGACTGTGGGACATCAGAATTTTTGGTCAGATTATCAACCCACGGGGGGAGAGGGGGACCTGCCCCAGGGGAAGGTAAAATCCCTTCACACCAACTCAGGAGCCATCCCACAAGTATCACAATTAATAGATTGACTATTAATTCATTAAATTTGATGTCTCTCAACCCACAGACCCAAGTGTCCATAAAGGCTTTCTGCCAAACCCATGTCCCTGGAGGGACCTGTCCTGCTCATGGCCACCCACTTGCCTGCAATATAATCATGTTCCTAGCCCTTGGTCAAACCAGGCTGAGACCATCCATCAAACTCAAAGCTAAGTGGAGAAAAGGAAATGAGAAGGACCCCACAGCACGATCACGTCAGCCTCACTTCTACTGCAAGTGAGAAGAGGAAAAAAAAAAGAACAAAAGCTTGTAGTGCACCCACAGAAACATCTATCCCAGCTTCTGCACCGTGTTATTGCTGCTCTGCCCCATCTGTGCCCCCAGCAGGATATCCTGCCATTAGATCATGCTCACCTGCAGAACCCCAGGTAGGACACACACTGTTCTCCTCCAGAGCTGCCCAATCAATCCATCCTTCACACCAAACCCACCCTGAGACACAGGAGAACCCCAAGGAGACACCATTATGGACCTAAAACTGTCTTTGAGGAGTGGTACCTGCTGTCCCCTTGGTCTGATGAGGGTGGTGGCAAGGTCCAAAGGGCACAAAAGCTGTTATGAAGGATTACAGTGTCCCTGAGCATGAAGAACAGGGTCAACCAACATTGACAAAGCCCTGGCTGTCCATATTGAGACCCATATTGATGGGCTGCAGTCTCAGCCTGAGTGGAATCTCATAGAATCATGGATTGAAGGGACCTGGTTACACACTCCCTGGGCACGGGCACCTCCTACCAGCTCAGGGTCACCCCAAGCCTGGCCTTGAACCCCTCTAGGGCTGGGGCAACCACAACTTCTCTGGGCAACCTGGTCCAGGGCTCAGCTCTCTCCCAGCAAAGGGTTTCTCCCTCTGATCTCACCTCATTGAGTGATGTCCTCAGTGTCAAACTGTCCCCCCCTCATCCCCTAGCTCTGAAATCCCAACCCCACATTTTCCAGCACATGAGGGAGTGGAGGAAAACCTCTCCTCCTCTCTCCAGAGGGAGGTTTTGCCTGGGTGCCCCCGGGGAGGGCTTTGCTGTCAGAGCCACGTCCCGACCCGCTCCACTGGAACCCGCGGCCACCGCCGGCACCGCATACAAACCTCCAGCACACTGAAAGGCAAAATAAAGCACCAAAAAGCAGACAGGAGCACAAACACAGCCTTCTTTTCTTTCCTTCTGCCCCCCAGTAATCCTGACACAACTTTGCTTTTCCTTCTGTTTCAATTTAAACAGCCTTTACTTTGCTTGTTTTGGGGTTTATGGGTTTTTTATTCCATATATCCCCCCCTGGATGGGTAGTATCTGCAAGTCAGAATGGTGTTTCAGGTTTTTTTCTTTTTTATTAATTTTTTATTTTTCTTTTTGCCTTTTTTTGTTTGTTTCTTTTATTTCGCTTGGGTTTTTTTTTTCAAATTTTTTAATTTCCTTTTTTTTTCCCCAAATGCTCTTCAGCCTCAACTGACAGCCAGCTATTCAGTTTCAAACAAAAATAAAATAAAAAAAATCAAAATAGCACATGTTTTCCCCTTTTTACCTATGTTTTCCCCTTTTTACCTATGTTTTCCCCTTTTTACCTCACATTTTTCTAGGACTCATCACTAAAATTGACCCCTCTTTGCCAAGGGGCTGGGGGCAAGATTTGGAGACAATGCTCCCAGCTTGCAGACCCTCCACACCACAAACCTCCTGGAACATTCTCCTCAGTCAGATCCTCAGTTTACTACTCTTAAAAAAATAATTAAAATTCTTTAAAAATTCAAAAAAATCAGTAATTTTTCCACGATTAGTACTATTGATGTTAATCAAAACCTTGATTTAATTACAGACAGAAAGGGGCAGAGCAGGAGGAACCAGGCTGCCCCTTCCTTTAACCCACACCATGTTTAACATACATTATGTCACATAAAGAGCAAAACATTTCCTCAAATCAGACTATTTACCACCAAATATTCATGTGAGAGTGGCTGTGACAGCACAAAGTAACCAATGCATGACCATTTAGCCTGTCTGGGCAATAAAAACATCATTTTTATAGCATTTACCCTTATCACTTCTCTGAAATATTTTCTGCAAGATAAATTCACAATCAAAATGAACCTGTTATCCTCTGATTTTTAAAATTTTTTTAATGATTATTTAAAAAAAAATAATTTTAAATTAAAATCTGGTGGATTTAAGTCAGAAATTTCCTTTCCCACCACCAGCAAATTATACACCCAAGTTGAACCCTGTTTGGCCAGCAGCACATGCTGACATTTTGGGCAGGTATTATAAAAATAAATGCTTAAAAAGAAAAAAAAAAAAAAGGCAAAAAAATAAAGCCAGGCCATTAAACATGATGCCGAATCTCAGGGGAAGCCAAGCTTTNTGCCGTATCTCAGGGGTAGCCAAGCTTTTAGGATCTGGGGACTATTTGACATGGTTTCAAGGGCTGCATGCACACGCTGTCCTGAATCCAGCCCCTGGGGACATCCC
>VZTY01022251.1:0-7500 GCA_013400935.1 Turnix velox | reverse complement strand
TTCAAGGTTTTAATTTGCTGGTCTTCATTTGTGGGGAAAAAAAAAAAAAAAAGCCCACAAAACATGTGTCTTCTCCCTCAAACATTTGCAATGCAATAATTAACGGGATGCCAATATTTCAGTCCTAATGATTGTCTCATCTTAGTGGTGCGTGTACGGAGGATTTTAATATTTCATCATGTTTTATTTCAATTGCAGCAGAGTGGAGCTGTACTTGGGTTTATCCGTGGATTAAATTGTTTTAAATCACTGAAGTAAAAATATTACTTCATTTCTCTCTTGTCTTTTTCTTGACAATGCAAAATTAAAAGAGTCACTCATTTTTAAAGATCTGTGGGGAAAAAAAAAAAAGAGAAAAAAAGCTCTCTCTGATTCTGCCTTCATAAGGCAACATCTCGGGGAGTCTCCTGAGTCACCACCAGCAGCTCACACTGCTGTTAAAGCAGAGATGGTCCCATGACAGGCTTTTTAGCAAGTTTTTACCTCTCAAGGATTGGTTCCTTCAAGGTTCTTCAAGGTTGATGGTTGGACTCAATGATCTGAAAGGTCCCTTTCAACCTGCAAAGTTCTATGATTCTTCACCCCACTCTTCCCCAAGTGGAGATGAAAAAAAAAAAAGGTGTAAAAACCCCAAAGGCAGTGCTGGAGGTGACACTGTAAGGCCAGACATGCCATTAATGCCTTTGCTGGGGCTGGGATGATGGGATGAAGGGCAGGAGACATGGAACAGCACAGACCTACTCACTTGGGACTGTTTACAAAAGATGTTTCTTTCACATAATATGGAAAACCCTTCTATATCTTCATTTAGGAGCCCTATCTTCACTTTTTCCTGGGGTTTCACTGCTAGAAATGTTCTGAACTGGTTTTATTGCAGAAAGTTCACTCTGTATTTCCAAATCTCCACTGTGCATGGACAGAGAAGCAAGTAGTCCACAGTTCAATGACAAACATCCTTTTGAAAGTTCACATTAAAAACCCCACAGAACATCAAACCTCCTTTCTGTAGATTCTCTCAAAATGCAACACTCCCACACTGGACATTCCCAAAATGCCCACCACCAAATTTTTGTATCCAAGACTTTTTAAGTTCTGAGGAATCTGTTCCATCTGAAAATGCACAGTGCTTGTTACCAACAGTATTTAATATTCATTGTGTTTCAGTAATTAGCAAATTCTCATTAAAAACAAGTGTAGGGCGTGCACTGCTGGCTTTGAGGAGACTTCACTTAGAACAACAATGCTGCTGAGGGACCTGGAGACCAAGAAGGGTCTGGAGAAATTGTGAGGGTATTCAGCTGGAGAAGAGGAGGCTGAAGGGAGACCTTCTGGCTCTCTGAAACTCCCTGGAAGGAGAGTGTAGGCAGAGTATTTGGGATCTACTCCCAAGGAACATGGAACAAGAGTAACCATCCTCTAGTTTTGCCAAGGGAAGGTTAGGATAGATAATAGGGAGAAGTTCAAAAGTTTGACAAGGTTGTCAAGCACTGAAACAAAATGCCCAGGGCAGGAATCAAGGCACCATCTCTGGAGATATGTAAGAGATGAGCAGACAAAGAACTTAAGAGATATGGTTTAGGGCTGGTTCTGGTCAGAGTTGAGTTGATGGTTGGGCTCCATGATCTGAAAGGTCCCTTCAAACCTGGGACATTCTCTGATTCCAACAACACAACCTAACCATAGAATCATAGAATAGTTTGGGTTGGAAGGGACCTTAAAGATCATCGAGTTCCAACCCCCCTGCCATAGGCAGGGACACCTCCCACTAGACCAGGCTGCCCAGTGCCCTGTCCAGCCTGGTCTTGAACACCTCCAGAGATGGGGCATCCACAACCTCCCTGGGCAACCTGTTCCAGTGTTTCACCACCCTCACTGTAAAGAATTTCTTTCTTATGTCTAGTCTAAATCNAAAATCCCCTCTCTGGACCTGCTGGTCACACTCCTCTTGATGCAACCCAGGATCTGGTTGGTGCCTTCTTGGCTGCGAGTGCACACTGCTGGCTCATGTTGAGTTTGTCATCAACTGACACACCCAAGTCTTTCTCTACCATGGTAATGCATTGCTTAAAACAAACCTCCTGAGATGCCTGCAAACACAACTCTATGGGCTGCCCTCTCTCAGAGGAAACACCTCCATGGACAACACACACAGCAGTGGGACCACCACCAGCCAGGCTCAATACACCTCAAATATACTGCTGAGAGCCAGTAATAAGGTTTGCAAGACACAGATGGTGATCATCAAAATGGTCAATAACTGGACAAGGGAGAGAAGGACACGATCATCCCAGCTTTAAAAACCACACCCCAACTTTTTCAAGCCTCATTTGCAACAGTCTCACTTTAGACAATCAAGACTGTCAAAATACAGAGTGAACTTTCATCAATAAAAACCAGTTCAGAACATTTCTAGCAGTGAAACCCCAGGACTCTGCATTAGATGTTGACTGCATAAAATCTTTAAGATTAAATTTAATTTATGCCAATCAGCCAGAGGTGAAGGTGCATGAAATCACCCTGATGCAGTCCATTCTGTGAATTACTATGCAATGCCCTCAAAAAAAGCTGCATTAATATCTCTCTGTAGCTGACCAGAGTGAGCCAACTCCCTCAATTAGGATTAAAAAAAATTGCATTTATTTCTACATATTTGCACATTGATTCCCCTCATGCTGCAGGAAATAATCCACCCACTGGTACTGATCATAACTGTTAAACCTTCATGAAAATAATTACCATAAACAAACCTCACTGATGTCCCAGCACTTTATACTGAAACATTAGGTCTCCAAGCCCTATTTGATGGTGCAAGAGTGGAATTGATGAGGATAAAGCAGTGAAGAGTTAGTGACCATCTGTGACAGCTCATGGAGTACAGGCGAGATCCCAGAGGAGCTGCAAAGATGGGGTGAGGGTGGGGGGGAGGAAGAAATTACAGACCAGTCAAACTTTGATACTGGGAGAGATAATGGAAGAAATTATTAAAATATTTATAAGCATCTCAGGTTCAGAAGGTTATAAAGCACCAAACAAATCTAATCTTTTCTCTTTGACAAGATAATTGGCCTCATGGATAAGGCTGGGGGGAGCAATAGGGGGGAATAAAGATGGACTTGGGCAAGATTTTTATGTACCTTTGGCCATCATAGGGTTGGAAGAGACCTTCCAAGGCCATCTAGTCCAACCCCCTGCACTGAGCAGGGACATCCTGCACTACATCAGGTTGCTAATTCTCATAATAAAATAAAAGAAGGAAATTCAGTCTACATGAACAGGTGGATTGCCAAGGAAAGTTTAAAAAAAAATTTAAGCAGAAGTATTTACAGCAGACTCTACTGAAGGTCCCTTCCAGCCCAGACAATCCCACAACTCTCTCTCCCCAGAAGCCTCCCCTCCTCAGCTCTAGATGCTGGGAATAAGGTTTTCCTCCTGCTTTTCCCAAAGAGCCACAGGAAAGTCCTTCTCTTGGCAACAACCTTCAGCTGAGCTAGGATGGTTTTCCAAACAGAAACAACCTCACTTGAAGATCAATTGACATTTTGATTTTGCAGTTAAAAATTTTTTTTTAATATTTCCTCTTTCCTAGCTGGCTATTTAAGATAAAGGCATGAACCACTGACAGCAGCTAATTGATAAATTCCACCCAAAGAAAGTACATTTGTGGAAGTCAGCAAGGGGGAAGGGGCATTATTTGATTTTTTCTTTTTTTTTTTGCAAGAGTTATCTTTTTTAAGTAATTTTTTTTGGTAGATGCAGGGGGTTTCAACATCTTTAAAAATAGGAAACCATAAGAAAAACCTGAAAGTATACACATGTGCCAGTAATATATACACAGATCAGGCTGCATGAGGCACTGAGCAACCTGGTCTAGTAGAAGGTGTTCCTGCCCATGGCAAGGGGGTGGAACTAGAAGATCTTTAAGGTCTCTTCCAACCCAAACCATTCTGTGATTCTATATTTTAAATATTTTTCTATTTAAGAAAATTCATATCTAAGAAAATTCACTTCTAAGAAAATTTACATATATAATTTTTTTTTTTTAAGAGGAGGGGAAACCCACCATTTTTGCAACATGTTCAGCTGCTTTTGGCAAAGGCACTGCCATCCCCACCAAACCTCCTGCCAGAAACCCTCTTGGTGGCCACTGCAAAGGTCACACCTCAGGAACACAACTTCCATCTCCAGCTTCAGCCACCTCGAAAAGCTTCACAAATATTTGGAGTCCCATTCCCCAAACAAGGATCTGTCAAAACAGGGCATCGTGCCCACAGAAAGCCCCTCCACAAACAGCCTGACCCCAGGGGGGGAGAAAAAAACCCCAAACCTCTCACTGTTGACTTTATTTGCTGCGTGTGAGAGAGAGGTAAAACCTAAACAAACTTTGAGCAGGAGCTGAGTTTACATATTTCAAGCTGAGCGGTGCCAAAGTTGCAGCCTAAGCAGCACCACAAAACCTAACAGAAAAAGTCAGATATTGACAAAACACACAGTCATAATAAAAGCCCATCCAGTTAATAACTTTGAGAACTAATGTTAACTCCTGGCACAATGGAAAAGTCTCTTTAAACACAATAAAGCGGCGATATAATTTACTCTCAGCTCCTTTTCAAAACATTACTCTCTGCCCACAATCACATTCAGATTACAAAATTCCTTTTGTAGTTCTCTCCTAGCTGTGGGAATAAAATAAACCACTTAGATGACAGTAAAGTGTCTGTAAAATATATAACAGCAATAACTCCTGGTGGAAATGCGGCAGATATTTATACAAGAGGCAAAGCGTGAAGCATTGTGGAAAAAAAAAAACAACAAAAAAAAGCTCAATGCAAGGAAGGGAGTTGATTTGGAGGAGATGGTAGGGAAGGGGATGGGGAAGGTTGGTGGTGCCACCTCCAACCCTGCCTTTACACCAGTTCTTAGCACTGGTGGAGTGAGAAAGGGAAGGACACAGTTTGAAATAACCTGCCTTGATTCAAGGGAATTAATTTCCAAACTTTTTTTGCAGATGTAGAATCTAGACATTCACCAAATGGTTTGAAATCAAAGGGATACAATCCCCAGCCCTATGAGGAAAGGAAGGACTCAACCATAGTTAGAAATAACCTGCCTTGATTCAAGGGAATTAATTTCCAAACTTTTTTTGCAGATGTAGAATCTAGACATTCACCAAATGGTTTGAAATCAAAGGGATACAATCCCCAGCCCTATGAGGAAAGGAAGGACTCAACCATAGTTAGAAATAACCTGCCTTGATTCAAGGGAATTAATTTCCAAACTTTTTTTGCAGATGTAGAATCTAGACATTCACCAAATGGTTTGAAATCAAAGGGATACAATCCCCAGCCCTATGAGGAAAGGAAGGACTCAACCATAGTTAGAAATAACCTGCCTTGATTCAAGGGAATTAATTTCCAAACTTTTTTTGCAGATGTAGAATCTAGACATTCACCAAATGGTTTGAAATCAAAGGGATACAATCCCCAGCCCTATGAGGAAAGGAAGGACTCAACCATAGTTAGAAATAACCTGCCTTGATTCAAGGGAATTAATTTCCAAACTTTTTTTGCAGATGTAGAATCTAGACATTCACCAAATGGTTTGAAATCAAAGGGATACAATCCCCAGCCCTATGAGGAAAGGAAGGACTCAACCATAGTTTGAGATAACCTGCCTTAATTCAAGGTAATTCATTTCTAGATTTTTTTTTGCAGTTGTAGAATCCACACATTCACCAAATGGTCTGAGGGTAAAAGGATACAATCCCCAACCCTGTGAGAAAAGGAAGGACTCAACCACAGTTTGAAATAACCTGCCTTAATTCAAGGGAATTAATTTCCAGACTTTTTTTTGCAGTTGTAGAATCTAGACATTCACCAAATGGTTTGAAATCAAAGGGATACAATCCCCAGCCCTGTGTAAGGACACCTCCCACCATCCCAGGTTGCTCCAAGCCCCCTCCAACCTGGCTTTGAATCTCTCCCACAGGTCCAAATACACCATCCATGACACCAAAGTCACTGGTAGGGCTGAACTTCTGACATAAGTGGTTTTACCCACTGAAGAGCTCTGATTAATTCTCCTACTCTAAATTTAAAAGGAGGCTGTGCCAAGATGGCCACCATGGTCATGACTACAGAAAGACTGGCTGAGACTGTAAAATAAGTATGAATAATTCTGTTTGCACAAATTCTGCTTGTATTCAGTAGCAGGAGACAAACAGAGAAGGTAAAGTCCCCAAAAATTCTGCTTCTAGAAGTTATTTCACAACTTAATTGGGGTCAGGAGTTGGCCAAAGAACCTCACGTCCAGATTCCTCAGGAATACTTTGTACTGTCAAAGGGAGGTGGCTTATTTTATGTTCAGTGGTTCTACCAGTGTCAGAGGGATGGAGATGAACCAAAGCCTAAGGCAGAGTCCCTCAAATGCCCCCCCAGGACATGTCCAACCACCTCATTCCTACCACCACCACTGGCTGGAGACCAGAGTCAAACCCTGCTCATGGGCTTTGCTGCCAAGACAGGAATCAGCACAGCCTGTCTGAGACCAAAGAACAGATGCATTAATTTGGATATATAAAAAAAATGACATAAAATTTGAGGTCGGCCAATGTAAATCAAATGCCCTAATGAACAAGGGCCTGGACAAGCACATTAGTATGTGCGTTGTGGGGAATGTACCCTTTCAGCCTCAGCCACTGCTTACATCTTTTCACTGTGTTTAAAGATGTTCTCCTGGAATTTAACCGATTGCTTAATTCCTCAATGAAAGAAATTAAGTTTCTAGATCACAACTTAGCCTTTCAAAACTGAAAAGGGGAAAAAAACATTGCTGTCTCCAACTACTGGAAAGTCCCACACAGACAACAGCCTTTGCTTTTTGATCTTGTTGGCTTGGCTTTGAGTGCTCATTTACAAAAGCTTTTACAAATAACAACAAAGGCAATAGATACCAAAAAGCCAGAAGGATCCCTACTGTTTTCATCTTCACACAAGCAAATCTTAAGTCAATTTCCAAGAAAAACCCAAGAACATTTTTCCATGCTCAAAAATTAGTTGCCAAACTCGACAAGTTTATGAATACTTCTCGTTGACTTGACATTTTCCAATGAATAAAGAATTTCAGCAAATTGTTTGTCAGAATCCAATTACTTCACTTCTCTCTGTGTCTGTGCACAAAGCTTTGAATTCAAATGAGAAGTTATTCTTGGATTTAACTGCCTAGGATGGGCTGACAATATGAAAAAGCTAAAAAATCCTCCACAAGGGTGGAGAACACATTCTGATTTAGTGCAGCTGAGATGGTGATGGTCAGAAGGTTGGGGTTTCTCTACTGTGAAGACAGGACAAATGAGGTGGGAGGGTTTCAGACTGGAAAAGGATCCAGGAAGACCTCAGACCCCCTTCTAGTCCAGGAAAGCTACGGAGGGACTCTGGAGCAGGGAGGGGAGCCATGGGGTGAGGAAGAACAGTTTGATGCTGAAAAAGGGAGATTTAGGTGAGA
>VZTY01022242.1:0-13832 GCA_013400935.1 Turnix velox | reverse complement strand
TGTGGGGGATTTGGGGGAAAATGGGCTGGAAAAGGGTTGGGGTGGGGCAGAGGAAGGAGATGGGGGAAATGAGGGGAATGTGGAACCTGTCTAGAGGCAAAAGGGGGAAAAATTTGGGGGGGAAAAATGGAAGGATTTGAGTGTTCATTCACCATGAGGGGGGTGAAACACTGGAACAAGTTGCCCAAAGAGGTGGTCCCTGGAAACATTCAATGCTGAGGGTATGAGCAACCTGATCTAGTGCAGGATGTCCAGTGTCTCACCACCCTCAGAGTAAAGGATTTCTTTCTTATATCCAGCCTGAATCTCCCCTCTTCCAATTTACATCCAATTTATTCAGCCAGGAGAACAGAAGGCTCAGAGAGGACCTCAAAGTAGCTCCAAAATACCTGAAGGGGGCTACAGAAAGGCTGGGGTAGGACTTTTTAATTGGATATTGGATGGCAGGACTAGGAGTAATGGATGTAAATTGGAAGTTCTAATAATAAAGGCTCTTAGAGAAAGCTGTGGAGGGTCTGGTTGAACTGAGTTTCAAATGAAGCAGGCAGACAAGCTAGAGCAGTCTCAAGATGATACCAGCCATGCATTTAGAGCATTTACAGTCTGTTTATACAAGGGAATTGTTTTCAGTAGCTCTTGTTATTTGAAATCCTTCAAACCCCCTCATGCAACACAACAAAAAAGGTTAAGGTTTTATTCCCCTAGTGAGATCCCAACCTAATTTGACAACACTGAAACACTGTTCACATTCATTGGGTTAAAAACCAAAGACCCTGTCACTTCACAGAATCACAGAATGTCAGGGATTGGAAGGGACCTTAAGAAATCATCTGGTCAAATCCCCCTCCCAGACCAGGTCACACAGGAAGGCATCGAAGTGGGGTTAGAATGTCTCCAGAGAAGGAGACCCCACACCCTCTCTGCGCAGCCTGGGACACTCTTCTCTCACCCACACTGGGAAAAAGGTTTTTCTCCTATTTCTGTGGAACCTCCTGCGTTCCAGTTTGCACCCACTGCCCCTTGTCCTATCATTGGAGGTGACTGAGAAGAGCCTGGCTCCATCCTCCTGACAATCACCCTTTCCATACTTATAGGCATAAATGAGGTTACCCCTTGGTCTCCTCTTCTTGCCTGCATGTGCTTTTTTTTTCCTGCAAGATGTGGTTTGCAAAAGCTTTTATAAAATATTTAGGAGTTAACAGAATTACAGAATGGTTTGGGTTAGAAGGGACCTTAAAAATCATCTAATTCCACCCCCCCGCCATAGGCAGGGACACCTCTCGCTAGACCAGGTTGCTCAGTGCCTCATCCAGCCTGGCCTTAAACACCTCAAGGGATTGAGGGGGCAGCCACAACCTCTCTGGGAAACTTCTTCCAGTGTCTCACCACCCTCACCACAAAGAACTTCTTTCTTCTTTCCAGCCTAAATCTCCCCTCCAAGTCCTGCCATCCTGGACCCCATTAAAAACTCCTACCCCAGCCTTTCTGTAGGTTTCTCTGTTCATCTCTGTTTCCCCAAGGACAAACTATACCCACATGTAGATAATGTTAGCCAGAGAAATGCCTGGAAAATTTGAAATAATGGTCGTAATCCACAGAGTTTGATGTTGTGAGACTCCAGGTGCCCAGAGCTCCCATCTAAACCCATCCAGAAATGAGATTACTCCACTGCAGGCAAAGGATGCTTTTTTAGCACCTGACGGGGCTGAGCTCTGCTTGCTTGCATCTATAATCTATGTTGTGTGGCTTGTCTAAATCACTACCTTACAATCAAATCAGGCCAAATCATGTGCTGCAAGTGTGACAGCCAAACAGAGTCCTTCATCTCAAATAATATGACAGTAGCACAGAAAAAAGCCAGAGTTTTAAAAGCTGGGTTTTAAAACATGGTTTTTGCACTGTACAACAGCCACAGGTTGGCAACTCATCACACCAAGGGCGCATTCCTGTAGTTTTCCACAGGGTGCCAGGGTACCAACAAGGATGAAAACAAATTTGATGGTCCACAACCTCTCTAGGAAACCTCTTCCAGTGTCTCAACACCCTCAACATAAAGAATTTTTTTCGTATCTCCAGCCTCAACCTCCCCTTTCTCCAATTTATATCCATTATTCCTAGTCCTGCCATCACATATCCTATGAAAAAGTCCTACCCCAGCCTTTCTGTAGCCTCCTTCAGGTACTGAGAAGTTCCTCTGAAGTCCCCCCTGAGCCTTGTCTTCTCTAGGCTGAACAACCCCAAAACCATAAATGCAGTCAGAAAAAAGCAAGGCTGTATATCCAAAACATCAACAGCAGACAACATTTCCAAAGTGGGAAGTGGAAATGTCATAAAAAAAAAAAAAGATAGCATGACAGAATGGTTTGGGTTGGAAGGGACCTTAAAGATCATCTAGTCTCAACCCCCAGCCCATAAAGGCAGCTTTAATGCAGCAATCAGCTTTAAATAGCACAAAACTCAGTATCAAACCCACAAGATGCTACAACTAACATCTGCTGTTGAAGTTTCTTCATTTTCATCACTATCTGACTCAAGAATGACAAAGCCCAGTTGGACACTTCCATGCACACAGCAATTGCCTCCCCAAAATGCAACGCAGAGTTAGGTACGATGAATTCCTGGGTGAGACAGGAGAAAATTGAGACAAAAGCTGCCATCCCATTACACCAAACTGGAGATAAGTCCTAAGGTTGTGTGTCTGAACAGCCATTCACATGTGGTTTCAGTAGCCATGAATAATCAACCACAATAATACCCATAAACCAGTGATGTTGTTGATGGTTGATGTTAATTACTCAACTTTAAATACAAAACATAATGAGATGCTGTATTTCCATTTTCAGACAAGTTTTGCCCAGAAAATTAAACACTATTCAGCTTCCAAAAATAAAAAATAAAAAAAAAACAACAAAACACTTCAAGGCAGTCATTTTGGGGGACTTGCATATTCTAATAATCAGCTTTAATCAGGCTAAAAAGTAGATTATAAATCAAGGTCCTTTTAGATGCACTCCAAAGGCACCAAAAAAAAGGTTCCATTCTTTATTTGACTGAAGTGCACATTATGCTAAAGTGTTAATGAGAGCAAACTGAAATCAGTCTTCTGCTGATTTCCATAATTTATAGTGGAACACTTCTCTAATTAATAACTGACTTCTAGAGACATCTCTGTTGACAAATAGACACAGGCTGCACCCCTTTTACCTTCCTGACATCACTCAGTGCTGACACAAACACAAGGTTGTTTTATACTTTATTTCTACAAGCTGTTGTCCAGCTCAAAGCCATGAAGATGATGAAGGGATTGGAGCATCTCCCTTCTGAGGAAAGGCTGAGGGAGCTGGATCTCTTTAGCTTGGTGGAGACTCATTCATGTCTATAAATATGGAAAGGGTGAGTGTCAGGAGGATGGAGCCAGGCTCTTCTCAGTCACCTCCAATGATAGTCCCAAACAGTGGGACAGTGTAGTGCAATAAGAAAAATGATAGGAAGATGCAAGATTTGATGCTAACCAGCTTCAAAGAATATCAGGGATTGGAAGGGACCTCAAAATATCATCTAGTCCAATCCTCCCCCCTTGCCAGAGCAGGAACACCTAGATCAGGTCACACAGGAAGGCATGCAGAAGAGTTCTGAATGTCTCCAGAGAAGGAGACCTCACACCCCCTCTAGGAAACCTGTGCCAGTGTTCTCTCACCCTCTCTGTGAAAAAGTTTTTCTCCTGTTTCTGTGGAACCTCCTGTGTTCCTGTTTGCACCCATTGCCCCTTGTCCTATCATTGGAGGTGACTGAGAAGAGCCTGGCTCCATCCTCCTGACACTCACCCTTTCCATATTTATAGACATGAATGAGGTCACCCCTCAGCCTCCTCAAAGCTGAAGTTCCTCTGCTAAGAGTATCCCCTGTTCTTCTCCCAACTTTAGTGAAACACACCAAGACCAGCTGTTTCCCCTCAGTAACACCATTGTATTCACCAGGCAGAAAAGTAACACCTACAACAAGCAACAATTCCCAAAAGTTTGATTCTGAGGAAGGGTGCCCCCTCAATTTATCATCATCCAAGCCTGGTCAGAGAAAGTAGGCAAGCCATTTTTTTAAATAAATGGATTAATCAATAAACACTCTGAATCCAAGAAAAAGGGAGAGAAAGGAGTTGTGAGGGAATGAGTCTGTTGCAGCTGATTCTCTTTGGCTCTCCCTGCCTGTAGATTGCCCAGGTGACCAAGTACCCAGTGACCAAGATGGGTCCCATACAAGGCAAACTTTGATGAGTTCAGAAATCAATCCCAATCCAGCACAGAGTGTAGTGCCCATTTGTGCTGCTGTTGTGCAGCATTTATCAAAGACAGATTCACAGCATTCCTATGACAATTATAGAATCATAGAGTGGTTTGGGTTGGAAGGGACCTTAAAAATCATCTAGTTCCAATCCCACAGCCATAGGCAGGGACACCTCCCACTAGACCAGGTTGCTCAGTGCCTCATCCAGCCTGGCCTTAAACACCTCCAGGGATTGATGGGGCATCCACAGCCTCTCTGGGCAACCTCTTCCAGTGTCTCACCCCCCTCACTATAAAGAATGTCTTCCTTATATCCAGTCTGAATCTCCCCACTTCAAATTTACATTCATTACTCCTAGTCCTGCCATCACATATCCTATTCAAAAGTCCTCCCCCAGCCTTTCTGTAGCCCCCTTCAGGTATTCAGGAGTCACTCCATNGTTATTGAGCCTGGAGAAGAGAAGGCTTAGGGGGAACCTCAGAGTAGCTTCTTAATACGTTAAGGGGGCTACAGAAAAGGCTGGGGTAGGACTTTTTAATAGGATATGTGATGGTAGGACTAGGAATAAGGGATGCAAATTGGAAAAGGGGAGATTTAGGGTGGAAATAATAAAGAAATTCTTTATGGTGAGGGTGGTGAGACACGGGAAGAGGTTTCCCAGAGAGGTTGTGGATGCCCCCTCAATCCCTGGAGGTGTTTAAGGCCAGACTGGATGAGGCATTGAGCAACCTGGTCTAGTGGGAAGTGTCCCTGCCCATGGCAGGGGGGCTGGAATTAGATGATCTTGAATGTCCCTTCCAACCCAAACCACTCTATGATTGTATGAATTAAAGTTGGGGAAAAAAAGGAACCCAACATAGAAATATCAAGCATATTCCTAAGGCAGGCAGTACACTGCAAACCCATGTTCTTAAATTCTACATACATTAAATTTATGGCATTTGTAAAAAGAATGATATAAATGAATAAAAAAAGCAGTTTCAAAGAACATTATTCAATTTCTACTTTACAATATGTGAAAATTTCCAAGTGATCACTTGAAGAGAAAATGGGATTTCTTTGCCTGAAAACAGTAAAAATTAAGTTTTGCACAAATACAGGATCTGAAAAAAAAGAAAAAAAAATCAATGCTTAGGAGAAAGTATTTTTTTAAAGAACTCAAGGACCCAGGTATCAGTTTCCTGCTAATTCACTGTGCTGCAAAGTCCCACCCCAACACAAATAAACTCTGTGTCCTTCAGGTCAGGTAAATGAAAACAGCCTTTCCAACACCCTCCCAACAAAAGGCATCTGTCAAATTTGCAAGATGGAGATGAAAAGCATTTGAAAGTTAAATCTGAAACCCAAGACTGAAACAACACTGGGCTTTAATTTAAACACATTACCCTGCATGGTTATTATTAAGCTCTTCACTCAGAGGGTAATTTAAGTGCCATTTTGATATTCTGTTTGAACAAAGAGGTGTCAAATTAAGGAAACTGCTGCCAAGTCCAGAAAGTTGGTGAAAATGAAGCCCTGCTCGTAATCATACCCTGTAAGGGTTTTGTTTCAACAGCTTCATCTAGGAATAATGGATGTAAATTGGAAGAAGGGAGATTCAGGCTGGAGATATGGAAGAAATTCTTTACAGTGAGGGTGGTGAGACCCTGGAAGAGGTTGCGTACAATTTAATGAAAGAAAAACACCAAAATAAAGTAAGACTGAGTCAAAACATGACCAGAGAGGTTGTGGATGCCCCCTCAATCCCTGGAGGTGTTTAAGGCTAGGCTGGATGAGACATTGATCAACTTGGTCGAGTGAGAGGTGTCCCTGCCCAGGGCAGGGGGGTTGGAACTAGATGATCTTGAAGGTCCTTTCCAACCCAAACCATTCTGATTCTATGATCATGACATCAGTTTCCATGCTGTTGCAGCATTTGCCTCACAGACCCCAACAAAAAGGCTTTCACAGCATCCTCATGCTGATCAGTCATGAGTGTTGGTGACAAATTATATACAATGAGAAGCAAAAACTAGAAATCAACTCATGGTGTAATGGCCACGTGAAGCACAATGATGTTTGAGGTCTCTGCAGGGCCAGGCACAACCTGCATGATCACACCAACAGCCCACATTTCCCTCTGTGCTGGCTTTTGACATTCAAGGACAGAGAGGATTATGACCCCTGCAGTTCTTCTCCATCTTGGTGATGCAGAGAAGGACAATAATTTGGGCCAGCAGATGCTCTCCACGCAAGGAAACAGCAGGAAGCCATGAGCCAACTGCATATCTGAAGGGATGATTTTGGGATGAATTTTTTTTTTTGGACTAGCACAGAGCCACAAAGATGATCCCTTATGAGAAAAAACTTAGGGAGCTGGGTCTCTTTAGCTTGGAGTAAAGAAGACTGAGGGGTGACCTCATTCACGTCTATAAATATAGAAAGGGTGAGTGTCAGGAGGATGGAGCCAGGCTCTTCTCAGTGACCCCCAGTGATAGGACAAGGAGCAATGGGTGCAAGGTGGAAAACAGGAAGTTCCACAGAAATAGGAGAAATACCTTATTCACATTGAGGGTGAGAAAACAGTTTCACAAGCTCCCCAGAAAGGGAGTGGGATTTCCTTCTCTGGAGACATTCAAACCCCACCTGGATGCCTTCATGAGTGACCTGATCTAGGTGTTCCTGCTCCAGCAGGTGGATTGAACTAGATGATGTCTTGACATCCCTTCCAATCCCTTATATTCTGTGATTCTTGCTGACAAAGGGACAAATTCCCTGTGCCACACCAACAACCTCAGCTGTCACATATCCTCCCAGTCCATTTATGATTTACTACAGCCCTTTATGTACTAGGGACTTCATAAGTTAACTGACCACCAATTAATATGTCTATAAACACGGAAAGGGTGAGTGTCAGGAGGATGGAGCCAGGCTCTTCCCAGTGACCTCCAATGATAGGTCTTAGGGAAATGGGTGCAAACTGGAACACAGGAGGTTCCACAGAAATAGAAGAAAAAATTTTTTCATAGTGAGAGAAGAGTGTCCCATGCTGCCCAGAGAGGGTGTGGGGTCTCCTTCTTGAGACATTCAAACCCCACCTGGATGCCTTCCTGTGTGACCTGCTCTAGGTGTCCCTGCTCCAGCAGGTGGATTGGACTAGATGATAGACCCTGGAACAGTCCAATCCCTGATATTCTGTGATTCTTCCTGCCAAAGGGACAAATTCACTGTGCCACACCAACAATCTCAACCTCCCAGTCCATAAATTATTTACTACAGCCCTTTATTTAATAGGGACTTCATTAGTTAAGTGAGCACCAATTAATACTCAGCAAGGACCTGCTCTGAACAGCACAGCTTTTGAAACAAAGAGAGAGCACTTTTTATACCCCTGTATATTGAAAACACAGTATCTTGCTTCACCAAGCATCTAATTTTAAAATATAAGCAGTTATATTTTCTAGCAAGGCTTCCTGTTGACATCTATTCAATCCCACCCCACTTTTGCACGTTCCAGGGGATCCAAGTGAAGGTTCAGATATATCCAAAGCCACCACAATGCCATGTGTTTTCAGGGGAGAAGACAAAAGCTTGGTTTCCCAGAACAAAACCCCGAAGGGCAGCATCTCACAAAGTTGCCCTGGAAACAAGTCTCTGAGGTACAGCAACGATTCTCTCCAGACAAAATGAGTTGCTGGGATTTTAGGGGTGGGAGGATGTAAGTTGGGTTGCCTACTCTTTTTTTTCTGGAAAGTAGGAATAGAATGATGGTGAGGGAGAGAAAAGGGAAGGTGATTATGATGTTTGTGTGATATTTAAGGCTTTTATAAGCAGTACTTCACTCTCTCTACTACACAATAGTATCACTTCACTGACATGATGTCCATACCTTTCACCATTTCTTTAACATGATTTTCTGCTAAACTCTGCCTTGAAAGTAATCAAAGCACAACTTGATCAGCCTCTCCACTCCAGAACCTGTAGAGTTTGCACATCTTAATATCTCCGCTCTTCATCTGCTGAGGGAAGAGGGGTGGGAAAAACACTCCAGACAAGGAGCCTGACCAGGACAAAAGAAACACAAGCATGAAGTTGTGGCATTCACAACTCACTTGAGACATCACAACAGAATCAGAGAATGGTTTGGGTTTGGAAGAGAACTTTAAGATCATCTAGTTCCAGCCCCCCTGCCATGAGCACGGACATCTCCCACTAGACCAGGTTGCTCATTCCCTCATCCAGCCTGGCCTTAAACACCTCCAGAGAGCCTCCACAGCCTCTCTGGGCAACCTCTCCCAGTGTCTCACCACCCTCACACTAAAGAACTTCTTTCTTGTATCTGGCCTGAACTCTCTATATTTGGGGGTTTTATTTGTTTGTTGTTGTCAAAGCCATATATTTGATCTTTTTTTAACACATATTCTCCCCAAGCTTAGCCAGAAAAAAAACCCAAAAACCTTTGCTGTCAGGCCCCCCACAGTTCTAACCTTACTATTACTTCCTAGATCTAATGATTTTTTTTCAATTCTAAACTTTAATTATAATTTCTACTACTTCACAGATAGTAAATACGGCTACTATAGATGTTACACATCAATTTGTCCTTGCCCATGGCAGGGGTGTTGGAACTAGATGATCTTTAAGATCCCTTCCAAACCAAACCATTCCGTGATTTGGATTCACAAATAATGTTGTAGTTTAAGTATTATTACATAAAATTGTTTTAACAAAAGGAATTTTTGCAAATATTATTATCTCTACAAGATATTGAGCCTATTGAGGATATTGAGTCATATTCCAGTTTAAACCATCTGAAAACAAAAGCTCCTTCCTTCACAACCACCACACACTTCAATGAAGGCTACCCAGGGAAATTGTGCATACAATCATGGAATAGTTTGGGTTGGAAAGGACCTTCAAGATCACCTAGTTCCAACCCTCCTGCCATAGATTAGGGTGCCCAAAGCCCTGAGCCCTGGTCTAGTGGGAGGTTGCCACTAGACCAGGTGTCCCTGGCCATGGCAGGATGGTTGGGATTAGATGACCTATATGGTCCTCTTAAAACTCTAACCATTCTATGAAGAGCACTGAAATGGTCTTGGCACCTAAAAAGGTTGCTGGTGTCATTCTCACATTCTCTCATGGCTCCTACTGACTTCAAAGTTTACCCTTTCCAATGCTAGACAGATTGATTCCATCTCCTTGTATCAACTTCTTTGTGCCCTAAACTTGTCCTGTAACTTTCTCACCACAACTGTATTCCAGAGGGACACTGGATACACCATCTCCCCTCCACAAAGTTCTTCTTCATTGCATTTTCCCAGCCAGGCAAAGGAGGAAAATGAAGTTCAACATGTAAGCACACCCTAAGAGCTGGAGAATTTCACATCTATCATATACTTCCTATCCAGAAAAGAAAGAGGCTGTGTTTGTGCAAAGGCTGGGGGCCCCAAGGAAGAGAGCTGTGGCCAGATGTTCCATGTCTGAGCATCTGCACAGCATCAAGATGTGAGGCTAATCAGTGCAGACCCTAAATAATTAAGTTACTGTGTTTTACAAGAAGGGCTGAGCTGCTTAGAGGAGAAAGACCACAATTCAACAACCTTGGGAGAGAAAGGCATGAAGAGCTCAGATGTTTTTTGGGGTTTTTTTAATATATCTGTGCAAATGGAGGACAGCCAGCCAACATTCCCAGTGTAATACAAGGACAAAACATGAATCCACATCAAGCCAGGCACCAAAATAGATCAGTCCCATCTTTGGGAGGTTCTGGAATCAGTCCTACATATCATGGCATCAAGCAAATTAGTCTAAACCATCTGATTTTCTATTTGACAGGATTCCTGCCAAGAAATCCAGTTCTACAGGGACACCAAACAGGGCAATCCATCTTCTCCCTGCCCATGGCAAGGGGGTTAGAACTAGATGATCTTTAAAGTCCCTTCCAACTCAAACCAGTCTAAGATTTTATGATTCATTTCTTATTGCCTTCCACCTCTTTCATCTGAGGTCCCTATGAATTCAGGCACACAAGGATCTGTAGAGGTGTAAGGATGTCACCTCATGGTGATTGTTGTGTTATCAAAGAGATAGAAATCCTAAGGACATTCTAAATTAGCTGCTCACAAATGAGGGGTTATCATCTCCTAAAATTTACACAGTTCTGATGAGTCAGAAACAAGCATAAAAGCTAAGGAAGAGCCTTTTATTTATTTTAAAAGGCTGATACTGTAACACGTGACTTGCAGAGAATTTCAGGTGTCTGTTGAAGATACAAATTCATTATGTATTTGGCATCTGATCAAGAGACTAAAATTATTTTTTTTTCCCCCCTTCTTCCGCCAATCAAATTAAGGAAAACAACTAAACATTATTAGATTTCCAAGTCTCAGAAATCCCCAAGAGCATATCCAATAGTAAGATTTTTAATTGCATATGCCTGTTAAGATTATAAATTGCAGTGACAGGCCAGATGTCAAGTTACATCAGTGAAATGAAAGGATGTTAAAAGTTCTTTGCATTATTCTGTGTTTAGACAGAACAGCTCTCTATAGGTTTATTTATCCAGACACTGTGAAAACTATATATAATGCTCACACATAATTTTTTATATAGATATATGTGTAAACACACAAAAATAAACTCAGTGACCTGGATTTTCCTACAGCTATTACAAGAAGGCATTCTTCCTTAAAACACACCACAACTTACAAACAAACACAAGTGAGCAGCAATGCTGGCAAAATATTGTTTTCAGGGAAAAATAGGACTTGGCCATGAATCTCTCTTGCAAAGCAGAGCTCTGCCTCCACTGGAGGAATCAAGAAGATTCCTACTCTCAAGAATATCCACCAGCACCAGTTACAAATGCTTCCCTCCATTAGAAGAGTNGCCTTAAACACCTCCAGGGATTGAGGGGGCATCCACAACCTCTCTGGGCAACCTCTTCCAGAGTCTCACCACCCTCACCCTAAAGAATTTCTTATATCCGGCATGAATCTCCCCTCTTACAATTTGCATACATCATTCCTAGTCCTTCCATCCTATTGTGAGCATTTCCCTTATGAGGAAAGGCTTGAGGAGCTGGGTCTCTAGCTTGGAGGAGACTGAGGGGTGACTTCATTAATGGAGTCTCCTACTCTGGAAACATTCAAAACCCATCTGGATGCCTTCCTGTGTGACCTGGTCTAAGCGCTCCTGCTCCAGCAGAAGGATGGGACTAGATGATCACTTGAGGTCCCTTCCAATCCCTGATGTTCTATGATTCTGTGAACACTACCAAGCACTGCAGAAAGCAGCCAAATGTGGAAAATCACAGGGTTACACATAAAAGTTGATGTTTCTTTGATTGCAATTCCTTGAGTTCACAGGATGGATTCAAAACTGGACTTTAACTCAAAACCAGCCCTATCTTAGTCTCTCTACAATGGGCAAATTGAAGTGTCTGTGTTGTGTTGGCCAAAAACCCCCAGAGCATCCTCTAGCTTGGAGCAGATTCATGGAAGAACGGAGATGTTCTTGGCCAGGCCCTTGAAGGGATATTTGAGGGTGGTGGCCAGCACCAAAAACCATTCTGCAATGAGGCAAATTCAAAGCAGGGGAAATCTGCTAGAAAATCTCCAACATGCTTTTAATTTCTTCCCTTCCCAGGGGGTCTTTCCCAAATGAGTTGCTCGTTAAGCAGCAGGGGATCTCTTCCAGATTCAAATGAAACCACATTAGCAAACAACACAACCAACTGAAGACATCATGATCACCAGAGGAACCCAATGAACAAGAGGGAATGTGCCACGGGGTAATAAAAATCAGATGGCTGGAGGATTCTTTGGATATGACTGCAGAGCTGATGATAAAATGTAATGTTAGAGCTTTCTTCTAGGGAATCAGCAGTTTCATTTCCCACTAAGAGCTTCTGTTCATTGCTTTTCCTGGGCCAAGGGTGCCCTTGACGGCAGAGGAAAAGAGCACATCTTGTGAGAGCATCACAAGAATGAAGCGGGCCCTATTTAATTCCCTTGCTCTATCTTTTCTTCTTATTTTCGAATATTTCAACATGCCCAGCTTATATGGATGTGAGAAATTAGGGGCAGTCATAGAATGGTTTGGATTGGAAGGGACCTTCAAGATCATCCAGTTCCAACTCCACTGCCACGGGCAGGGACATCTCCCTCTAGACAAGGTTGCTCAGTGCCTCATCCAGCCTGGCCTTAAACACCTCCAGGGATTGAGGGGGTATCCACAACCTCTCTGGGAAACCTCTTTCCTCACACGAAATAATTTCTTTCTTATCTCCAGCACAAATCCACCCCCCTTCAACTTGCATCCATTATTCCCAGTCCTGCCATCACACATCCTATTAAAAAGTCCTACCCCAGCCTCTCTGTAGCTCCCTCCAGGTATTGAGAAGTCCCCCCTGATCCTTCTCCTCTCCCTAATTCCTTCAACCTGTCCTCATAAGGGAAGTGCTTCATCCCTCTCATCATCTTCGTGGAACAGCCACCTCCTTTTAATGCGAAAAACCCTTTTCCATCACTCCTGCCACTACGGAGGAGGTGGCACAGCTGCAGGTAACAGAAATTGCCCAGGATAGCAAATATTCTAAATATTTCAAGGGTGATTAATCTTTTAAAACAGTGAAGTTAGGCAGGAGCCGGGAAATCAGCCTGGCTATTTCCCAACTAATAAAACATGTCTCTTGTATTTCATTTTGACTCCTCCATGAAGAGTATTTGGAGGAAAAGGCAATTATCTACCATTCACCAGCTAATGTTAACACTTGTACAAGTATAAAAAGAAACACACTATGTATTTTAAGCAGTGACAGCATTTCCCCATGATTAAAATAATAGGGAGGCAAATGTTCAGTTCACATTAAGCAGCACTCTGTCACCCAGGACCAGCCTGCCAGCATCATACATTTCCCCCCAAGAAAGATAATGCAGCTTGCTTTAACAGAATCATTGTCACCAGGCAACTAGCAGAGCTGCTCAGCAAGAAATATTTCCCCTGTTCCCACAGAAACTGGCTTAGCATCTCGACCTGGAGAGATCAGCTTGACCTTCCAGCACCATCTTCTAACAAAGATGTAGCCCTCCCTCCCCAGAAACACTGGGAAGATGGCACAGAAGAAGCACACAGACAGGTCAGAACAGGACAGCAGACAAGTCAGTCCCTCTTCCTTACAGCTGCCATGACGTAAAGGACTTCAAATTTCATTTTCTCCCTCTGCAAATGATAAATTAGTTCAGCCTCATCTCAACCTACTCTCACAGGGAGAGACACACAACAGCATCTGCCCCTAAATTCAGGAAGGTCACTTTACAGCCATAATAAATAAATCCTTGCAGGCAAACTGGTTTTTGGATGTTCAGAGTTGGGCCAGCAGCAGTTGGTGCTGCCAACTTCCACTAGTTGGCCTTAAACTTCATAACACCTATGTCCAAGGCTTCCTCAGGCTTTGTCTGAATAAAAACTTGTTTTAGCTCAAATTCTGCTCCAAAATTATCTAAGAAACCTTTGCTGCAACTGCAATTTGCTCTAAGATGTGATGAGCAGGTCCAGAGGAGGACAAA
>VZTY01022239.1:3904-14068 GCA_013400935.1 Turnix velox | reverse complement strand
GGGTTTGGAACTAGATGATCTTTAAGGTTCTTCCAACCCAAACCATCCTATGATTCTAAATACCTCCAGGGATTGAGGGGACATCCACAACCTCTCTGGGCAACCTCTTCCAGCCAAAGTTTTAACATCTTCCTGGGTAGATCCCAGCACTATGGTGCTGTTTGTTCTTCATTTTTTGATCTCAGAGCCCTCAGAGGCAGCAGCAGGTAAAACTTCAAGCTATACAAGTGTGGATTCCATTTGTTGCGTGTCAGGGAACTTTCTGGCTCGAAGCAGTGGGACATTTGCAACCATTTAATAAGAATAAATTCCATTTTTATGGCCCAGCCGGGTTGGAGTGTATCAGCCAAAGCATTCGTGAGGGACAGAGTGTAAATCCTGCTTGTGTTTCCCTCCTCAGCTCTCACTGGGGACCTGCCACGCCAATGTCCTGATGTCACAGCTCCCTGGGGCCACTTCATCCCCTAAGGTTGCCTGGGTAGAAAGCAGAGGAGGCTTATGGACTGATGAAATTGAATATAATTAGAATCATGGAATAGAATCATAGAATCATGGAATAGTTTGGGTTGGAAGGGATCTTAAAGATCATCTAGTTCCAACCCCCCTGCCATAAGCAGGGACACTAAAAAAGAAGGTGGAGAAAATGGAGAAAATTAAGAAAATTGAGAAAATGGAATTTTGCCCCCCAGAATGTGATGTTCCTGGCACACAGCTAGAGGATGATGTTCATCCAAGCAGAGCTGCCCTGTTCCCTGCATAGAACCCCCCCAAAAGGCAAAGTGTGAGCATCCATCCCCTCCCTGCTTCATCCTCACAGCTCCACATCTGGCCAGGAGAGCAATGGGGCAAGGGGAAGACATTGCCTGTCTGCCTGCAGAGCTCAGACAGCCTGGTGACAGCTCTGCAATGTAAATGATGCACATTAAAGCCCTAAATAAAGTGCGAGGAACATGTTTGGGATCAGCAAATCCACCCTGACAAAGAGAGAAGAGAAGGAAATTAAATCCCTTTCCCCAGACAGACTGGTGAATCCATTTACTGGGGTGAATGGAATCTTGTCCCACTGAAAAACAAGCTCCTGAATATTTATGGACACGGATTCTGCTCTTTGCCAGTGGGATTGGGGTGAGTTATTGTCCTCGGGGCAAATGATGCTCAGCTCAGGAGTAGGGGGGTCACATTTAGCCCCTCCAAAATCTCATGTTCCATCCAATCCACATCATTTACATCCACATCTGGATTCAACACCCTCCCCCTCAACCCAGGCTCTGCCCTTTAGGGTGTTGCAGGCCAGGATTGTCCCGGGATATGGCACCAGATGCTGGCCCAGGGCACTGAAGGCTGCCAGGACACCTCACCAGATGCTTATTGTCTCTTTGTTCCTCTGGAAAAACCACAAAAGAAGTTTCTCCCTTCACAGTTTGGTGGTGCCCAGACAAGGATGACGTGAAATCTGTGGGAAGACTTATTTTATTACAATATAGGAATTTGCAGAACCAGATGTTCAAACTTAGCCCTTGCTCCTCTGCACTCCTCTGCTTTGGTGAAGCCATTTGCAGGATTATTTACAGGGCTTTAAACGTGGCTGCTGCTGCTGCTGCTGGGCTCTCCAGGAGCTGCTTGGAGTCTGGGTTGATGCCACAAGGGATCCCCTCCTTTCCTCTGTGCCCCCAGAGCTGGGAGAGAGCTGGAAGTGATGATGGGAGGGAGAGGGCAGTGGTGGCACTTGGTGACACCACCATGGCTGACCCCATGAGGGATCTGGGGTGCCACCAGCCTTCAGTCCAACCCTGTGCCTGGTTTTTCTGCCTCCACAGAGCAGACCATTTGCAAATCCTTCCCCTCCAGATGTTCCCCTGGGATCCAGGGTGCCACCAGCCTTTGTGTAGACCCTTAAGTTCAACCCTGTGCTTGGTTTTCTGGCCCCACAGAGCAGACCATTTGCAAATCCTTCTCCTCCAGAGGTTTCCATGGGATTCAGGGTGCCACCAGCCTTTGTGTAGTCCCTTGACTCCTGTTTTTTCTGGCCCCACAGAGAGGATCATTTGCAAATCCTTCTCCAGAGTCACAGCAAATGCTAAACCAATATTTTAAACTCAAGATCAACTCTGGAGTGAAACACAGAAACCTACAAAGAAATCCCAGTTGACCATCTGGCTCTAACATTCCCAAAGTTCAGGGCCATTTATCTCTGTGCTCTAAAGATGCAGCAGGAACCCTCCCTCCATGGAGAGACCTTCATGAGTGTGTCTTTGCCCCTCCAAACACTTTAAAAACCAAACACCAGAGCCTCTGGGAAGGGCATAAACACCCTGAGAACAAAACAGCTCGCTCCATACCTGAAATTTAAGCTTCATTTTGCAGAAAAGTGTTTATTTTCTTGGAGAAAATAAACTGTGAGGGGTTTTCCCCAGGGAATAATTTTTCTAGCAGACCTTGCTCCTTCTGTAATCCTGTGTAACAACTTACTGACTCACGCTGCCCTAGCTTTAAAAATATATTTTCAAAGCCCATTAGCAAATTCACAGGTTTTTTTTTTCTCTGTGTGTGTTGTGTTTTTTTTAATACACTGAGAATTAAAGTGGAAACATAAGACCCAGCAAATTATTTTCACTTTATATACGGCCTCCCTAGTAAACAAGTGTTGCAAGAGCTTGTGTGCTGTCGGCAGAGCACTGAGGGATGGAGAACAGAATGTGGTCACATGTGGTTTGATTCAGGGAGTTATTTATATAATCTGCACTATAGTAACAAGCTCCTCAGATCCAGAGGCTCTCAGCTCCACATCCCCATGCAGACAGGGCTCCTCAGCTTTCCCACAGAGCTCTCCCTTCCACACATCCCCACTCAGACACCAGCCTTATAGCCAGAACTGAGCCTGTGGGGTTCAAAGGGGTGTTTCCAGAGCTGGTGCTTTCCTGATACACCATCCTGTATCCTGGTACAGCATCCTACATCCTGGTACAGCATCCTACCTCCTGGTACAGCATCCCATATCTTGGTACAGCATCCAACATCCTAGTACAGCATCCTACATCATATTACAGCATCCCACATCCTGGTACAGCATCCCACATCCTGGTATAGCTTCCTACAACCTAGTACAGCGTCCCATACCTTGGTACAGCATCCTACAACCTGGTACAGCATCCTACAACCTGGTACAGCATCCTACAACCTGGTACAGCATCCCACATCCTGGTACAGCATCCCATATCCTTGTACAGCATCCCATACCTTGGTACAGCATCACACATCCTGGTACAGCATCCTGGAAAAGCATCCTATATCCTGGTACAGCATCCTATATCCTAGTACAGCATCCCCCATCCTGGTACAACATCCTACATCCTAGTACAGCATCCTACATCCTGGTACAGCATCCCATACCTTGGTACAGCATCCCATATCTTGGTACTGCATCCCATATATTGGTACTGCATCCCACATCTTGGTACTGCATCCCACATCCTAGTACAGCATCTCACATCTTGGTACAGCATCCCACATCCTAGTACAACATCCCACATCCTGGTACAGCATCCCACATCCTGGTACAGCATCCCACATCCTGTTACATCATCCCATATCCTGGTACAGCATCCCATATCCTGGTACAGCATCCCACATCCTGGTACAGCATCCTGCATTCCAGCACCCCCCTGGTGCAGACCCACTGCCCAACATTGCAGACTAGTGGGCATCTGAGGGAAACCAGAGGGGTCTGAGGCATCACAAACCCTCTGACATGCTCACCCTAAAGAAAAAACTTTAATCTTTCTGGTTTTAAAGGTTACAGTCAGTCCTTTTCCAAGCAGGTGAATTGAATCCCTTATTGTGACCACTTGCTTGTATCTGGGATAGCCATAAGGATTTCCCTTCCAGATTTCTGCCTCTCCCTTGGAGCCCCTGCCATGTGTTTCTGATTTTCTTCCCCCTTTCAGGCAATGCCAGCAATCTCCTGAAGTCCTTAAACTTAAACCTGTGAAATTTAATGGCTGGCTGGTGTATCTCTGCCATATTCTTCTAAAATACCATTTCAGCTGTGCTTCTCACCCTGATTTATGGCTTTTTTCCCCCCTATGTGTTCTATCACTAGTGTTTCTCATGCCATTCTTTGTCAGAAGGGAAAGGGCCAGCCCAGCGATGTGTCTGAATTTCCGAGGAGCAGCAGTAGGTGGCTGGCTTGGATCTCTTTACTCTGGATGTGCTGGTTGGAGTGGGCAGAGCTGGGTCTGCAGAAAAAAAACCACTCTGGAGCATGTAGGGCTGAGCTCTGAGCTCACATCCCACTCTTGGCTGCTTGGATTTTATAAGCCAGTAGTTCAAAACTAGAAATAAACAGGGATAATTTCCTGATGCTGCCACTCTCTCTGAGCCAAAGCAGTGAAAACTTGCCAGAATGTAAAAAAACTGTAGGGTTTCCCTACACACACAGCTCCAGCAGCAATTCGGGACATTCAGTGGCCAGGTAGCAGGTTTTGGGGACCTTCCTGTGACCCTTCATCAGTCTGTGGCCAGTGGGGATGGGGTGGGGGTGGCATCTTGGGGTGGCGGCAGCAGGACGCAGAGCTCCATCAGGCTGTAATTGCAAATGTGGGGTTGTGGTAATGAGGGAATTCAATGAGTCCACATCCTTCATATCTCCACTGACCCTCTGTGGCCCATGAACTGTCTAAATACTGACTTCTCTTGTCTGTGGCCAAGAGGGAACAGTTAGTTCTGGGGTTTTTTTGCACAAGGCAGCATCGTCTGGCAGCTGGTTTGAGGCTTTATGGGATCATCAGCCCTGCTTTTTTTTCAAAAGTCATTTATTTCACTGAATCATAGACACATAGAATAGTTTGGGTTAGAAGGGACCTTAAAGATCATTGATTTCCAACACCCCTACCATAGGCAGGGACACCTCCCACTACATCAGGCTGCTCAGTGCCTTGTCCAGCCTGGCCTTGAACACCTCCAGAGAGGGGGCATCCACAGCCTCTCTGGGCAACCTCTTCCAGTGCTTCACCACCCTCACTGTAAAGAATTTCTTTCTTATGTCAAGTCTAAATCTACCCCCCTCCAATTTACATCCATTGTTTCTGGTCCTCCCATCTGATACCATATTAAAAAGTCCTTCCCCTACCTTTCTGTAGGACCCCCTCAGGTACTGAGAAGTTACACTGAGGTCTCCTCTGANGAGGGCTCCAGAGCTGGACACAGTAACTCCAGGTGGGGTCTCACCAGAGCCCAGTAGAGGGGCAAAATCCCCTCTCTGGACCTGCTGGTCACACTCCTCTTGATGCAACCCAGGATTTGGTTGGTGCCTTCTTGGCTGTGAGTGCACACTGCTGGCTCATGTTGAGTTTGTCATCAACTGACACCCCCAAGTCTTTCTCTACAGAGCTGCACTCAAGCCACTCTCCACCCAGCCTGTGTCTGTGCTTGGGATTGCTTCCACCCAGGTGCTTTAATTGCTGCCCTTGTCCCCACACAGTCCTTCCCTGCTTTTGTCACATCTGTGCCTGACCCATGCTCTTGTGCTGCTGGATGGGTGGTTTAACCTACAAGGGTTCATGGAGGACGAGGAGGTGGCAACACCAAGACAAGGAGCTTTATGAGGTTTCACAACCACAAGGGTTTACAGGAGGGATCCAGCTGCACAAAACTCCCAGGACTGGAACCCAGAGAGGTTGTGGATGCCTCTTCTCTCCCAGGAAGTGTTTAAGGCCAGGTTGGATGAGGCATTGAGCAACCTGCTGTGGTGGGAGGTGTCCCTGCCCATGGCAGAAGGGTTGGAACTAGATGATCTTGGAGACCCCTTCCAATCCAGACTGTTCTATGGCTGCCAGGAGGAGCCTGGCAGAGAAACATCTTTTCAGGCTGCCATAATCAAATGTTTCCAGCTTTTTCATGCAATGGCATAAAGCAATCTGCCTCCTTCCCCTCTGCCATGCTGAGTTGTGGTTGGTACCACCATCCATGTGTCCATCCCAGGGCATGGCTGCCCAAGAACCTCTCCTACACCCACTGCCCTCACCCCCAGTCCTGGCAGCCTGGCACTGCACCCCAAATCCCACTGCCCAGGGCATTGGGGTCCTTCTCCAGGCAATCAGAAAACCCCAGCCTGGCTGCCTGCTTCCTCCCAAGTTTATTTTCCCCGTTTTCTGTTTATGAGCTGGGCAAGTATTGAATTTCCCAAAGTCCCTGCCATCCCTTGCCACAGGTCTCTCTACACACAAAGACTCCCTTCCCCTGCCAGCATCCAAGTTTTGCAATTGGACCCGTTCCCTTCCCCTCCAAACCATTGTGGAGACACAGCCTTTGTTTTGCTTCTGGAGCTTGTTCATCAGGCCCAAATCAAGGGCCACTCTCCAAAGCCTGGGTTTTTTTGAAATCAGATTTCACCACTTTAATGGAAACAGAACATTTCAGGGGACAGGGATGAGGTCCTTGAACAGTAGTTTTTGGGGTTTTTTTCCTTCTCTTGCAGCCTTTGTGCATCTGCAAGAACTTCACTGCCTGTCCCATCCTTCCATCTCCCTCTGAGCAGCACAAACTGGGCTTTTTGGTTTTTTGAAATACAATTTCACCTCTTTAATGAAAACAGAACATTTCAGGGGATAGGGATGAGGTCCTTGAATAGTAGTGGAGTTTTTTTGCAGCCTTGGTGTATCAGCAAGAACTTCACTGCCTGGCCCATCCTTCCATCTCCCTCTGAACAGCACAAACTGGATTTTTTGGTTTTTTTAAATCCAATTTCACCTCTTTAATGAAAACAGAACATTTCAGGGGACAGGACTGAGGTCCTTGAACAGTAGTTTTTTTTTTATTTTGGAGGGTTTTTTTGCTGCCTTGGTGTATCTGCAAGAACTTCACTGCCTGTCCCATCCTTCCATCTCCCTCTGAGCACCACAAACTGGGGTTTTTGAAATCAAATTTCAGGAGACAAGGCTGAGGTCCTTGTACAGTAGGGTTTTGGGGTTTTTTTGCAGCCTTGATGTACCTGCAAGAACTTCACTGCCTGTCCCATCCTTCCATTTCCCTCCAAGAAGCACAAACTGGGGTTTTTTTAATTCCCATTTCACCACTTTAATGAAAACAGCACATTTCAGGGGACAGGAGTGAGGTCTTTCAACAGTAGGGCTTATTTTTGCAGCCTTTGTCCATCTGCAAGAACTGCACTGCCTGTCCCATCCTTCCATCTCCCTCTGAGCACCACAAACTGGGGTTTTTGAAATCAAATTTCAGGAGACAAGGCTGAGGTCCTTGAACAGTAGGGTTTTGGGGTTTTTTTGCAGCCTTGATGTACCTGCAAGAACTTCACTGCCTGTCCCATCCTTCCATCTCCCTCTGAGCACCACAAACTGGGGTTTTTGAAATCAAATTTCAGGAGACAAGGCTGAGGTCCTTGAACAGTAGGGTTTTGGGGTTTTTTTGCAGCCTTGGTGTATCTGCAAGAACTTCACTGCCTGTCCCATCCTTCCATTTCCCTCTGAGCAGCACAAACTGGGGTTTTTTAAAACCAGTATCAGGAGACAGGGCTGAGATCCTGAATAGTAGTGGGGTTTTTTTGCAGCCTTGGTGTATCTACAAGAACTTCACTGCCTGTCCCATCCTTCCATCTCCCTCTGAGCAGCACAAACTGGGGTTTTTTAAAACCAGTTTCAGGAGACAGGGCTGAGATCCTGAATAGTAGTGGGGTTTTCTTGCAGCCTTGGTGTATCTACAAGAACTTCACTGCCTGTCCCATCCTTCCATCTCCCTCTGAGCAGCACAAACTGGGGTGAAGCAGCACAAAACACTATCAAGGGACCATTAAAAGAGAAAAGCTGCATTTCTGGCTCACAGTCTGCATCTCAGCTGGAAACTGACAGCATCAGAGGAATTGGGAGCATCCAGGACCCTCCACAGCCCTGTGCTAAAATGTGCCTGCTGTCACCAGAGGTGATGGGAAACGTCTCTGCACCATGTCCTGGTGTAGGGCAGTCATGCTCCTTCATCCCACACAAGGCAGCTGTGCTGACCTCAGACTCTCCTGATGAAAACCCCATTTATCCTGGGCCTGTAGGATAGGAATCCCCTTGACTTTGTGCTCAGGCATGTGCTGTGACTGCCCTTGTGTGTGTGTCAGAGCCAGGGAAGGGTTCTGTAATCACCCGTTTGGATTTAATTGTACCGCCCCTGTCCCACTAACTGTTCCAGATGCTCTGCTGGTTCCTAGCTCAGGGCTCTAAAACATGCTGTTCTTTTCACCCTGGGTCCCCGCCCTTCCAGCACAAACAATGGTTCTGATGGGGCTTTTTTTTTTTTTTTTGAGCCTTTTGTGTGCCAAGGGGATGTGGGGAGAGGATCCCCTCCATGCCAAATTCAGGCAATAAAAAACAGGAAAGGAGCTGGATGCCAGGGCAGGAGCAGCCCCACTCCACAGCCTGTGGATGTCACCATTTCCCAGGGGCAGGGAGAGAGAGGTGGGAGGAGGTTTCATGGGGGGCTTCAGCTGTAGAAGAGTCAAACCTAGTGATTCCTTACACACACACCATGGGAACCCTGCCCTGACCCTCAGCAAAACTGTGCTGGGAAGCCCAGATGCTCCATCCTGCCATGAATCATAGAATAGTTTGGGTTGGAAGGAACCCTAAAGATCATCGAGTTCCAACCCCCCTGCCATAGGCAGGGACACCTCCCACTACATCAGGCTGCTCAGTGCCTTGTCCAGCCTGGTCTAGAACACCTCCAGAGAGGGGGCATCCTCAACCTCTCTGGGCAACCTGTTCCAGTGCTTCACCACCCTCACTGTAAAGAATTTCTTTCTTATGTCAAGTCTAAATCTACCCCCTTCCAATTTACATCCATTGTTTCTAGTCCTCCCATCCAATATCATGTTAAAAAGTCCTTCCCCTGCTTTTCTGTAGGACCCCCCCTGCTTAGACACAGCCTGGTGTCACCTTTGCTGTCCCCATGGGTTCAGCTATCCCTGTCTCCTTCTAAGGGAAGGAGAAGCCATGGGAAAGGGGTGTTACCAGCACTGGGGGTGCACAAAGTTGCCAGAGGAAGAGGATGCTGGCTCCCCAGGGCTGATCACTGCTAAAATCTCTGCAGGTTCCTCCACCTCCTCTTTTATCCCTTCTTTATATGCATTTCAGAATGATATAAATTCTCTGCCACGAAGCCCCACTGTGTGAGCACAAAGAAGAAGTTGCAGGTGGGCTCGGAGAGAAAGGGAGGATAAAAAAGAAAAAAAAACCCACAGGAGAAAATTAATAAAGCATTTGAGAAAGGGAGAGGGAGAGGCTGGCTGGGAAAGTGTGTATCACACAGGGCTCCCCAAAGCACATCAAAGCCTGACTCTGAAATTAGCCCAACTGTTGGGAATGTAAAGCAGGGGATTCTCCCACTGGGCTGTGGATTGAGAGTCCCCCCACGGGCTGCCAAGGCACTGACATTTGGATTTATCCGGGCTCCCAGCTCCATTCTGGAGCTTTTCAAAAGGCACTGCTGGGAGCCAGCAGGCCACCTCCCCAGCACAGCAAACACTGCACTTTTAATTACTGCTCCCAGACAGAACATGTGCCCCGACCCCCACGCTAATTCTTGTTGCAATTACAGCGATCTAATTGAGTTTATTCACTCTCTGCAGCTTTTGTGCCTTTTCTTTCTCCCACTCCCTGCCGGTGAGAGCCAGGCACTCCAATTCACCCACCAGGCAGCAACACGGGCATGGAGCACTGCTGGGAAACACCAAATCCCCCCGTGGCAGAGATCAGCCCAGCCATCTGGAGCCTCTGCATGCTCATGGCTTCTCACCACACCAGCCACTGCACAATTTGAAGGAGAAATTTCACATTTTTATAGGAAAATTACTCCAAATTAACAGAGAAATGGTGCCATGAAAGTTGCAAATAGGGTCTTAGAATATGAGGATGGTGAGCAGGGAGAGAGGGCTTTGGGAAAAGGGGTTTCAACAGCACAATCTGTGCCCAGAATCATCCCCAGAGTTCACCAGGAGAGAACCTCAGCCCACTTATTAGCCAGAATAATTAGCCCAGAATCCTGTGCATAGCAGATGCAATTATTTTTTACAAATAATTAGATCCTCACAGGTCTGAAGTCATGCCTTGCACTTTGGGAAAGGGGGTTTCCAGGGCATGATGCCATCAGCAGCATGGTCTGTGCCCAGCA
>VZTY01022238.1:392802-415300 GCA_013400935.1 Turnix velox | reverse complement strand
CGTGGCCGGGAGTGAGTCGCGCTTGTGGCTGTGGGCTTTTATGGATCCAGGGGCAGGTTCCCAGCCGGGACGTGGTTTACATCCCTAAGCCCATTTGTGTGGGTGGGTGAGGGGCACCACCACTGTTTGCTGGGGCTGGGGGGGAATGTCATAGGGCTTAGCCCTCTCACCGATCCTTGCTGCTCTACCTGTCTGGCCATCACTACTTCTTCTCCTTGCCTGTCCTTCTCCTGCCTATCCCTACCCGCACCTCTCTGAAGTGCTCTCTTGGACCAGGAGCCCTTCAACCTCTGAAGCCCAGCGCTGTTAATTATATGCAGGGAGTTAATACACGTTTATTGGAGGCTGCACTCTTTTGCAGAAGATGCCTTAATCTTTAATAAGGAGGAAGGAAACTGCCCACCCCCATGTGAAATGGGTGAGGAGAGGAGGTTCAACAGGATAAGCCGCAGGCAGCTCCCCCCTCTCCTAAACCTGGAAGAGGCTCCCCACACACTCACTGTTGCCAACCTGGATGGCAGATAGTGTCTGGAAGTTGGGGCCATGCTGCAAAACATTTTACAGCAGCTGTTTAACATTCCCCTACCCAGTTATTAAACACGAGCGGGAGTAAATTAAAATGGCAAAGTAAAATGAAATAAAAACCCTCTTTTCATTCTGCCTCAGAGACAACACCTAATTAAGGAATATTTGAATCCTGCAAAAATGCAGCCTCTCCCTGCTGACATAAAACTTTCTCTTTTAAAATAATAACCAAACACAAACCAATCCCATCCAGCCCAGGTGGTCCCAGCATCATTTCAGCAAGCTCCAGGGGAGGCTAAGAGCACAGGACTTGCTGCCTAGACTCTATCCTAGACCAGATTCCTGCACAGGGACCTTCCTTTAGGCTTTTATGTTCTGATTCCTTGTTGGGCAGGGTGGAAGGCTCAGCCCAGGGCAGCTTTTCAGATTCCGAATTTACTGGTGATGAGCCAGGGAAGCACCAGTTGCTGGCTTCAACAGCCAAGCCCAAAAGTGCCTAATGATTTGGGATAGCTCTTGAATCTGTTTTTTTTTTTTCAACTTTCCACTGGCACAGAAAAGTCTCTCTTTAAACTGTTCATCACACCATCAGTGACAACCTGGGACTTTTTTATGCTGTGCTGTCACCCGACCAAGAGCTCTGCCCAGAATTTTAGCAGTGTCTTCTTCCTTGTCCCCATTTACTTCGTCAGGACTTCAATTTCTCTTCTCCAGTTGGCAGTCTCCCTATGTCAGACACATTTGCCACTTGGCACGTGCTGCAGAGGTCAGTGAAATATAATCCAGGACTGAGTTTGACCTGCCCTGATGGCTGGGAGCATATTCCTGTGGGGTTTGACACTTGTAGGTGGCACCCGGGGACCTTCGCAGGGGTGGGAGCTTGCCAGGCAGCAATCAGGGGTCAAGCTTTGGGCTGGATGTATGCAATCTGGCACCAAGGGCCTCTTGAGCAAAAAGCAGGGAGCATGGGAAGACCTTAAGGCCAAATATACACACAACATGAGCACAGAGCTCCTCCAGTGGAGCAGTGAGGCAGGGAGGCAAATAGCCCCAGTTCCACAAGACATTCATGCACTGGCAAGATGAAGGATTTAACAGCATTTTATGGCCGTGTAAATGGAGCTGCATTTGTTGTTCTGAAAGCCACCGTAAAGCGCAGTGTTTATCTGCCTCTTGGCTGCTTCAGTCCTGCTTTGTGTCCTCCCCAGAGAAAGATTATTTCTGCAATTGCAACTGAAAACCCACTACCCACAGATAACACGTGCACATGGCTCCCAACTTTACTCTCCACGAGGGCACTGATTTCATTCAAATACCCTCAGATCATACTCACAAAGAGAGAAAAATCCACAGACATTTTTTTTTTCCAGGAAACAGGGTAAAGAAAAACCCATCCTTTGAAGGAAGCGAATGGTGCTGACATTTGGCTGCCTTCTCCATTGAGCTTTCACCACCAGCCCTCTGTCACTGCACAGAGCCCAGAGTGGAGGGTGACAGCAAGGCCTCTTTAACAGCAGATCTGCTTTTATATGAATGGCCTGGTTTTGTAGTGTTTTCTTTATTTTTATTACTTTGCCACTTAGGAAGCAGAGCCCCAAGTCTGCTAGGAGTCAAAGCATTGCTTCATCCCTTCATTGGGAAGCTTTGCAGTGCATTTATAGTACACAGATCAAATTAAAAGGATGGTGTGGATGGAGCATTTTATTAAAAAAAAAATAAATTCTCTGTTTCAGAAAAGATGGGCCCAAATCATGCTGTCCTGTCCATGTCAAGGATCTCTTAGCTGCCACCCAGCCAGAAACATAATTTTTGGCTTCTCCTCTCTCTGAGACTTCAAGGACAGGGTTGGGAGAAGGACGTGGGTCCCATCTTCTGGCTGGGCAGGGGTAGGAGCAGCCCAAATGTAGGGCTTTGAAGAGATAGTCTCTAGAAGGCCACAAATGTTCCTGTGTTGGTCTCCAGGGGGAAGGGATGTGCATCTTTTGTATACTGCTGTCTGTCTGCTCCTTTGAGGAGGGCTGTCAAAAAGACCCTCCAGAAAAAACGACCCGACCTCTACCCTTAGGCAGTGCCCATGCTCTGGCATGGCATGACACCTTCCAGGTGGGGATCCCCCATGCTGACACTGAGCTTTCAACTTGCACAGGGCACTGATACAATTTCCTGAGCTGGCATGGGGCCCTGGTGCTCACTAGCGAGAAAAGGGATGGATATATGGGCTGCTGGTGACATGGATGTGCAGGCTCATCCATGGCTGCCAGGTCTGTGAGCGGAGCTTGGTCAGAGCTGGCAGAGAATGTTTGATTGATGGCTGGGTATCACAAGGAGGAGGAGAGGGATGGGATATAGATGTGTCATAGCAGCTTCAGCGTACCTGGTCCAGAAAAGCAGGGATGATATCAAAATGGCAGCTTGCAACCTAAATAAAGGTGCTTGCTTACAGGCACAGTGGACCCAGCCATTTCCTATTGCCAGCCCTAGATTTGCTTTCCACATTTGCATCTGCAGCTTGTCTGAGCTCTACACATTGGGGGATTTAAAAACAATCATAATTTGTATTTTTTTCTCCCTTGTTTCTGAATGAACCAGGCTCCTGCAGAAAAATAGCAGGGGGGAATATATTCCCATCCAGGGATATAGCATTCTAGCCTGGGCCTTTGGAGAGTCAAAGCGTAAATGTACGAAGCTGCCAAGAGGTAATACACAGGGAAATGATTTTTAAAATGCAGAGGTAAAACTGGGATTACTCTTTTCCAGAAGCAATTTTCAGACTACGTGGTACTAAGAATTGACATGAGAACTTGGAAACAGAGATGTGGATGCCATAGGGATCCTTCACCTGCTGTTTAAAATGAGTGATTAAGGTCACACCATTACCGTGTGCAAACATCAAGATGTGCACACATACACACACATACATGTATTCACAATTAGTGCAGTGTGATTATTCTCTTGTTTTTGGAAGGTTTTGAAATTCTGAAGTGCTCTGATGATTTACTCTTACCTATCGGGGTGGCACCTGGTTCATTCCTTGGTGATGCTGGTGCCAATAATTTATTTAAATGACCAGAGGGGATGTGCTATGCATTAATGATTACCTGCTCTATACATATTCAGGTTTTGGACTCCTGAGACTGCTCAGGTTTAGTTTGCCAAGGGATGTTGCTGTCTCTCCAGCAGGTGTTATTAACTGGGGTGGTATCAAAGCAGTAAGCGAGGTGATGGGAGAGTGTCTCCCGTAGCTGAAGAAGATCATGCATACTCCAGTAAAACTGGAATACACTCCGGCTGTTATCTTTCAATCAAAGGTTATTTAAACCTCAAGCCTGCCTTTGAGCCCAGACATTAAAAAGGGATCTGTTACATTTTGGAGCCAAATCTGTGTTGCCAGGTTATAAACTCTCTCTTTTCAGTCATGGTCCAGTGGCTGCTGGCTAACCATCTCCTCAGCTGCCAGTGCTGTCTTTTCAGAGGATGGTGTGGGAAGGGGGGGAAGTTGGGAGGAACTGGGGTGCCAGGGATTTGGTCTGGTTGGGGACTGGCTCTTTCTTTGTGTGGCACAGGAAGGAGCACCAGCCCCAGTGGCATCCTCAGCTCAGAGGAAGAGAGGGGAAAGCACAGACAGAATTACTAACCATGTCTCCCTCCACAACAAATTTGGTTTCCCTGAGATGCCTCTTCAAAGCACAGAGGAGAGAAGATAACTGGCAGGGGGGGCTCTGCTTCTGCCTGCCAAGATTTTCTCTATCCCTCTCCCCATCCCCTTCCCCCAGGTCTAGCTTGTGGTTGTGGTTGCCTTTGAAGGGCTGTAATGAGGTAGGAAATATTAAGACTCCTCCCGAAGTCAAAGGGATTTAGAGCAGGATTGATGCTGTATGTCTGGAAAGAGAATGTCTGAATCGAAAGCAATATCTGGGGGTAATGCAGACCAAAGTAGTGTTTTTTTGACTGTATGTATGCAAATTACTTCATGTACATACCTATGTGAGACTAAAGTAGAGCAGGATCACCTAAAGGACTTCTTCCTAAAGGATGCTTCTTGTTGGTGATCACTGTTGTGCAAACCTGGTAATTATTGCTTTTCCTTTTGAGTCTCTTTGGGAGAATATTAAATTTTAATTGACAGTATGGATTTCTAGCTTGGCTAATCCTAAGAGTGCCCTTAAGACAAATAAACATGGCATTGGTAGAAAGAAACAATTCCCTCAGTGCAAACTGGAAAGTGGTGGTTTTTTCCCTTTTCTCACCCTTGTCAGAGAAATAAAAGCATTCACTCGATCTTTCCAAGAGGTAGAGTCTGTGAATGGGGCTGAGAGCTTGGACCCATAACAACCCATCCTGGCACTGACAGACCATTTGCCCTTGGTGGCAAATCTGCACAACACACCTTTCAGCACCTGTAAAAAGGAGATAGTGAGAAGGATGTTCTCCCTTCCTCAGGTTTTGTTGCATGCTGAGCCATCAGAGGTTGGTTCCCTGAGCATATCTATGTACGACTGACTCGCCCCAAATCTCCACAATGGTATTTTGCTGCCATTTGTTTGGCATGAATATCCCACAACAGTGCTGTGCTCCAGACTATCCTGGGCAGGCATGTAGCAGCCATCCTTTGTTTTCTTTAAATGATTTCAAGCACCAAACACCATCTCTTTTTTCCCCTGTGGCTGTAGGCAAACCATTTGGCTTCCTGGCAAACAGCTTCCCCTAAGTCCCCACAAACCCGCTGCTGCCGTTTGCGGGGTAGGCACACATTCCTCTCAAAATGCTTCTTCCCGAGGGGATGTGGGTTGATGGTCTCATTTTATTTCGTTCCATTTTTCGAGCCCCAGAGCTGTCAGGTAATCACTACCTCTGAATGAGCACGGCTGGTATGGAGTGATGGCCATGGTGGGGATGCTTCCCAGCTGCATGCGTTGTGCACCTGCCTTGTTTGAGGGAGGCTTTGGAAGGAAAGTGGCACTTTTAGAGGCTTTTTCATAAGGCACCCAGCAGATTCTGGCACGAAAAGACAAGAAATCCAGGAAACTCCTAAACAGTACTTGAAAAGGCATTTTTTTTGTCATTGAAGAGATCTTTCAAAAATTCTTCTCTATTGATGGAATCTCAAGGAGTAAGCAGGAGAGATGTATTTCTGCTTTTTTTGGGCTGAAACAGAGTAATGACTTGCACTATGGCCGTGATAAAGGCAGGCAGGTTAAAATAAATGAAGGGAAAAGAAATACTTGCTTGACTCCTACTTTCATACATTTATCATCATATCTGTGTCCTGAGCAAAATGACACATTTGTCATGTGGCTGCAATTATGTGTCAGGGAAAGTGTCCAACAGTGGCCACCTTGTCCCCACACCTAGCCCAGACACTCAGGACAACCTGCACTGGTGGTTGCCACCATCTGTACTGCAAAACAACCAGCAGAGCCACCCTAATCATAACAAAAGCTGCTGCCCACATTGCAGTGATCAAGTCCTTTTCCCTCTCCTTTCATCTTTCCTGTGAAATATATGGCATGAAGGGCCCAGGTCACACTAAGGATGAGCATTTAAGAGATGTAAAACCTACATCCACCTCCTGTTCTGTCATTCCAGCTTGGAGAAATCATGTTGCCTCTCTCCCTTTTTAATGTCTTCTCTTATTTTCACTTTAGGTTTGTTCTTCTATTTGTACTATAGGTAGAACCAGAGGGCTCCCAATTCACTGTGGCAGTAGTAGCAGCAGCAGTAGTAAAAATAGTAATTACAATTATATTAAGAGACTGGGCTGTAGCCAAAACAAGATCCCTTTTCACACATTTCTATTTAGATGTAATCCATAAAACTGCATTTTTATGTCAACACATTGGCAATGCAATAACCCTGGAGTGGAGGATGGAATAGGCACAGGCATGGTTATATGCATATTTATTTTATATCAGCTCATTTCTACATGAATGTGTGTATAATTACATCGTATCCAAGATTTTTTTATCCCGTGTTCACTGGGATATACATACATAGCAGTGTGCCATTTGCAGAGGAAATGTTAAACTTCTTTGGTTGGTTATTCTGGATGGTGGACAGGTAGCTAGACCCTTTCTGATCATCTGCAAGCTGGTCTAACTTTTATTGCACCAGAGGCAAGGAATTGGCCCTTGCCACTTGTAGCTTCACAGACAAAAAAGAAAAAAAAATTAATTTCATGAGGTGCTACCACTTCCCTCCTCTGATCTGGCATCTCCCATAGCAGCAGATTGTTTCTGTGGCTCATCCAAGCCTGGAGTCAGGTGGTTGTCAAGAGCTGACTTTTTCCCCCTCTGGTATTTTGGCTCTAGGTCCCTGGGTTGGAGGCCCCAGTTTTCATCACCTGCTAATAATTTCTTAACAGATGCTAGAAAGGAAACTTTCCAAACACAGCAGATACAATCTGCCATAGCCTGGGTCAAGTGTGGACCACAGTGTTCATTTGCCCTGGAGATGATGGGGGTGGGCTAATGATGCCCATGATTTCATCTGAAATTGTCTCTCCTGAAGACAATGGTCAGTGCAGGGCCTTTGCTGCAGAGGGGAACTATCCTGTGTCCAATCTCTCCTCCTTTCACTGTTGCAACCACTGGCTTCTCCATCAGTGCAGGCAGGGGGAGTCCATGCCACCAAGAGCCATCATTTGCATTTTCCTTTCAAACAAACTTCTCTTTAAAATCCAAAAGAAACACTGAAACAATTCAAGATACGTGGGTTCAAGTCGCACTGCTGCCACGGGAAGAATTCAGAAGCTCTGTTTCTCCTAGAGATAGAGTCTAAAAACAAGCCTTGACATAAAACTCCGCTTCAGTTATTCCTGGCAGCTCTCTATCCTGCTGCTTCCACCACCCTTTGCTGAGCAAGTTCCCTGTCCCCTTCCCTCTGTTTTTCTTGTTCTCATTGCCTCCCCTGGTCAGTAGGAAGCAATGGGACCTCTGAACGTCTCTGGAGAGGCAAGGGAAACAAATAAAAGACAAGGAAATTGAAACAATCACAAAGAGCTCACCATCCAGGGCAGGATTCCATTAGGCTCAGGAGGCAAATGACAAGAGGCATGGAAGGCTGCAGATGAGACAAAATATACTGTAAAGCTTTGTCATGGCACTGGCTTGATATAAATGTGCCTTTTTGACTTTCTCCTAAGTCCTAAGCAGATGCAGGACTCCAGTCAGGAGAAATGTAAAAGGATGAATGTTTGGAGAATGCATGTCACAGCTGGGGCTTCTTCCACTGCCTTTTTCCATTGTGGGTGTACAGAATTACACATGTGCCATAGACACCTATTGTGCAGGTCTCTAGGTCTCTGTGATGGTCAATGGCAAGGGAAAGCTGCATTGCCCTCCTCCAAGGAATCCTTGTTCATCCTCATTGCAGCACACAGGTGAGGAGTGCACAGACCTTTTTTCCTATCTCAAGTTCAGAAAGCAACTTTAAGTTCTCTTTCTGCCTTTGTACATATCACTTACTTTCAAATGTAGCCAAAATTATAGGATCAGAGCCTGCAGGTAAAATGAGTCCAAGTGAGTGCTATTTCTCTTCCTTCCACCATGTATTTTTTTTTTCTCCTTGCAATACTCCTCTTCAAGTTTGGAAATTGTTTTCCTGCCAATGTTTTCTGCTTCCATGTGGCAAACATTTCTCTTTCCAGAGGAGCAGGAGCCAGCATGGCTGTCTCAAGTGTGCACAGGGTTTGTGTTTCCTGTCAACTCTTTCCCAGGCAAAGTGAACAGTCCTGAGATCTGTTCTGCTCTGGCTCCATCCACTTGTCTGTCATTCACCCCTCAGTTTCATTAAGTTATGCATGAATCTGAATGAGGCAAAGTACTGGCTATTTTCTTCTCATAAATACAGTTTTGAGGACATTTTATTTTATCTTTAACTATTATGTTTATGTTATTTTAACTATTCAGCACTTCCCCAACTTTCACCAGTGCTTTTTCAAGCCAGGTTATACTAAAAAAATGTGATGCAACAATGTAGACTTCTACGTCCATGATTGTTTCTGAGTGACTACTCGTCTGTTCGTGTCACAGATAAATATTTGTCCTAATTGTTAGTTTTGGGCACTTCTCTTAAGGATCCTGGTCCTTTCAAAATATAGATGACTGTCAGTGAACGATCTGAGACAGCTACATAAGGTGAAGCATCTCATTGCCCTTCTCAGACAGAATCATAGAATCATAGGATAGTTTGGGTTGAAAGGGACCTTAGAGATTATCTAGTTCCAACACCTTCCACTGTATCAGGTTGCTCAGTGCCTTGTCCAGACTGGCCTTAAGCACCTCCAGAGAGGGGACTTCCACAGCCTCTCTGGGCAATCTGTTCCAGTGTTTCACCACCCTCACAGTAAAGAATTTCTTTCTTATATGTAGCCTGAATCTACCCTCTTACAACTTACACCCATTATTTCTAGTTCTTCCATCACATATACTATTAAAAAGTCCTACTACCCCTGCCTTTATGTAGGTCCTCTTCAGGTATTGATAAGCTACTATGAGGTCCACCTTGAGCCTTCTCTTCTCGAGGTTGAACAACCCTGATTCTTTCAGCCTAGAAGTTCAGTGGAGGTGTGAGTGCACAAAAGGCTTCCTCTTCTTTTCCTTAGGCATTCAGCACAGTGAGAGGAGATGGGATTCCTGGCTTGGTGGCCATTATCCATCCTGAACTACAATGGTTGTTCTTAAGAACATTGTGAAGCATAAAGAAAAAGAGATTCAAGACATGTGACTTTTTTTTTGATATATCTTAAATATTCTTGTTAGTTGCTCATGCTACATATAGGACTATGCACAATAAAATACACAATTGTGGATGAATCTTATCTGAAAATGTGTGTGTCTTCCATCCCTTGCCATGGAGAAATCCCAGTCCATGAGAACCTGGGTAACAAACTGCTGATTAATTCTTGTTTTCCATCAGATTTCTGCCTGTGTCTACTAAGTGGGATTCTAGTGGTCTTCTTATGGATTTTGTAGTTCTAGATACTATGGAATTGTCTCAGATTTGTTTTCTTTTCCTTTCACTTTGTTTTATATTTTTTGCTCTGGAGAAGAACAAGTCTGGTACTGTCTATGCACTCTTCCCTTCTCGCATAGTATAAGCATTGTGGCCTCAGCTGAGTAGTCTTTAGTTATTTCTAAGGATGTAGAAAATCCCACCCTCTTAGCCTCACATGAATATATATTGGCAAATTAGACTTCAAACGTGGTTTGGGTTTTTCAAGTATTGAATCAAGTGGTCATGGATGTATTTATGCATGCTAAGTTGGAATAGATGTAAAACAAAACAGGATTTAAGCTCATAACATAGGCTAAGTGCCAGCTTCCACAACCTGCATTTCAGGATGTGTTTTAAATTCTGCTTCAGTCTTCATGATATCACTGTTTACTGTGTTGTCAACAGAGTTTAGCTTCTGCTACATTTCTGCCCTTACCATGCATGTACTGATGGCTGCTTAACTCTTGCCAGAGCATGTCTCCCATATTGTGAATAAATTGCAGCTTGAAGTTGCCATTTTTTGCTCCCATTGAGAAATCACTGTTTTATTTATTATTGTGTTGCCATGACTCTACTGTGATGGGCTTTGGGTATGGTTCTGTTACTCTCAGCAATTACATGGAAAAAATGATGATGTCACGTCCTCCAACCTGCCACCTTTCAATTTAACAATATGATTTGAATCCTAGCTGGTCAGATAATTGCCAAAGACATATGTCAGTTGGGAAAAGTCCCAATATACTGCTGCAAAATAGCTGACCAGCTCATGGTCTGGTATATCCCCCAGGGAGGATGCACCCTGCAATTCTATTCAAATAAAGTGGTTGCTGCTTTGTATCTGCCCTCTTCTTTTGGGGATGTAATTTTTTCCTATTGCTGTATTAGACACTATAACCCTAGTACTGGCCCTGAGAACTGCAGAGGTTCATGTTGTGGCCAGCTGGAGTCTTAGATGAATGGCACTGCAGCTTTCCATCTAGCATGCTGGTGGGGCAGGGATGGAGGCAAGTTTGGAGACCATCAGACAGTAGGTGCAGCATGAAGGTGAAGGCTGTGACTGGTGAATAGAATCATAGGGTGGTTTGGGTTGGAAGGGACTTCAAAGATTTCCTGATTCCTCCTGTTGTGGGCAGGAATACTTCCCAGTAGACCAGGTTACTCAAAGCCTTATCCAGGATGTCTTTGAACACTTCCAGGGATGGGGTATCTACAGGTTCTCCGAGCAACCTGTTCCATTGTCTCACCACCCTCACAGTAAAGAATGTGGGGGTTGGACTAGATGACCTTTGAAGATTCCTACCACCTCTATAATTCTGTGAATTTCTTTCTATTATCTCTTCTAAATCTCCCATCTTTCAGTTTAAAACTGTTGCCCCTTGTCCTATTGCTACACACCCCTGCAAAAAGTCCCTCTCCATCTTTCCTGTGGGCTCTCTTCAGGTACTGGAAGACCACTATAAGGTCTTCTTGAAACTAGGGATCCAGGATGATGATCCAGGAATCTTTATTTTCACAGCACTTTGCAGGGAAAGGACAGAGAAAAGTAAGGTATGAAATGAAGTGTTAAAATCAGACAGATTTTAAGGGGGTCTCTCACAGACCCCTTAGCAAGGGATGTACACCTCAGAAGCTAACTGGAGCCAAGTATCTCAGGAAAGTACAAGAAGAAACAATAGATAGGAGTGTACACAAGCCATCCTGAGTGAAGCAGGTGGTCATTTCTGCAGTCCTTACCTTGGCCAGACTCTCCTTGGCCAGACAAGTCTTTGGTGTCTGGAAAGACTGCAGATTTTGGGCTCTGACATAGCACCCTGTGGTGGCAAGTTCCTGCAGAAAACTGCTGCTGCAAGGACATTGCTCAGGGCTTCACCAGGAGAGAGCAAGCATGGAGGGAAAGATGTTTCCAAACAAGAAATAGATTTTTTGCTTTTAAAATGAGTGATTTGTTTGCTTCAGGCGAATGGCAGAAGGTTTTACTGAAAAGGCTTCTTTATGGGATTGTGGTTTTGCACGGGGTAGCTGAGAGGAGTCTGTAAACCCCAGGAGCTCAAGGAGTTTGACAGGTTTGACAGGCCTTCCTGCTACTCAGGAACAGGAGGCTGGAATGAGTGTTCCTGAGATCACCTTCCTGTTTTCTGTCAGAGCATGCTGGCAAGCCAGAGGAAGAGAGAAGTTGTTTGGCTTTTTTTTTATTTTTAACTCTCATTTTACTTTATTATTTGAAGAACATCTTAGAAGTGCTCATAAACTTCACATTTTCCAGGCTTCCCCTCAACCTGAAATTCCTGTCAACTTTTTTGAGCTTTGGATTTATTTCCCCCTCAGCACTGTGAGCACCTTGAAATCAGCACAGCAATAAAAATTGGTGGCAAATAGGAGTGTCACACCAAAGACTGGTGGACACCCCATCTAAAGAACCTGCCAACTCTGAAAAGCAGCTCTCTCACACGGACCAGTCATCCTTTCTTGTACCCATTGGGCTTTACACATACTGCCCTGGCCCGAAGGGAAAGACGGATGAGAAAATAATGAAAATAATGAAAATTACAATGACCGTGGAGCTGCATCTTTGTCATGTGAAACGACTGCAGCGGTAAGATTGCAGCTGCTGGTGCTGACAGGGAGAAGAGCCCTCTTCACCCTCCCTGGGTCGACCTATGCCTACACACCACCCCTGATCTTAGTTTCTAATTAGCATCCCATACTTCCCGAGTTTGCAAAGTGAAAGGGTTTGGATTTCTGCTGTAGCAGCAGAAGCAGCTGCTGCTGCGGTACTTAAATCAGCGGCGGGGGGAGGTCACAGCCCTGGGCGTGTGACAAAGGGGAAAAAGCCTGGAAAGAATCAGTAATTCGTGAAAAATGTACACATAAGGAGGAATTTCCTATTCCTTTGAATGACGGTAATTGAATTTAAGAGGAAATCCAGCGACAATTTCTTAGGAAATAAATGCCTTTTTGTAAGTCCCTGCTTGTGGCGAAAAGGTGCTTAGCTGAAAACCAGCTGAATTCTTCTTACTCTGGTTTCTAATCTCGCCTCAGTTCCTAACCCAGCCTAAAGCTTGGGAAACCGAAATCAGCTCTGACAACACAAGCAGGCTGCTCAGAGCAGAACAAACCCAAGAGATTAAGTTAAACTTGCTAGCTGAAGCAAGCTTCTCAGCTTTATCTAGCAGGCAAGCTGGAGAAAAACTCCAGAGCCGATATGTGATCCTGCTAATGTCCCAGCCCACTAAATCTTCCAGCTGCAAGGAGCTCCTCAGACCTGGGGAAGCCTCCTGAAGAGAAGGGGAAGCTTAGCTCCAGAGGTCATCCTTGTAATTCCTCATCCTTATCCCTGGCAGCACCTGACTAACCCACTTTATCCAGCTGGCCCAGGCTGAGGGCTCATGGTCAAGACATTTTATTCAGCATCAGCTTAAAAAACAGGAATGACAATCCCATAGGCAAAGCACCAGAGAAGGTTAGTTGTAGTAGAGAAAGAGAAGCAATCCCTTCAGCATAAACCTTCTAACACTATTCTACTTTCCAATTTTTTTTTAATATTAATTGAGGTCCTTTAATACAAATAATGTATTTCATCCATTTCATTCTCCTAATAAGGTAGTTAGTGGCTCTCTGTGTTCACTGTGGTGAACTACCTCTCACAATTCTCAAGTATTTTCAAGGAACAAGTATTTCCATTGCCCTTTCTCCACAGAGTCATGAAACTTTGAGGTTTCTTCCATCTCACATAGACATTTAGTTATTTTATTTGTGCAGATTGATAATCATAAAATCATAGAATTATAGAATGGTTTGGGTTGAAAGGGACCTTAAAGATCATCTAGTTCCAACCCCCCTGCCATGGGCAGGGACACCTCCCACTAGACCAGGTTGCTCAATGCCTTGTAAACGCACACATTAAACACCTCCAGAGAGGTGGCATCCACAACCTCTCTGGGCAACCTGTTCCAGTGTCTCAGCACCCTCACAGTAAAGAAATTCGTTCTTATCTCCAGTCTAAATCTCCTCTCTTCCAATTTGCATCCATTACTCCTAGTCCTGCCATCATGTATTCTATTAATGTACTCTATAATGTAGCCTTATCCTTTGTATGCAAGCACCAAATGACCATGTTCGGATGGAAACATGGTAAGAAGTTCATAGTGTCACAGAATTGTTTGTGTTGGAAGGTAACTCAAAGATCACCTGGTTCCAACTGCCCTTCCATGAGCAGGGATACCTCCCACTAGACCAGGCTCCTCAAAGCCTCATCCAGCCTAGTCTTGAGCACTTACAGGGATTGGGCATCCCAGATAAGACATGATTGCATCATCTAAACAGACCAGACAGAGGAAATACTACTGTTAGAGCTGCATAAGCAGGAACTGAGGCACACTGAGTATAAGGGAGATTTACACTGGAAGTAAAAATTCAATGTGATCCTATCTAGTGCTTTGCCACTTCATGGTTCTCTCTTTGACTCGTTTTTCTCTTCTGGGGATTAAATGTTACCTCCCAGCTCTTCTCTTCTGCTCCTGCTCTAGGAGAAGGACTAGAGAGGTGATCCCCTATCACTAAAGAGGTGATTCACAGATTTCTCACGGTGAGAGCAGACCCCATGATGCATGTGCTCAGAGGTGCAGAGAGCTGCCAATCTCTCCCCCTTCCCTAATCATCTGCACCACATCCCACAAATGAAAACCAGAGCCACCTTCAGATAGCTCCATCATTAAACAGTTGGTTACAACCATATGGAACCCTTCAGGAGCAGTGGGAATTTCCCTGGAGCTTCTAGTCTGGCTTTTGGGGTGCTCCTCCTTCACTAGCCCTCTCTCCTGAAGCATCCTGTGACTGTTGAGTCCGGGATGCCCAACTCAGCCTTTCAATGTGAGCTCAGGTCCCACTCCACAACTCATTTTTATTTTACTGGGATACCAGCAGAGCTGCAGCTCGATAACCCAACGTTAAAGGGGAACTTTTAACACCTCAAACGGCAAATGGAGGAGAGTGTTTCCCATTAGCGGCTGAGGAAGTGGTGCTCCTGTAACTTCAGCCCTTGAAAAGCTAATGAAGCTCAGATTGTGGCCGTGGCCTTTGATGTGGAGACGCCCGAGGTCAGTGTAGCTTTCAGAGGTGCCAGGGCTATGCTGTGTCACTGCGTCCTGTCTGGGCGAGGGCCCAATAACTCTAATCCTGTAATCATGTTTCTGTAAGCAACAGCATTTATTGTGCAGATAGTGAGGGGATAGCTGCAGTGGTAATTAAATCGGGGACACGCCACGGAGGAGAAGCTAATCCAGCCCCGTAATATCATTTCCACTAAAGGAAGTTACAGCCAACCACCTCAATAAATAAGAACCAAAATACTGGAATCAGTTTAGAGAGAGAGAGAGAGTGTGAAGGGTAAAAATCCCTTGTTTGAACATTTAATCCACCTCCCTGCCAGAACCCTTATTCTGCTGGGGGAGTGATGTTAATGCACTGGCAAAAATCAGGAAATTCAAAGATGTGCCTCGCAGCTCCATCTTTGCCTCCCACCAATGCAGAGAGTGAGGGGTTTGGGAGGTAAAAACACCCACTGATTTGGCACTGTGAGCTTTATTTCCTCCTCTTAGGGCCACATATTCCATATTTGCTGTCTTCTAACGTAGGCTCTTGCATCCCAGATGTATGTGCACTGTGGCACATTCCACTCTAGTGGGAGGAAATACAAATCTGTGCTAAAATCGGGTCCATCCAGGATATGAGGGGAGCCTCCTATGACCTGTTATGCTGTACTCATTTGTATATGTTTAGACATTCCAGTTACGTAATTTTGCACAGTCCTCTCAACTCCATTACAGATAAATCTTTTTTTATGTCTTTTAAAATCAGAGCTCTTTTATATTATATATAAAAAAGCTCTTACATATATGTATGTATGTATGCCCTAGATACTAAAAAAACCCCCTCACTATTTTAAAAAGGAGAAATAAATGGAAGTGATTTGTACTCCTTTTCTACGTATCACTAACATTGGTGAGGGTTCTGAGTGAAAATTGGCAATGAAGAATCAGTTCTGTAAATCAAGGAATAAGAGAAAAGCTTTTTTAAAGAAAATCTACTGGCAAACTGCACATTTCAGTTGTACTGCACAAAAACACATGCATATACACTTACATACAGTTAAATACATAGTTAGAATGCATGTGTATATACAAAAACATAAGCACACAAACATATTTCTTTTAGCTCAGTGCCTGAAAGTTCATTTGTGGGCATCCTGATTCTTGATATATTATTTGTAAACAGAGGGCCAGGGGACTGGAGTACTTCCTTGACTTCAATGGATGATGAGGCCTCAAGCTGTGAACTCAGATTGGGACCTCTAAGCATCCTGCTGCTACCTAACAGCTTGCTGAAAAATGACATAATTTGTGACATCAGCAATATGCTGCTTTAATAGAGGTTTGTAAAACGCTTTCCACCCTTGTGTGTCAGGACAAAAAAACTCCACCTTTCCTCACTAAAAAGCAGTTCCCTCCCATATTCCTCACATATCTCGTATCCTTTGTGCTTTTTAGGTGAATGTTTCTATAACGTCCTGTTACTCAAAAAATTCATTCATATATGTGTAAGAAACTCCTTCCCATCAGTGCCAAGGGAAGATGTTACTTCTCAGGAGAACAGTAGCTGCCAGTGGGAGGCTCAGTGATGCAGATTTTAATGCATGGATTTAATTTCAAATACAGTTCACAGTTTGCATGTGGTTGAAAAATGTTTATTATTACCTGGATGCTCAGTACGTTTGTTTTGAAGGAAAGAAATTTCAATTTGGACAACACCTCGCCCTTTCACTTGATGCCTTTAAAACCTTTTTCAACTCTGCAAAGGAGATGCTTTATACTGTTCTAACAGAAACAGGAGAGAATGTGCCAATTTAAAAATAACACAAAACAATCAAAAAAATAGCCAGCAGATGTGGATGACAGGATACTAGCCTGAAATTGATTGAAATGCTAGACTTTTAATGATTTTTGCAAGTGCACTGTCCTATAATACAATAAGAACTGAATGGTTGGCTTTCTGGAAATCATACTGCATCTAGGGTAAATTTAAAAATATAATTCAAATTAAAAAAGAAAAAAAAAATTAGTTTTAAAGGATGTAAACACTGTCAGAACCTGAACAGTAGCAGGAGGAATGTGTTTAATGTGAAAGAGATGATGCTTTGAATTCACTGCTGCTGTGTGAAATGGAACCAGTACCTGTTGGGAAACACACCTTGGGAGTCACAATTGCCCAGTCACAGCTCCAGCAGTAGATTGGGATTTCTGTCTAGAGATGGGTTTGGCATGCTCATGGCTTCTTAGAAATGGTAAAGGAAAAAATCTCAAGAGCTAGACCATGTCCACAGACTGTGGATGGCGCAGCCTGTCCACAAGACTGCATGCTGGGTTTTCCAGACAACCACATCCTGCTCCCTGAGGCCAAGGCTCACCTCTTCTAAGAGGAATGCTGAAGTTGGGAAGGCTCCACATGAAAATAGTGAGACTTCTTCATCTCTCTAAACAGCAGTACCTATGGCTTTCTTTACCAAAGGAAAAAGTATTTTTCCAGGGGTGAAAGAGTCCATTGATGTAGATGTTTTGGCAGGAAACTATGGTGTGACCACAACCTAAGAAAATAAAAGGGTGGGAAAGCAAGCTCCCTATTCCATTTTGTTGTCTTTTCTAAGATTCCTCTTTCCTGTTCTTTTTGTGGCATCTCTATATGCTGTATAGGATCAAAAAATGACTGGGAAAGACCTCAGGGTTCACCTAGTCATGCAAGCCCTCCAGCAGATACTTACCTAGTCTGCTCTAATGAAACATTGTCCCTTTCCTTTAGGGTCTGATCTTATTGTGCACCTAGTCTTCAATTAGAGATGTTTCTTCTGTTTTACAAATAAATGTTCACACTTAGCTGCAAATTGAACTGATTTCTGTCTATGGATGTGGAGAATGAGATGGCTCTGCCACAGAGTATGAGAGGACAGGCACAACTCTGTCTTCTCCAGCCCCATTCCCCTGCCATTTTTCTAGGAGTAGAAATAATGGATGGAAGTTGGAAGAGAGTAAATTCAGGTTAGATGTAAGAAAGAAGTTCTTTATGATGAGGGTAGCAAAACACTGGAACAGGTTGCCCAGAGAGGGTGTGGATGCCCCCTCCCAGGAACAACCTGATCTAGTGGGAGGTGTCCCTGCCTATGGCAGGGGGGGTGTAACTAGGCAATCTTTAGGGTCCCTTTCAACCCAAACTATTCTATGAGTCTATCATTCTCAACCAACATTTTCGCCTCACTCCTTGGCTACCTCTCTATTAACATTTGTTACCCAGCTTGTGGTCCATGCCCACCTCCTTCTCACTTGTTCAGCTCAGCTTTTTGTTCAGGTCAGTAAATAAATGCACCAGAGGGGAAGTAGCACAAGGTCTTCCACAGACTGCCCCAGAGAAAAAAAATCACCTTATATGAGCCTTTAGCATAGGCACAGGTGGCTTATCCAAAACTCTGGGGCCAAATGGGAGTGTGGATGGAGAAGGAGCTGCAAAGACAGAACTTCTCAAATGCCATTTGGGGCTTTGATGATTCAAAGATGATGGCATTTGGAGCCCACAGTGCAATCAGTGGGCTTCATCTCTGTCTTTATGTCTATAATAACATAAATGAAATATGGTTTTGCCTGTAACACTGCCTTATAGCTAACCTCAGATCCTTGATGTTTTCTGTCCTGGTTTTATGTACGATGGCTGTGGCAGGAGGGAAAGTCATGGCTTCTATTTTCATACTTGGTTCTCACATGAAATAATGGGGGGGGGGGAAAGAGGAGGAGGGGGGGAAGATGCAGCTGCAAAAACAGTCAGTGAAACATAAAAATCCCTATTGTTTTGTTGTACTTCTCAGCGCCCTTCAGCTTCTGGGCACAGACAAGGCCTCCCCCTGCTCAGGTTCAATACACAGGGGAGCCTTGGGGCTCTGAGCTCCCTCCCGACTTTCCCTAAGCCTTGCTGTCAATTGTGCTTTTGTTCACTGGAAGAAAAAAAAAAAAAAAGATAAATTTAGGCCCAATGCATGCTAATTTATAGCCAGGGAAGCAATTAAAAAAAAGTTTATTATCCTTTTCCCCCCGCCTCTCAAATGGAGTGTTACAGCAGCAGGGTTTTTTTTGGTAAACTCTACACAAACTGATGTCAGTTGGTAGGGGGGGAAGAGAGGGGAGGGGGAGTGTCAGGAGCAAGCTCAGAAACCAAGCATAGATCTTTACATCTCCCTACCACGGGAAATGGGACAGCCTCCCAATTTTCTCTGTCTGCATGTTCTCAGGAAAACCTGGGCACAAAGACAGACCCATTTCCCTGGACTCCTGACAGCAAACTCACACCATACACATCACCCTCACCCACCCCATTAACAAATACTCTTTGAATATTAAGGAAAGAGTTGTCCAAGATAGCTACAATGTACAGATGTATTTACACTTATTACAGAATTTACTGTGTGCCCTTTTCTGCAAATTTGCCATAATACTCAACATTGCCTTAATCATCTTCAACTATACTGCCTTAATGATATTTAACAAAATAATATCCATTGCCTTAATATCCAACAGAATCATACTCACCCACATGCTGAAGGCAATTAGTCCAGATTTTGTAAAATTTTAGAACTTCACGTTGAAGTTCTAAAAATCCTAGAAATCCTAGAGCTAAATCCTGTGAAATCCTAGAGCTGCTCCAAAGAGATTTTGGGTTGGACTTAACAATGACACCATTAGTGCAGGATTGCTATTCCATTTTATTTTATCTCTTTTTCAAAATTAGTTATGAAGAAAGCAATAGATGTCTCGACCTACTATGTATTTTAAGCAGTTTTGATATGGAGCTGAAAGTGCCTGAACCCTTCCAGATGAACAGACTGGTTTTTGCTTGTCCCAAGGACCGTGGAGCTGGAGGCAGGGCATGGAGTGGGCAGCTTCTGACAGGGAGTTCCTTTTGGGGCATCCTGTGGGCAGGGCCCATGGGACCTTGTACACCCTAAAATGAAATACAAACTTTCACTGACAGCCCAAGCTCAGACAGTTGAAGAGGGTGAAAATGATTTTGGTCTCCAACCTGTCTTGTCACACAGTGATGTAACCCTACTGCTCTTCCACATCCTCTGCCACTGCTTTCCCCCCCAGTTACACATATTTAATTCTGTATTATTCATCCATGGGAGTCAGTGATAAAACTAGAGGCAGGGCTGTTGGTGATGTTCATATTTGTAGCAACAGGCACTATCAGCTGATTTTGAGTTGCTTTTGTGTGGAGTTAACATGACGAATTGCCAGAGGCATCCCCTGCACAAACACCCCTCTATATCAGGGACAAATGCAAGCAAAAGCAAGTCAGGGATGAACTTGGGTGTTAGAAAGCCTAGATCACGTCTTCCTAGAAGCATGAACATATCTCCCAAAAATTCTAGGCTATTCCAAGCATGTCTCACCACAGGGACAAGATTTTTACCCTCAGCGAGCTTCACTTTGGAAAATTCCTAACTGATGCTTGTCCTTGATATCACAGCTTTAATCACATTACCAGCACTAGCAGAAATGGGAATAAAATGATGAATATTAGACCTGAAGCTAAACCGAGCAACACTTTGAATTTCAGAAAGAAGGTACCATAGGCATTCAGCACTCCTTATTTTCACCTGGGTGATGATTTTCACTTCAGATGATGCCAGCAGACAGCCATGGGTGTTTTCCATTTTGAAAGCATCATTCTGAACAGCACCTTAAGGACTGTGGCAGTGCTGTCACAGGTTTGGGAGCTTCAGCCTTAATTTGGGAATCAGTCAGGATATCTGATCTCTCCCCTGCTCGCCATATGGGCATGTGCAAGACGTTCCTATCCCATTCTCTGGACAAGGGGAGGCAAGCCTTCTTCTGCCAATGAGGGGCACCCACTACTGGGAGGGTGAAGGGAGGCACCAAGGGGAGAAGGACACCCAGTGGGGACTGCAAGTGGGACAGAAGTGGTGAAGGAGATGGAGGGCACTGATTTCTTTGCTGGTCCTTTCAGGGACCACTGGTGCCAGGCTGGTATGTGTGTATCTTTCTGCAGGTGGCCTTTTCACAGGTGACCTCATCTTCTCTGAAGAGGTGCCGCCGGCAGAGGGAGGGCTGGGTGGAGGAGACCATTCTGGGGTATCTTTTCCCTTCCCTCTTTCTCTTTCCCCTTCCCCACTTCCCTTTCTCCGTGGTGCTCCCCTCAGCAGCCCAGGAAAACGTGGGGCTGTCTCTGTCCCCGCGGAGCCAGGTGCCACCCTCCTTCCATCCATCCATCCATCCATCCATCCATCCATCCATCCATCCATCCATCCATCCATCCCCCCGCAGCTATTAGAGTCCATGCGGGGGTTCCCTCCTTCCTCTTCGGGAAGGGAGAGAACTTCTCGACCCTGTGGGGACGCGGGGGAGGAACACTTCCCCCTCCAGTCACCTCGGCAGCTCCTGAAAATACCATCACCCCAAAACGACCCACAGACCTGCGTGTCCCGTCCCATGACTACCTCTGTCCCGGCTCCCTCGGGGGGTGCGCGGCTCCCAAATCCCGGAGCATCGGGGTGAAAACCCGTCTTCAAGGGCTTTCATTATCCCCTTCTTTCCCCAATTTTCATTTCTAATATAGTGGCTAAAAAAAAAAGAATCTCGGAGCTTTTCCACGCTCTGAACCTGAGGGTGGGAAAAGGGAAGGTGGGAGCCGTGGGATGAACGAAATGTGCCCAAAGTTTGGTTTGCTTTTTAAATTTTTATCCTTTTCTCCTTCGCCGCCCCCCCCGCCCCCCTATTCGAAATCAGGAATTACTGCCCGAGGAGCAGATATTCCGTTTTATTGGCTCGTAAAAGAGAAAAAAAAGTTTTCAAAGCCTAATTTCCACCAGATACATTTATTTTCCGTTGAAAGCAGAATTAAAACAATCCGCCCGAGTAGGTGCCATTAAACCTAAGCCACCTTCTGCTGTTAATCACGGGAGAGAACGTTCAGAAGAGGCAGTAAAGGAGCACCGCGTTTTAAATTCAAAAAAATCACTGATTTTAGGAAGATGAAGCTCAGAAGAGGAAGACTGAGGCAGCCCAAGAAATGAGAAGGGACTCTTAATATAGAAGTTAAAAATTCAGTGTCGAGTTACTGCTTGATATTTCAGGGAATACGCCGTCCCTGCAAGGGATTTGTGGTTGTGAAATGCATCCCTTGCTAAAATACCGTTTGATGCTTGTGTCGGAGAGGAAACCAAAACAATCTTTCCCTTTCAAGCCCCTATTTCAAACCAAAATCCAGTGAAAAGAAGGGAAAAAAAATTAGAAAAAGCAGCAACAACAACAAAAAAATCCCTCTAAATTTGAAGCTGCAAGCTTTGAACTAAGCTTTTCTGGAGATCTTTGCTTCAAACCTCACAGGCAGAGTTGCCCCTATGTTCCTGAGATCTCCCTGCCCTCCCTTCCCCCGTTTCTGCTGCTTGGATGGTAGGTTCAGCAAATACCCTGGTAAATAATTGCTAGAATTTGAAAAAAAAAAAAAAAAGAGAGAGAGGAGAGGGGAAAAAAAAAAAGAAGAGAAAATGCGCACCAGCATTCAGGTGCTAACCTACTTATTTGAAAGTAATTTATTTTCCATTTTGCCCGTTTTTCCCCCCTTTAAAACAGAACGCTGAAAGGAAGAATAAGTGCTTTAACATTTCAATGTTGTGCTCCGGTAATTACTTTTTCACTTTTCCCCCTTAAGTTCCAATGTGAAAACCTCACAGGGGGGTCTTTGCTGCGACAGGGCTACAGTTCCCAATCCCGCGCGCGAGATCTGCAATTACAAACCCATTCCGTGCCCTTCCCTATCATTAATATGCACGAAATCCTGCCGCTAATCTTATAATCTGTTTTGTTTCACCAATTGCTTGCCTAGCACCAGGCTAAGGAAAAAGGAAAAAAAAAAAAAAAGA
>VZTY01022238.1:374303-392036 GCA_013400935.1 Turnix velox | reverse complement strand
GGGGGGAGGAAGGGGAAGGATACAGGAGGAAAAGGAGGCGGGAGGAGATGCGAGGCTCAATAAACAGGTAGTCTTTAATTAATCAGATTAGCCCGGAGGTCCCCGCGCTGTCAGGGATCTGTAAGGGACGGGGGTTGTGTAGGGAGACGCTTTGCTCATCCCCAAAATCCGTGGAAAAGAGGGGGACCGGGAACAGGGGGAGTGCAGACCCTCATCTCTGCCTCCCCCGCTCCCTTTTCACTGTGGGTTGGATTTTTTTTTTTTAAATTTTAATTTTAATTTTTAACCCTGTAAAATGACCATGAAGGAGGTGCGAAAAAAAAAAGAAAAAAAAAAAGACAGAGAAACTAAAAAACAACTGTTTTCTATTTATGAATTTAAATAAACAGAACAGCCTTCCCTGCGGTGTTTGCCTAAGCACGGCAGCGTCGCTGCTGTGTAGGTCATGAAAAGGTTGGTGCATAGTTTAAAACTTCCCATTCTGTTAATTTCTTAAAGAACAGTCGTTCATGGTCTGAGCACAAAAGCTCGTGATTTAATGAGGAACAGAAACAAAATCTCTGATTGTTGGTGTTTCAAACTTCATTGGAGTCCTCTGGCAACCACAAGTTGATCCTCTGCGGCTTCAATACCCTTTAGCCCTCCATATAAGAGTACATGCTGAATAGAGGACAATGCCTAGTTGTTATGTTTATTTACCCTTACTACAAGCTGGGTTAACCTCTTCAAAACAGCTTTACTAAGCCCGTTAACCACACGGCCCACATGACCTGTAGCCGTATCCCTAATGTGATGTAAATCTGACTCACAGACCATATGCACAAGTTCTGCTGCATTGTGTCACCCAAAACTTACAAGTTTATTGCCGTCCGACCCTTCGCTGGGCTGGACGCTTCCAGGAGGAGAAAATGCTCTCAGGAGTTTTCAAAGAAAAAGAGAGGGAGAAAAGTCAAGAGTCCCCACATTGCAATAGTAATATTTTTAACGGATGTCATCATATTTTTAAGGTCCCCCCCCCGTTTACAGAAGGGGACAGTGAGGGGGAAACAAAAAGCCCATTCAAGGTGATGATTTTCCTCGTAATTTTATCAACTGGTGCCTGATTATCCTGGGCTTTGTCCTCTCTAATGGTAGTCCTGCATCGGAGTGGGAAGAAGCACAGATACAAACAGCAGTGATTGACTCGGTTTTTCCTCTGCTCCTTTAACAGAGCTCAGTGCTTACATTTTGCTTTTCTCCTTTGATGAAGTCCTAATCCCGCATTTGTAGTAATTACTGTGATGTCACTTGGTCCATGGTGTAACTTGGTGGCAGGCTGTGAGCAGTACCTGGGGCTGTGTAGAAGCAAGAAGTACCTTGAGTTGGGGATAGTTCTAGTAATTAGCAAAACTAGGACAGAGACGCAAAATGGAAATTAATTTCTGCTTAACCTCGATGTCTTTAATTTTTTTTTTTTTAATGTCTTCCCCCTCCCAAGTATTATAGTCATCTTTTTAAAACAGCTACTGGGGCCCCATGGCGAGAGCTTCATTTACCAGCTCATTTTTTCTTGATGGCTGTGGCAAGCGTAACAATGTTCTGTGCCTGCTTCAGTAATGGCATGTCGATCATGCTCCCACGGAAAGTAAATGCGCCCTGGAAAAAAAGAGAGGGAGAGAATATAAACTTTCCTGTGAGGATCTCTGGAAACCCTACTTGGCTCCTCTTTTTCCTTTTACAAACACATCCGTTTGCCAAGGAAATGGCAGGCAGCTCCCACCAGAATCTTGCACGAGGAGACAAACTCACCAAGACAGGGCAAAGGCGCTGAAAGAAAGGAAGCAGGGGTTGAGTCCTCACCAAAGGGGAGGCAAAATGAGAAGGAAAAAAGAAGCTGGGTGTGTGGCCTGGCCTGTCACTGCCTCTCAGGCTGGCAGCCATCGAGGGCAGAGAGCAGTGAGGATGTGTGTGCCAAGCTGAGGAACTGGTAGACATAATTTCTTGGGGACAGCTCTTCCCCCCACATCTAGTGTCACCCGGAACTGGGGTGAAATTGTGGATGGAGCACAATGGCAGAGGATCACCTTGCCCAGGGAACAGCAATAGGGGTTTGGAGATGAGTTTCCCTGACTTGGAGGTGTGTTGAGGTTGTGCTGCTGCAGCTTTCTGTTGGGTCTCTGAAGCTGAAGACTGGCGAAGAGACAGGGGATGGGATGAAAGGTGGAAAAGCAAGTGGCTGGTGCAATAATACTGCCCACATGGGCTCTGGAGCCCAGGTAAAACCCACCTGAGCATGCAGGGAATTTGCCCAAGTGGATGAACAACTAGCCAGTGAGCCTCAGCAGCCATGATCTGAGAGCCAGGTCAGGTTTCAGAAGTCACTTTGAATTTCTAGGGATTTTTGTGTACCATGGTCACAAGTTTAAATAATTAACACAGTAAACCCTTCAATAGAAGACAAGTGTTTTAAATAGGGACAAAGCTGACTTGTTCCTTTGGATGCTTTAATCCACACTTGTTGCTCAGGTAGGATTTTGAAGGTAAAACACTGTGTGTCAAGATGTGCCAATATTCAGTCGATGAAAAAAAAGCCCAAACCTTACTTATAATTCTTACAGAACTTTGATGCATTCTTGAAAAAATTCTGAAGACTTCAGAATTGGAGACCTGGCCCCAGCATTGTGCAGGGCATCTCTGGGAAGCGCTGAGCACCCTTTTAATGTCTGCCACTAACAGGGGATCCCAGGGTGGCCTGAGATTTGTCAGGGAAAAGAGGGTAAGGATGATGTTGGTGTGTGTGGCCGTGCACAAAGAGCACAGAGAGAAATGCAGAGGAGAACAAGGTGTGTGTTGTTTTCCAGTATCCATTTAAAGCTTGATAACTGCTAAATAGAGGACTCTAATAAAGTAAAGTGAAAATACAACAATTTTACCAACAATGGATAGGAAATGTGTTGCTCCAGTGACACAGCTAGCTTGACTGAACCAGCATTAATTAAATAATAAATCACATTCTAGGACAGCCAAGACAACAATCCACCTTAAACCTCAGTGTAGTACAAATCAATACTGCTGCATGTAAGTACAGGCTATATTAAAGCCATTAAAACCCAAATAGTTAAAAATATCACTTTATTTTAAGTAGGGATTTGCAGTATTTTAGGTGTGTTTGAAGAACGATGGTACTGATGATACTCATCAGTAGATGCTTCAAATCTGGTTTTTCTTGTTTACAGAGCAACTAATTAACACTGCATTACCCCAATCATATTACTATTAGTACAATTATTAATAATACACCACTCTACCTTAGCAATGTGCCAATCATTTTCACTAACACTTTAAACCTTTACAGAAAATGCAGCCTCAAACTATTCCATTCATTAACAATTGTGAAAATAAATTGGGGACTAAGTTAACATTTTATGACATAGGACTTCTTCACTGTAAAATCCCCCTGTTCTAATTGAGCCTTTTTCCCTATGGACATTCAGACAATTAATAGATATTACTTTAAAGATAAACTGTGGGATGGCAGTGACAAGTAGAGATATGTTAGGGTCAGGAATCATCCTTTCCAGTTTTCTGAAATGACTGAGTTTGGGGAAAATTTATCTTAAGTCCCTGAAATAGTTGTCAGAAAGAGATGGGTGCCCATGATGACAATTTTGGACCACTCGGGTGGTCCAAACCATGACGGGGAAGGTCTTATCCCTTCCACTGATGCATGGGATGCTCTGAAGCCAGGTACCTCTGCAGGTGCTCAAGTTGGAGCATGACCAATCTGGGTCAGGATGTCTCTTATAGGAAGTGTGAGTTAATTAACCAGCAAGTCTGTCCTCTCTTCATTCAAATAACATGTATAGAAAGGAAATCAGGATAATAGTATGTGTGTGTGGACACTGGCACACTGAACCACTTGAGATCTGCAGTGCATTCTCTTCTTGTCAGCATGCAGCTGGAGTTCGGGTTGCTAGGAATGAAAATTCTTGAAGGAAAAAAATGCCTTTTTTTTCTTTCCTACCAGCAAAGAGTAACACGAAGAAGTTGGCTTCTCTGCCTGTTCACTTCGAGGCTCGTTTTCTCCCTGCTAATTTGCAGTGCTGAGCTAAAGTCCAGAAAAAGAAACTGATTTTAATGCCATTGAATATACTCTATTCACTGCCTCTCTTTCCACCCACAGGTTTCAACAGATAGGAAATACCAGTAATTATGGCTTTGTCCCCATGCTCTCTTTTCCAATTCTGCTAGGTGAAATTTGCCTTCAGCATTCTTTTGATTTTTCTCTCTCACTAAATGTAAAGAAAACAAGACTTTCTATAAACACCGCCTGCTTTGATAACGTTAATCTGGGATTAATTTAGTCATAGATCTAAATTTTCTTTTTGCTTAATTTTCTCAATCATCTCACGCTCCCAGCCTGTGCTTAAGATTTCCAGTAGTTCAACAGTTGGACCAGAGGTTCTTAAGGAAGCTTGCAGGGTGAATGGGAGAGAAGGCGGGTGTGTGGTGTGAGGCTGGGGTTGGCATCCATCTCCTTTGGTGCCTGCGGTTCTCTGTTGCCATGTGACCCCATAAATCATTCAGTGGGAGCCCTTTTGGAAAGCTGCAAAAGGACTCAGCCACCAGGTCAGCCAAATGTGCCAGACCTGCCCTGGCAAGAGTCAGGCCCACCCAAAGCTGGGGGAAAGAGCAGCAGGAGTAACTCAGGTGGGATAAGAAGTGGGGGAAGAGAGGACAACTGCTGCACACATTGGAAGCAGGATGGGAGAGCAGCTCTTCTGAGGAGCAGATGGCTCTGTGGACCATAGACCTCATTTTAAGCAATACAGCATATAGTCTACTGTCCTTTTGCAGTGCCACTCTTCATGGAGCAACACAGTGCAAAGCCCTGTGAGAAGCAGGGCTGGATGGGTCTGTGAGCAACCTGGTCTATCCATGGCAGGGGGCCTGGAATTAGAACATCTTTGAGATCCCTTACAAAATAAACCATTCTATGATTCTATGACTTTGCCATTCGCCAGCTTGTTGGGTATGGGTGCTGTAAGAGCACTCTGTCTGGCCTACAGCATACAGCTGTGAAGGCAACACAGCACAGCAGAAGGGTTTGTATCTGTACAACTTCTGACTTCTCTCAGCCTGATCCCCATATGCCTCTGTCAGGGCAGACTACAGGGGAGAAGGTGAAGAAGAAGGCTGAACAGGCAACATTTCTCATTCAGACTGTCATGTGGACTAGCCAAGAGTCCTTCCTGGTTGAGAACAAGGAAAGAACTATCCTTTTGGATAGTTTTATGAGTGAAGAGCAAGAAGAAGGTCTTCTCTCTCTGTCTGGTTACTGTAGCTACCCACAGGGCTTATCAACTCATCATTAAACCTTCTCCAACTCTCATATCAGACCACCTTCTCCAGGCTAAATGATGCAGGATGAATACTGTGTATTTTGCTGCATCCCCCAGGAACTATGTAGTACTTGAATGCAATAAATCCACAGTTTTCTGTTAAAACATTTTAAAAACAACCTAACAGCTATTTATGCAAGATGCAGGGCATGCTGAATAGGGCCTTAACAGATCTACTTTGAATTTCAATACATCCTAAAGTGCTTTGAGAATGGAACACAGAAGGCTTTAGACAAACACAGAAAACGGCTGTAAAGGAATAAAAATTATCGAAAGATGCAATTTTATTTTTTTCCAGAAGGGAAGAGCAAAAAAAATTATGGTCTTGGGAAAAAAAAAGGGAATTGAGCATGGTGAGCCCCAAGTGATACAAAGATCCAGCCTACAGACAAGAGAAGTGATATGGCAGAGCTGACAAAGAACATTCATTTTCACAGGTCAAGACCTGATGACACAGGCCCATGAAAAAAAAGCAAATCAAGTTATGTAGTAGGAATAATTAGTGCAGTAAGTTTATTTGTGGCTCTAGAGAGACTGAAGAGATGCAGAACCAAACTCTGTTTGGCAGAGTTTATATTTGTACCTTCTACACCTCCTTTTGGATGAATGTAGCCATTACCAAACTCAGCTTGGATCTAGCTAAGTCCAACATGTAAGTGAAGGCTCCTCTTTGACAATGTAGAAGACAACTCTGGCCATGTATTACAATGAACCTTGGGCACAGCTTGTGTCCTACTTAAATGTCATCCCTAAATATTTCCTTTATCTATAAGAAATTACACATATCAACTTGCAGGAAGAGGGTCAGGGTTGGTCTGTTAGTAGCCATGGCTGAAAGAGGGACACACTAATGCATTGGTTCCTCGAACATGAAGATCTCCTCTTTTTGTGTGTATCTATGAGTGGCAGCATCCAGTACCAGAAACACTACACTTTTCTAGAAGCTAAATAAACAGATTCAGAGCTTCATATGTCATCTGGGGATCGCTGTGTTTTGAAGGAACCAGGGAAGTGTTTATATTGAGTAGTAGAACTGAGCTGACTTTGACTACAACAGGGGTAGGACAGGATGTTTTTGCAGAAGATGAGGTAAAGTTTTACGCTTCTGTATCTCCCCTGAAACCTTTTTATATAATATACAATGTTATATTGGGTTTTACTCCCACCATTTTTTGTTTCCTTACTTACCAGGATTAACAAAAGAAACAAGCTGGCTCAAACTATCATGATGCAGAACATTTAAAGCACCTCATAACCATATGACACAACTCTCTCTGAGCTGTGGATTAAAGTACGTGAGTTAATTAAACTAAAATAATAATTGTTCTGGGACACGTGGGACAGTGAGCAGATGAGCTAGTCCCCTTTTGTTGACAAGATGGAAGAATGAGATGTATTCCCTCACCTGGGAATGCTTGTGGCTTTTGGCTTTTTTCCTCAGCATTTGCTCCATCTATGGTTATCTGTGGCTCTATGCACACACATTCTGATGACTGCAGTGAACTAAGAGGGTTAATGCCGATCCTCAGATCTTAGACCCCTGGAATCTACTAATCAGCCACATTGGTATTGAATGGGAGGATTTGCTTTCCTAAGCTATAGCCAAAATATATGCATTTTGAAGTGTAAAGTAAGATCTATGAGTTCCAAAAAGTCTACCAGCTTCCTCTTCGAAAGCAGACAGGACTCCAAACATGAGTACTGGCTGTGAGAACTCTGCTCTCCATTTTGGGGTCTGCTGCTGTTGTTACTAATCACCTCAATTACTGGCAAGTCTTTGCTAATAAACCTTTGTTTTGATGCCCTCCCTTACCAGATCCCATAACATATGTAGCCAATAAGTTCAATTCCCATGCGGTCAGGACTTTCTTAAAAGATATTTATAAGGATTTCATTAAGCCTGTACAGCCAGATGTGATGTATTAATTTTTCCTATGTATCAGTGTATGTGCTGTCCTAGGCCTGGGCTAACTTTTTTGGGAATCTGGTCAGATAATTTTATGGACAGGTTTGGGGGTGCTAGGGCATCTTGGTGAGTAGGTAAGGCTTTGGACAGGGGAAACTCTGGGTATCCAGGCCAGTGGGAGAAAAGGTAAAGCAAGCCAAGTTGCATTAAGGTTGAGAAAGCACATACTGCTGAATTTTGAACTAAGTACAGATCTATCTAATGCTTATGGAATTGCCAAAACCTCCCCTCTGCTACTACGTAGGTGTCACTCCGAACATAAGCAAACTCATGAGTGAGAGGAGGTCCTTTATGACACAGGGTTAGAAAAACTGCCCTGCTGATGAGGATCTAATTTCTTCAAGAATTTTCTCAACAGTTTGTAAAGCAATACTTTCCTTTGCAGGTCAAACCCCTCCAACAAGTGGGGCAATTGGGTTATCTCCTACTTCACTGCCTTCCGAGGGGATATATGTCTAGGATCTAGGGGAAACAGGAGTATGGGGACAAGTGAGTCTGTCACCCTTCTCTCCTCCACTACCTTCATTACCAGGAGATGTGGTGAATCAAACAAAGCTCACACACTGATAACCAAAGCAGTGAATACAACCATGGTCCAAATAAGTCATTATGTCACTTCCTTTCCAGCCCCTGTGACCATTATCAGCAATGGTGGGCAGATGCCAGGCTAAATGGGAATAAGCACAATGGGCAATGCCAGCCCACATGGAGAACAGGTACAGATAAGCATCCTGATGTCCACAGACACAAGCAGTCTTTGTCCAGTTACCTGAGAAACGTTAATTCTTCCCACGGTAATTCGGTGGATTGCCTACTTCTAAATCCCAAAGATCTTGTTATGACTTTTTGGAGGCCACAAAAATATGTGGAATAAGCCCACCAAAATCTGTTTGGGTCTGAGATCTTTACACAATATTAACTGTCATTTGGATATGAGAGTGTCATATTTTGGAAGAAGGGCAGATTTGCTCTTCTGAAGAGGGAAGGAAGCAGGTGGATGGCAGAGGCCCCCCCTAAAAAGCAGGGCATTCAGAAAGATAATTCCCCTGGGATAAAATGAAAACACACATTGATTAAGTGACCCCCTGCTAAGGAAATTTGGAAATTTTTCTTTGGGGCTTAAGAAGAATGGTTGGATTTGCCTACAGGTAATGAGCAAAAGAGAAGAGAGTTCTGGTTGCAGCAAATGGTGTTGGGCCTGTGCCTGGAGGAGGAGTGTTTGTCCCGACTACAAAGGAATGACTTTCCCTTGAAACAGAAGGTTGAAACCATATTTTTGGGGAAGTCAAGACCAGGAAATAAGCTAACAGCTGTGATGGCGCTGAATGTAGGTTTAATTAATTGTTTTCTTCTTCAAGTTGTAGCCAAAGAGCCATCATTAAGAGCTGGGTCACAATTCAAATTTTTAGTGATGAATTTCCGAAGGTTAGTAGGCAGTTAGAAGGTATTTGACAATATCTGGGTCAACTGAGCATGTTTTTCAGGCTATGATAAGATTATGTCTCACTCTTTTCTGCTCAGGCCCATCTTGCCTCCAGATCAGGTTGACACAGAACTCTTGTAATTCTTTCAGCATCTTTGCAGTAGGTAGGAAATGCCCAAATAACTTGTGAGGTCACATATGACAGACTGAAGACTTCACACAGAGCAAGCTACACCAGCATTGCTTTGTGAGTTACATATTTCCATATTCTTTCCTTTGAAGCCTTTTTTCTGGCAACATTATGGGAGGAAAGACACTCATACACAAAAACTTCGGGGAAAGTAAATAACCCTGAAAAGGTTTTCAAAAGGGCCTTTTTGGGAAGAGGAGATGCTCAGTGTGTGTCTGATCTGTTGAGGGAAGGAATGGATGGAAAAGGAGTTCTGCAAAATACCAACACCAGCAAGTTTCTGTAGACATTTTGTTGATACAAAGAAAACATTAAATATCTCTATGTTTTGTTTTCACCAGTGTAAACTTCCAGCAGCATTGTAAACACCAGAGCAGAAGTAGTAAGTTAGTTCAGAGGATGAACCAGTTTGTAATGTCAGAAGGAGGGCTGTTTGTATGAGACAGGCTTCTACCTCCAGCAGCAGACAGAAGACACAAAAGGTTGAGAAATGAAAGAGCAGAGACCACATGAAACAGAGATTAATTTTTACCTCAGATAGCTCCCTAGCAGTAGTACAAGAACTCTGACAAAAAAAAAAAGAGCACTTTTTAAAGTTCTAACAGGTAGGAAGGATTTTGTGATCCCTCAAGTCCATGGTAGGGCAGGCAAGATGAAGACTAAGGCCCTTTATTTCTCTTCCACCTGACATTATTGTTCCCAGACCAGCCATGAGGGTCTTGCCCTGCTGTGTGAGCCAGACAAGCTATTTTCCCTCTTACAGCCCCCCAAGCTGCCTGAACTACTGGGGGCAACCATTTATGCCAGGATGGGCCAGGGTTTCTCCAGAAACTCCTTCAAGCTATCAAGGTCTCTGCCTTTCACTTGGAAAACAACATGTCCCCGAATGAAAGACAGAGAAAAGTGTTTATAGCTGTATTTACATTTTCTTTTGTTTCCTACTCATTGTAGCTGTTGCCTTCCTTAGTGCTCATCTAGGGTAGGAAAGAACTAAAGAAACAGAAGAAAGTCCTAGAAATCAGGAATATTTTCCACTGGTTTCCATCCTCTGTCTTATAATGTGTCAGGAATGGAAGAATCCTAGAGAGCATGCTTACTGCTGCCAAGCAAATCTTTATTTTTATAGCACAAAAGCAGCTTCCTGGACAAACATCCGATCCTACTGTGCATTTTTTTTTCCCCTAGTAAACATCATGGTTATTATATGGAAAAGTAACTAATACTAAGTCTTTGTATCCTCAGATGCCCTTAATTAAGTCATTCAGAATTAACTTGAGGCTTATGGAAGCCATTTCTTAGATATAGACTGAAAAATTTCAGCTGGGAGTAAATGACTGCAAGACACACAAAAGGCATTTGATGCCGAAGGGGAAAGCAGCCATAAAATACAGTGCAGGAAAGAGAAAATAAAAACAGTGAAGCTCATTTTGTCCACAAGAATGGAATAACAGTTATTTTTAGCAGTCTGTATTTTTTCTCATTTCCGATTCATTTTTCTGAATAGGATTGAGCAGCCCTTTTTCACTGCCCTTCTCTATTGCATCTGGCAGAGAGAGCTTCTCCCTGAAAATGCCAGGTAGCACAGGGAGGGTTGAAGAGGCAGCAAGAACCACTGCTACTTACATTAGCTGAAACAGTATTTTGGCTGTATGGGCTTCTAAATTCCCTCAGTAAGCCTTAAAAAGAGCCATCTGGTCAGAACATTATGGCTCTGTTTAGACCCTGCGTTGAAAATTGAAACAAGGCTCATGAGTGCTTGTTAATGCTTTTTAAAGAGGGATTTGGGAGGTGGGGAGCTACCTCAGTGGGTTGCTTGGTGCAGAGCAGGTTTTGGCACAACAGTGAGCAGGTGTCTGTGGTGATGGGTGTCTCCCCTCTCCATGCCCACAAAAAAGCACTGCCTGCACTGGGAGCATGCCAGCATGGCATGGCTCTCCCAAAGGCAAAGGCACTCACCCTGTCTCACCAAGATCCTGCATGCACCTCCTTGAGGAAGAACCCGTCAGAGTGCCATCCTGTCCCCTTTGCATGGCCAGTGTCCCCTCAGGCAGCAGCTACCTCCAACAGGAGCTCCCTCTGTGTGGAAAGGCTATGGAGGGGCACAGTGCTCATCCTTCTGCTCCTGGCTCATGTAGAAACGTCTCCTTGAGGGAAATGTCAAAGCACCATCCCGGTCCCTCTCCCCCCATGTTTTGGACACAGGTCTTTAATGAGTGGAGGAAAACAGATTAAGAGCCACAGAAAGCCCGCTGAGGAGCTGGGAGTAGGAGAGGGGGGGAGTTGGCAAGGAAATGTTCTGTATGAGTTTCTGCCCTGCTTAGGAGCTTTTGCAGCCCCGTGTAGTAAAATCTGTCTCCTTTTCTCCCCACCTGGCATAACTCCCTCAGGACTGATTGCACCAGCATAGGAACCAGTACAGCACAAGCAATTAGCTAATGCAGCCCCTTCTGCTCTGTTGTAAAGGTTCGAAATTTGCCCCCAGATGGATCTTTCTAAGAGAGAAGCCCTCAACTGTGACACAAAATGCGTTTCTAAAAGCTTTTTCAAATAACACAATTGTGTGGAGAAACTCTAAGTACTGATACAAGCTCTCTTGATCTCTACTTATTAATTGATTTTCACAATAAAATTTTACTTGGCCACTTTTTAAAAATATAAACAACGTAACAGTGGCTCATGCTTAATGCTCACCAGCTTCCTTCACCTTTGCACAGAGATGCACCTGAGCCTACGCTTCTTATGGCTGAAGCTCATACACGGCGGCAATTTATCACAAATCCCTGAGCCCCCCCACTCTGTAGCATGAGGAATATACATTGCTTAATTACCATAAATGACAGCAAATGCCCTGTATCTTTGGCACAAGGGCTGGAACAGAGTCACCCTGTGCTGCTGGCGTCATCCTGTGATGGGATCCAGCTTGGTGGCACCTCAGAGATCTGCCTGCAGCCTCTGCTGGGTGAGGGGAAGCCAGGCTGCTCCCTCATCCCAATCTTCATGTAAAGCCCAGAGATATATTGCCCTATAATGTGTTATATAATCCCTGTGGGTTGATGCAATCCCACACCACTCCATGCTGGAGTGATGCTCTAGTACATCCCTCCCAGGTGGCAGCTCAGAGGAGCCTGTCACCCCCGAGGCATGGTCCTGCTCTCCCAGCACCCATGGGCTGGATTGGAACAGGATGGGTCTCTCATGGCTGGGTCTGTACACAGAGAGTCCTCCTGGGGTCTGTGGCACTTCCAGGAGAGGGAGGGAGGAGTGGGGAGAGACCTCCCTGGGCGGTGGTGGGAGCTGGATCTGGCCCAAGCCACGAGGGCGCATCGTCTCTAAGATACAGTGGCTTGGGGTAGCTTTTCCTAAACAAAGAGCATTAGAAGGGAGCCACTGCTGGAAATTTCCACTCCTTTGTTGGGTAGATGCTGTGTAAATAAATGCATTCCAAAGATTTTTCATAATCCTGGAAAGGTCCCTAAAAGAAATTGTATAGTTCATCAAATCGCTGGAGTGCTTATATATTATTCCTCAGCCGCCGGGAACATGATATACAATGGCACAGAATATAATGCCAGAAACATATACTAAAGATCCTTAGAAGCACTCTATGCTTTCATGGCATGTACAGATATTCCTTCTGTTTTGCCCCACAGGATCTAAAATATTCAACCCACACTGCAGCTTGAGTCTGTGAATTACTTAGTTTTAACTCTAAATAATCCTCACCTGACAGGTGACTTCAGCAGCAGCATTTAGCTGTTCCCTGGCTTCATGTGCGGGTGATTTGAAACCATTTATAAATCAGTGCATGAGACAGATGTGTGAAAAACCTCCCATTTTTCTACTTCTCTTTCTGTTCATCTTCTTTATAATAAATAAGGTGATTCAGGAAGATTCCCTTATGATAATGATACTGTGTCTGATGTATTTACAAGCTGGATGGCTCAAATTCACATTTAAAATGTCTTTCTTTTCCCCTCTATGCTCCAGCTACGTCTTCCTATATCCAGTGTATTGGTAATGTAAAGAGTTACTTACATAGTAAAAACTATTGAACCTTCACTGACAGAAGTCAGATCTTTTCCTCGAAATAAGCTTCTAACTTCTCCCACTACCTCTCGGCCACAGTTAATCCGTATTTTTAAGGTAACTTCCCATAAAATGTGGTTCAGATATTTCAGAAATTCAGAAGACATACTGTTCTTTAGGCTAGCAAAACAATGTTTATAACCCTTAGTTTTAATTTTTGAACACACTCTGACATTATTTATCTGATATTTACACTTTCCCAACAGGCTACTTCTGATTTCTTTAGGATGATTTTTTGTAGTTTTGAAAATCGTATCTCTTAGTAATGCAATTCTACCATAAAAATATTGAAACAGAATAATACTTTCCTTTTTATGCACTTTTCACTGTTAGATCTCAGGGTTCTAAATAAAAGAGAGTACTTAATTAATAGTTGTCTAAAATACAAAATGCATTTTTTTCAACATTAGGCTTCCAATTGACCAAAATACAGCATTGCCATTAATTTCCTAGAGATGCTATTTTTCAGTTAAATTTGAAGTGTAAGAAAAACCCAACAACCCCATGACCCAAACAATCCAGAAACTAAACCAAAACAACCTCTCAAGCAGGACTATCTCTTTCAGGTAAGCCTTCTGGTTAGTCCTCTGATTTCTCTCTGTTTGGATGCTGCCACAGCATCTCCAGTTCTGCATTGCTCATCTGAGATCCTAATTTTTCCTGATCTCAAAACTTAAATTTGGGGGCTGATACATCAAAAGCATTTCAGCCTCTGGGAAGAAGCAGCCTGGTTCAGCCCTTTCCCAAAGACAGACTATTAAAGCAATTGTAGCTCTCAAACTGGAACAGATTATAAAAGCTTATTACTGCATTTTTCATGTAAAATCTTGTTGACTAAGGGCATCAAACTTTAAGCCCAATTAATAACAAACTACGATCCTAGAGGCTGCAGGCCAGTAACTCATCTACCACACAAACAGCTGCACAAATTCCTCACATTTATTTTTTTCCAGGCTTTCAACTTTGATTAATAACATGGCGAAACCATGCGAGCCCCAACCATATTAACCGCAGCTATATTTTTAGTCTTACTGACATGAACACTTTAATATAATAAAAGGAAAAGGAAAACAGAAGAGGTGTTTCATTAGGACAGGAGGATTACTGAAACCACCGCATGGAGCATTTGTCAGGAGGTGGTAGGAGAAGAGTTATTACTTACATTTTAGCATGTCGCTAGGACGCGGAGCAAGAGGCTCCCTCAGTGGGATGTGTTTGCTTTGGAAGAAAACAACGAAGCAACCAGATCGTCCAAGCTCTTCTTACTGACACATTTATAACACCAAATTGCAAACCTGGTTTAGAAGTTTGCAACACTACAAGGAGAAGTATTTTTCTGATTTTATTATGAAGCCCGGCAATGTAGCAGGGATACAAGATGCAGAAGTTCACCTATGAACCTGCCAGTCCTTTTTATTGATAGACATGTAAAAATATACGAAGTGTGGTGCCTGCTTGACTACAAAAATAGCCCAAACCACAAACTCTCAGCAAATCTCTTCTTGCAGCTGATTATAGAAGCTTAGAAATATTTTAAAAGTACTTATTAAAAAATAAAATCCACAAAACCCAAACAACTCACCCTCAAATGGCTGACATAAACAAGAAACCAGCATTATGTCAGTAAAGTAACAGCTTCAAAATAAATCCAAATGCTGATACTTGCCTAACACTGAAATCTTCAATATTATATATATTTGGCTTCTCAATTATATGATACTGAGACCAGAGTTAAATTTAGTCCAGTCTCCTCTTTGGTTGTTTATACAACAGAGGTATATTTTAGATGAGTTTCTGACACTAAATTCAGGTCAATTAATAATATTATAAACATAATAAATATAAACATTATGGGGATGAGTGTGTTGTTGGACTTTCTCCTTTCTGCATCGACCTGCCTATACACTTGCACCAGCAGCATGGTTATGATGATGCCTTTTGTAAGAAAGCCGAGCTTTGTATTTTGGGATAAGGGGCAAATGCAGTCATATATTTTCTATTTCTAAATTGTTTGTAGGAAGACAGCAAAACCAAGGGGACAGAACAAAGAGATACAGGCTCTCAGCATCCTAATAGTCACCCTGAAATAATTGATGAGGACAGTACAGAAATATTTCAGCGGTGAACTGGAAACAGCCAGGTACCAGCAAGGGGATGCAATCACCTAGCAAAGAGAAGGATTGAGTGATAGCAAATATCAAGTCACCCTGAGATGAAAACGTAATTTCTACTTGGACCTTTTCATCACCTCTAATGCAGTACCAGAAATGCAGGGGAAGGGGGGGAAGACATGTAGCCCAATTTATTTCTAATCACCAGAAAGCAAAGCAATGTACAGAAAACCTTGGAGGAAGTGGGACCCTATGCACAGTTCTATATATGAACTTGAATTGCCACTTGAATGCCACACAAGCATGGGCTCATCTGCACTCCCCGTTCTAACATGGGGATGTTGCTTTTTAACTAGCCTGGGCTTGGCTGCAACTAAGATAAACATATTTAGACACAACTTTTCTTTCTTTTTTTTTTTTTTTTTTCCTTTCAAAAAGAGGCAAACTGGATTATAGCAAATAACCTTTAAGATAATTAACTGACAATGCCGCAACTAGCATAAAATCTTCCTTCAGGCGACCCCTAATTTAAGTATTACTGGCACAAAGTGGAGACAGATTGTGCATCACCACCGCAATATTTACATAGCAGAAACCCACAGAGCAGGAAACGTGAGACTCAATGATGCACTAAATTAGGAACAATCATATTCTAGTGTTAATTTGCTTTCTCCTCTCTGCAAATTTCAGGTCCAGCAATTGGTACAAATGCACATAAAACATTCCCATTTTTAATGATTAAGAACCACAATCTGCAGGCAGCTCTGCTCAAAAAGGTAAATTTACTCACTGCTTAGGGATGTTTGCAGCATCAACCCCCCCAAAAAGTGAAACAGATTTACCAGCGTAGAGATCTTTTAGAAAACTGAGACTTCCTAATCTCTTTATTTCTCTCCAGAAGTGATGTCTGCAGAAGCAGTCTGAATCCTCTGCCAGGCTACCTGCCTTTTATTCACAAATATTATCCTAGGACGGTAGAACCGTAATTCTTTCTCATAATGGAACTTTAATTCACCAAGGTACTCAAAAGCTATATACTCAAAGAATTCTAGCTAAAACGGAGGGAGGGAGAAAAAGATAGCCAGTCTATTCATAAATATATCAGGGAGTGACACACTTATCATAAATACACACTCTAGGGTATCCAGACACAGCTTTCTTGACCACTGCACTCAGTTACAGCACACTTCATAAGATAAATGCAAAGAGACATGACCAATCTTTCTAAATCTTAAGTATAATTCAAATTTATCTTCCACTATGGCATATTAATAAAATATTTACCTTGCCTAATCGCTGGTGTTCTTCAAAAGCAGAAATCAGTTCCTGAGCCCACTTTATTTTTTCAGGGCTGGGAGAGAACTGTTCCTGGACAACAGCAATTTGGTTGGGGTGAATCACCTGCTTACCTACAAAGAAGATTAATAACACCAGAATCATGCATCGACAAACAGATGTTCAAGCAAAATGTTCCAACCACTTGAGGCTCTCATATGACTCACAGACTTTTGCACTCTTTAACTAATTGTTTTACTTGTTTTCTTTTATTTTTAAAACTGGACAAATGACAGAAAAGCCTTTTATATATATTTTTTTTTTAAGAATAAAAATATCTTGAGCTATGCTTGCATTAAATATCATTTGACACAACCCATGATTCTTTCTCCTCCCTCCCTATTCCAATCCCATACATCTCCTCTCCATCCTTTCAGGTGCAATTGTCTGGAGCAGTCAATAACACTTAAGCATAACACATTGCTGAATTTAACTATATAAACACGGGGTTTATGTAGTTAAATCTAAATAAATTATCTTAATATCTAAATAAATTATATTAAAATGCGTTCAGAAAACGAGATCTGAAGGAGGTGGGCAAGAGATTTGTAGGACTGGAAGGTACCAGTCACATAAGGATCATGCCCTAAATTCTCAGTGCTGCTTCAGCATCATAAAATCAATGTTTAAACTGTTGTTGCAATAGTGAGCAGCTGCAGGCAGGTTGCAATATTTATTCAGGCATCAATTTATTAAACAACTACCAACCTTGCCCTGAAGTTTTATGAAGAATTTTTTTTTTTAATCCTTTCTTGTCTATGTTAAGGAAATAAAAATAGACGTTGCCCTTTTTTACTAGAGATTTTCCAACGTGAACAGACAGCCACATAATCCGTTTTAATCTGTCATTGTACTTTAGCTCCCTTAAAACAAATACATATCTCATGGGCTTGACAGTTTTAAAAGTGTAACGTTTGACATTATTAGCTCATTTCTAATGGGAATTTCACAGCCCGGTGCGAGTTCAAAGTCTGGTTTCAAAGTGTTGCAATAAAGGGAGGGCTACCGTAATTCCCAGTTTCCCGCGGAATAAGTGACTTCTCCTTTCCCCGGATCACACAACTCGATGAGCCTGATCCTGCCACCAAGCGAGCAGCTTTCTGCACACAGATCGTCCCACAGCCCTTTCCGTCCCGTCCTCTCCCATCCTGTTCCGCCACAGGCTGCAGCCCCTCGCGGGAGCCAGATTTTTTCAGGCAAGGAAAAGTTTGAATCGTTGGGACCTAAGGATTCCCCCCCCC
>VZTY01022238.1:187823-364788 GCA_013400935.1 Turnix velox | reverse complement strand
TGCCCCGCCACAAAGGAGGGAGAGTTACGCTTGTTATAGTCCAATAAGCCATGCCAGTCAAACAAGTAGCCACACTAGGGACAAAAGGAAAGCAAGAGATTCTCACACAAAAGAAAACAAGTAAGCCCATCTTTTAGTTGTGCATCAGCCTCCAGGTTTTCTGCTGCACATAAATAAAAATGAAAGGGGCGGGGGGGTGGTGATGGTGGTGGTGGTGGTGGGGGAAGTGAGATAGGAGGGGTATGTGGGGGTAAATAAACAGCTTCTGGGAGGCTGAAAAATCATGCTGGAGTGAATTTTGGGAGTACTGGGAAAAAAGAAGGCAGGGATGTTAAGCTAGAGCAGGATCTCTGTGCACAAAGTGAAAGGGAAGCAGGAGGTGGACCAGAAGGGTGAAAAATCACACTGGAGCGAATTTTGGGAGGATTGGGAAAAAGAAGGCAGTGATGTTAAGCCAGAGCAGGATCTCTGTGCACAAAGTGAGAGGGAAGCAGAAAGCAGACCAGGAGGCTGAAGGTGTTGGGGCCAGCTTGTTTTCCCTGATGGAAATCAAAGATAGAGAGAAGGAAGGTGGAAAGGGATGAAGGGCACAAAGAGCCCTTGCATCCCACCTCCCCACAGATCTGCCGTGGTGGCAGCGAGGGCCCTGCCATTTTGGAAGCTTGATTATCCATTACTGACAAGTTATGTCTAACACCTACACGGCTGCGAGGCACACTCTGGTTAATTTAATTCATTGTTGGTGGAAAGGGATGGTGTACCTTCCACTGTGAGCCGCAGAGGCCAAAGGGGCTGTGCCATGGAACGGCCGGGGCTTGCCACATACCCGACCCATTTCTCTGCTCATGCCTGAATCTTAACAGTTTGATCAAGGTTAGATGCTGAGATTAAAATAGATCCTAATGCCTCTGCCTGCCTTTCATCACAGCTTGCAGGCGTTGCTAGTGGCTTGGCGAGCCCTTGGTGAAAATCTAGAAGTGAATAATTAAGCGTTATTCCTTTGCTGGCACGTTACAGCAAATAATGGCATCCCCAAACAAACCTTCCCCCCTTTCTCAACAATTAAGACAATCATAGCGTAATTAGGCCCGTTTCAAAGTTTTCTTAAGTCATTTGACATGGCAACCATTTACATTTCAGGCTTTTATTGGCTGAAAAGTCTGTCGTGAAACACAAACACACCTGTCAGCAATTAAAAAGGAAGAAATAGAGAACTGGTCAGGAAATAATATCTGTGCTAATTAAAAACACTAGTTAAAAGCTTCCTGTTTGTTCCTCCAGTTGCCCCAAGGAGTGACCTCCCTCCTCCCCTGCCCCCCAAACCCCATTTTTTCATATGTTGCTAACATGGTTTCCCCATCTCCTGTCTAAAATGCATGTAACTCAGACCCATGGGCAGAGATGGTCATTTTGCTTGTTAGGACATTTGAAGAAGAGTCAGGTACTTATGCTTCTATTTTTGATAATGTACTTTGACATCAATATTGGTTCTTCAACGATCATGAGAGAAATAAACCTGGTTTTCTTTATAAATGCAAAGTGTTTCATGTGTACTTTTTATACAGCACATCTGACATGCATTTAGTGGATCCACTTCCCAATTAGTTAGTCAAGCAATAACACTATAAGGTATTTTCAGTCTTTCTCATAATTTAGAGTAATTCATCTCTATGCCTATGTGAACTTGGCCCATCAGCTTCAGTCAAAATCTGTGCTGTTGGTACTCACCCATCTTATTTCTTCAACGCTTTCAACCTTTGGCAGCATCATGCTTGAAGGAAGGATCTTGGACTGCAAAAGCACCTCTAGATCTTCTTCTGCAAGGCCGCTGGACACAGAGTTTATCCTCACACACTTTTCAGCATGGCCCAAGTCAAACTCTTCAAGGGTTTTCACAATGGTCAGTCTTGCTTCTCTCTAAAACATACAAGAGTTTAGAAGCATAAGAAAATGAAAGCATATTTTTCTATTGACAAAAAAGCACACTGAGGAGAAAATTTTGCTGACAAAATGTGGGCTAAAAGCTAGACAGGATGTATATTGGTGTCCCCAAAATGTCTGTCACTCTTGGAATTTTATTGGAGTCATCACCAGCCCCTCACAGTTTTACCTTCCTGGTTTCTTTACAACTGGTAAATGAAATGCTCAGGCGTTATGTCTAAGCATTTCTACACCTCCACTTCTAGAAATGAGACTTTTGTGTCCACTAAAGCTGAATGTGTCTAGCAAACACAAATCTTTATACTCGCCACAGTGACTTGCACCAAGTGTCTCCACTCACAAAAATGACATGTTATTAAATTTTCATAAACCAATTCATTTTTCTCTATGTTCCCTAGTGGTCAGTAAGCATAGATGTACATACACTTATTTGTTTTTGATACACAGAACTTCCTTTTCTCCATGCATTCAGAATAGATTAAAGTCTGTGGTAGAGTTCCCAACTCACACATGAAAACACCACCAGAATAACTTGGGAGATTTTTCTTGAAGCATAGAAAAGAAAAGCTGTTCTCCTGCTGGTGCAGCATAAAGACTCAAGCTTCCTCTAGCCATTTGCTATTTTAGTTGATGTAAATTTACAGTCCTGTTTAATAGTTCATTTGCATGAAGAATATTTCTACGCTTCTCCAAAATGAAATGCAGTTTCTTGGTCTGGAGAGGAAGGGGGGGCGGGGAGGGGAAGAGGGCTGTGGGCTCCCCTGCTTCCTGACAAATGCAGCTGCAACCCCAAATTCCTCCCACTTGCCAAAAGCCCCTAACAAATTTGCAATGTTGAAATGCATCCTTATCAGAAGTAATTTCATTTGTGAAGAGTTTTTATGGGGCTAATAAAACTTTAAAGCTCCCGACTACTTGCAGAGGTTCAGGAATGACTCGAACAACGCACAGACACTAAATAGAGATGGTTTGCAAGAAAGCAGGCAAACTCAGAGGGAGGAAAAAAAGAACTCATCAAAGTTAATATCCAGGTTAATACCAATCAGCAATACAGCACATGACAGTAGATCTAAACCAGACGGATGCAAATCTCTGATGGGGCGAGGGGCAGAGGCAGTTTCCCAATGTGGTCTGAGTTAAACCAGTGTGAGGGAACAGTAGCTTATAGTTGTCAGGTCCCATCAGAACAGGGTCTCCCAGGCCAGCTTCAGACAGCTCTGCAGTGTACTGATTTACAGGGCTGGGACTCCCGATAATTAGGGTAAGTTTAGAGAAATGGGAGTGATGGCTCTAACTGGTTAAAAGGAAAGAATAATGAAGCAGAAAGTTAATGAAATCTGAAGCAAACAGCCTCCAGCTCGGGGTGAGTAGCCGCGCTCTGAAGGTTGGGAGCATATGCCCCTTAATCAGCCAGAGGGGAGCATCCACGCATCCCTGTGCTGCGATCAAGGGGCACGTTCAGAGGTAATCTCTGGAAAATACAACCCCAAACGTTGGGACTGCTGTGAATGGACCCTGGCTGGGGCCATTAGGAAAGCCACACAAAGATGTACGCCGTTTACTGCAAACATGTTCAGCTGGAAGACAGCTCCAGCACGCAGCCGCCTCAAATGGTGCTTCTGCATTAGGTAAAGTGAACCCTATGATGCCATTACTGGGTAATACAAATCCCCTACGTTTTCCTTCTCCGATCAGGGGTAATGGGTTTCTGGGGCTGTCCTCAAAAGTTTTTGGCTGTGATGCAGAAGGGTAGCTTGAAAACACCCTCCAAAGCAATTTATGCTTTTAATTAAAGTCAGATTATCACTGTTTCAGCACACACTGATCCAATTTGCCAGAGAAAGATCACCCCAAATTATCCACTATGGCAGCATCCCACTCAAAATGAAGGCACATCTCTAGCAAACTTGCAGCCTACTTTGTTATCATTTTTTTTTTTTAGATTACAATAATGAGCAGTAAACATCTCAGTAGCTATTTTTCTCCTCAGGCTGCAAACTCCCTTCCCAAAAAAGACAGATCGTGTTTCTTTCTAGGTATATTTCCATACAAAACACTTATTAACAGGCTGTTGCTGTTATCAATTTACATAAACTAAATGTGCAGCCCTCTGGTACGTATCCCAAAAATAACCAACAACTTCACTGAATTTATACCAACCAACAAACATGGGGAGGGGGGTTGCTGTTTTTTCCCATATTTTAGTAGAAAATATGTTGCTATGTTAACTAACACACCCATGCCATCTGTTGGGTTGAGAATTGTTGCATTTTCTCAGAACCACTATGTTTTAGATCTGCCTTCCTGCATACTCCAGGAATGGAAATGTTTCCCTTCCATGATAAAATACTTCTTGTTGATATAATTTACACATCAGGATTCAATTTATGTTTTTAATTGTAGGGCAAACGGAGAGGACCTGGCTGCCAATGTCAGAGCTTGTGAGGGGGCCGGCTTGATGCCTCTCCTTCCTACCACAGAGAAAATCCCATTGATGTTAGTGGGGTGCATCAGGTCCCCACCCAGGATTCCAATAAAACATTTCATGGGTAAATAAAAAAATGTACTAAACCCCCTGACACAATATACTAAAAGCATGGAGGAAAGTGAGAGCCCCTTCTGTCTCATTACTCATTGCTATTCTTACTTAAATGCTAGATTCAGCAAAAGCTGAAATTTTAATTGAGGTAAATTGCTTCAACACTGTAACAGTGGAGAAAAAAGTAGTCCTTGATAAAATAATGTCTTTATAGGAGTAGGTGTAAAATTAAATGCATATTGCAAACACTATTTAAAGTCCCTGCCAAGAATGGCCACAGTAGAATTTTTAAGGAAGGGTGAAAGAAATTATTTACCCTGTTCCTCACACAGGAGCTACAACATTGGGTAATACTCTGTCATGAATGAATAGCTGATGAAGAAATAAATCTGTTTATTAAGTAAATTATTCCATCTCTAGGTAGTTTGGGATCGAGGTATCTCTATTGGGCCACATGTGGGTTGGGTTCTTTATCAAACTGAGCAAGAGAGAAAAACAATGAGAGAACTTCATGGTAAACAGTGATATTATTAAAATACACTAAATTTGCAACTCATTCTGGAAAACCCACTGAGAGAAACAAACGTTGGTGAGGGAGGCTACTTGAGCATCCCTTCTGTTTGACTCTAAGGAGGACTTGGAAAGTTGTTCATTACCACGCACAGCCACGCCAACTGGAGAAGATAAAAGGTTTTGGTGATGCGGCACCACTGATATATCCACCACCACGCAGACACGCACAGATGCTGAAATTAAAGACGGGGAGAACATGCGTGTTGCTGGCTCGATTGGCACCCGTTAAACCTAACAACTAACCATTTTCACGAGTTCCTAGCTCTGAATTATCAAATCTGCGAAGAAAACAACAACCGTCCACTTTTACACTCCAGTGGAAGAGGTGGTCCCTTGCGACAGGGCCGCGCAGTCTCGCCATCTGGAGAATAAATCGAGTGTGAAGTACAGTATAGTTTGGGACCAAGCTCCGTGGCGGCAGCCCAGCAGTTAGTTCATTAGTCCCAAACTTGTGGGGATTAGTGGGGTATCAGCCTCTACTGTCGGATGGGATCAGGCAGGCAGAGTGCGAGACTTGGGGAAGGGGGTGGCAGCGAAGAAGGAGCCCCTTGAGCTTATTTATAAACCCACAGAGTATAAGTGCACCTACATAGGTGCCTTTGGAAACAGGGCTACCCTACCAGCTGGACCTTTGCCTCTTCCCTTGTTTTCTTCACCCCCATATTTTTTTCTTTAAGTTATATATCAAGACAAAGAAATTTCCACCTCAAAACTGAAGGAAAGCCACAGAACTGGAAGCTCAGCCACCCACTTGTCCTGGACTGTTAATACAGCAGTAATGAAATGAAGATGGTCACTTCATTCTGTTGCTGGGGACTGCAACAGCAGACAGAGAAATGTTATTTTATTCTCTCTTTTCAAACTAATTCAACACCCCACAAACTACATTTCCAGCACTGTGATCTCTAGACCTGTCTGATTCTGGGAGCAAAATCTCTGTTTTGATTTATCTTTCTTAACTGGTCTTACCTCCTTTTTTTAGTTTTTAATGTAAAGATGGTGGGCATACTCAAAGATACGTTTATGTGTAGATCTCATCCTGTTATCATCTTTTGGTGATAATTCTTCATATGGAAATGCAAATATATGATGTGCTAAAATGGCAGGCCAGAATCTATCACCCTCATTGCCATAATAAGTTTGCATGTTTCAAATGGCAGAGGAAAAATTAATTACTATCATCACAATTCAGGTTATTTTTTGTGACAGGTCTGACATGGTAAAAACATGCAATTATGTGTTAATGTTACTTCCCTGGAGTGGTTTGTTTACAGGACTTGACATTGCTGAATCTTTTGTCACTCATTTAGTGCATACCCTACAAATGCATCTCTCAAATAAGATTCTGCAGAAGCACACTCATATACCTATAGTGGTTTTTGGACAAAACTGAGCTTCTGCTGAGAGATAGAATGGCATTTTTTACACACTAAATTCTCTGTCAGTGACGTGATGTTATACAGAATGACGCTTCATTTCATTTCAATTTTAGTTTCAAATACACGGATGAGATTGACAAGAAAAAATACAAATTACATTTGTTTTTCAGGAAACAAAGAGATCTGTAACTGTGGAGCAGAGTGTTTCTGAGAAAAGGAGGTGTCTGGGTTCATGAGACTTGCCTTCTGCCTTACATGTAGGAGGTACTTGTGAGAATAAATCTTTGAAATGGCAAATACTTACTACTAGTTAGTCTGTTAGACTGAAAAACTGCTGTAAAATAAGCATAGACAACAAAGCTTTCAGGAAGCTTTTGTTAAATAATTTCTTTTAGTTACCTTTGAGCAGATAATCAGCTGAGGAGTTTTCAAAGACTTACAAAGTTTTAAAAGATTTTCTTTCAGTTCAACAGAGAATTCATCATGTAATCCTTAAGGAAAGAAGGGGGAGGAGGAAGGAGAACAGATTGTCCATCATGTGTGTCTGCAGTTCAGACAAATACATGATTTAGAAATTCTGATTTTTCCACTGCTTCTTCCAGAAATCTTCAAATTCTTTCTCTAATAATTATTTTGGCTTCTCAAGAAATTTTTTTTATACCAACCTTTTCACTTCTCTGAAAGAGTGATTCTTCATGACACAGTGAGTCATGTAACTGTGCATCTCTAGCATCTGCTGCTTTTCTCTCTGCTCTGCTAATTGTCTTTACATGCAGTATATGTTCTAGCAACATGAAAAAGCAGACTTCAGTGGTCAGCATTATGAAGTAAGATGCAATTTGATTATGCACTGCTGACGAATCTTAATTTCATTGCTTCTTTTCCCAGAAGTTTTGTTTAAGACCTAGGGAGACATTAGTGTACCTATCAACCGTTTTTATCTTGTATTTTAAAAGGACAAGGCTTCTTAAAGCTGTCTATGAATAGCTGAGGGCTGCTTGCTGCCATGTAAGCTTAGCAAATATATCTCTCCCTCTACCAACATGGACAATGTGGATCCTGGAGATACTAGGTGGGGTCTAACCAACCTCATCAGAGCTGGACAGTTTCCATATATGATAATATGGTGATGGCCGGGCTTCAGGTGCTGTGAACATGGGAAACCAGAGAAGAAGAACCTGCTGGTGGTCCATGTATCCCCATGGAGCTTCAAGGGTGCTAGGCTATGTAAGCACTATGTTTTGGCTGAGCTGGCATAGCCATGGATGTATTAGTGCAAGAACAAGACATGTCCACAAGTTCTGGTTAAGATATTTTTACAGCTTGCATGTATCATAGAAATTTAAATAGAGGCCAGTGGGCTGCTCAAATAAATTGGCACATAGACACAGTCATGTAATATGAAGAGTTAGCATAAATATCTCTGTAGCAAAAATAATACAGCATGGGAGGGTGTGTGTACACATAAACACAGAGACAGGCTTATACCTTAAGACTATGTGTACACAAATATTTCAAAAGGCTTTTTTAATGACAGTACTATATACAACAGATTCAAGAAAAGAAAATTTTGCTCATGTACGTAGGCAGCTATTATTCTGTCTGCCAACTTTTATAAACACTGACAAAAGAGATGTAAACAACCTTTCAATTAAGACAAATCAAGCTAACACTAATTTAAGCTGGCTGCAAGATGCAGTCTCTTTACTTTTTTCCCTGGCTTTCTAAGGATGCTTTTGGTTTTGTGACAGATTAGCATCACAAATGAAAATTCTTTAGAAGCATTAGTGTTAATTAGTCTTCCTGAAGAGTCTGAACGAGCTGCTGCAGGATGAAATGAGACTACAAAATGCTCGACCTTATGTATCAATTAAAAAGAGGGCTAAATATTTCTTTCATCCAGCACATGAATTTGACTGAATGTTATGGTTATTTTTAATTTTAAAATGTTCTAGTTCAAGATGCATTTTCTTGGCATAATATAATAAATTACTATGGAAAAAGTGTACATCTTCCATTTTTATAAATGTAACTTTTTGTTAATGCTGATGCTGAAATACATTGTTGTCTTTCAAAAATACATCTGCTTTAACAAATTATAAACCCTTGTTCAGCAGCTGATTAAAAGTGTAGTAATTCTAAGTGAGATATGAATCAAACATTTTGAAGATCAGCAAATAGGTACCAACAGCAGAGCTGTTTTATTACCTCATCAATTATTTAATAAATAATTTAAAAAAATTTAAAAGCCAAATTAGGTAAGCAATAAACAGTGTTGAAAGTAAAAAGCAAGATAAAGGCAAATAAAAGTTTGTGTGATGAGACAATGGAGCAAGTTGCCAAGAGAGGTGGTGGATAACCCCTACCTGCAAACATTCAATGTCAGGTTGAACGGGGCTCTGAGGAACCTGGTCTAATTGAAGATGTCCCTGCTCACTCCAGTGGGGTTGGATTAGATAACATTTAATAGTCCCTTCCAACTCAAACTATTCTATGATTTAATGAAAACTTTTTCAGAAAGAAAACCACTGTCCAGATGTTTATATTGGCTTGGACCAAAGCAGCCAGCATCTGACCCCAGAAGTTCCCTTTGGAGTGAAGAAGACATTATGAAAAATCAGATCAGCTGTACCATGGCTTCTTTCACCCTTCCTCTTTTCTGAAAGAAACTTTTCCCAGTCTACTTGCACTGTGAATAAAACTAGATGTTTCAAAGAGAAAACTTGGAACAATTGAACTTGTTTTTTTAATATTGTGAAAATCCTGATTAAAAGCTCTTATCTCACTTTTCATCACGTCCTTTATCTGTCTTGGCAAATTAGCAAATTAAGATTTTGTAATACTATCAAAATCCCTAAATTCAGGTGCTTACATGTTGTGTCCACAGTAAAATTGTACTTGTGCAAAACAGCTCTCATCTCTTAATTTTCAACTTAGATTTTAAAGTTACCTGGCACATGCATGTGTTTCGATGCAACAGGTTCAGCGCAGGATTTATGGCACTAACTGTTCACTCAGATGTCTCACACTGAAGAAGGTGAGCTCAGGAAGTTGTCCCACCAGGTGGATCATTGTGTCATCTAGAAGACTTCCTACACCTTCTCATTTCATGGGCAGCTTCTTAAAGCAGAGATTATCTCAAAGAGTCCTGTGCTCCCTTGTGAGATCATGTAATTTGTTTCAGTTCCCATTTACAGACCATCTAAGAAAATCTATGCCATCACATAACTTGGCTCCCATTTACACCTACAGGTCTTGAGCCCAAAATTCCCACAAGGTACAACTCCTCATTTACATCCAGACTTTCCTTTGTGGTAGTGGATATTCTATTTTCCTCCAAATCAAAAGATGGGTGTGGGTTACAGATGGATCTCTCCCAGCATCATACTCAAAGAGCGACACATTCTGCTACATGTTCAGCTGCCTTCCCCCTGCTCCACCAAGGCCTGTGTACCTTCAAACAGTCAAATGTGCCACCTTCCCAAGCTCTGGGTCATGCAATACACATCCTCAGCTGAAGGTTAAACCCCTCTGTGTTGACATGGCACACTGCTCATATTATTTCAGCCGCTGAAACTCAAGAAAAACCACTCAGAAAAAAAAAAAATCATACTGTAGGTCCATCTGTGTCATGGGGAGACCCAGACCCATGTTCCACATATCCATCACTGCAGTTTGTTTCTATATAATTTGGACAAGAGCCAAGAGTCCTTCTGTCCCACTTGGTGAGGGCAACAGGAATCTCTCCTTGGATCAGATGCATTTAGCATTGTAGAAGTAGCCCTTAATCGCAGTAATTACTTCCATGGGAGAATAATGTTAGGAGAGCATGAACGCAACTTTAGATGTTTTCAAGTTTAGAAGCTTAAAAGAAGTAGATGCCAGGAGCACTGAATAGATAGCTCTCTGTGGGGATGTTCAACACGGGAAGCTTTGATCTAACAAGCTTCATACTAAAATGACACAACTTTTGCCTTCCTGCAAAGCAAACTTGTTTTATCTGTGTATTTCTTAGCCAGTGTTTACCTTAACAAAGACTCACCTCACTACACTGGATTCTGCCAGAAATCTTTCTTCTTTACAGAAGAGCTTCCTTCTGATAGAAATCCCACTTGGATGAGTGTCTGGGGTGAGTCAAGTAGCTGAAACATCCCACTCCACCCCAGATGCGGGTTTTAGCACCTCCTATATGCAACATTTTCTCAGATGCTCATGACAAAGCCCATTACTGCTTGTTGATTGCTCTTGGCATAGTCCCTGAAGAATGGGGAGCAGTATAAAAGCAACTGCACCCCTTTCTTTCCACCCCCACACCCTCGAAATAGGAAAGGGGAAAATGCACCAGAATGCCATGTCCCACGTGTCCCTGCAGTGACTAGCTGAGGCAGGAACCAATCTCTCACATAAGAAATAACACCGACTCTATGACTCATGTACCCATGGCAAGGACTAGAGACCTTTTAGAAATTACTTCACTTGTTTTCTGTAGTCTAAACGAAACCTGACCATATGATCTTTTCTTGCCTAGACCAATTACCAGTGTTAAAAGAACTGAGATTTCACTCCAGTTTAAAAGTGGGATTTGAGGAGGTGGTTATTTTCTAGGTCAAATGTCCCCTGTGTCAATTCTGTGTTTGTATTTGCACATCACTGATAAATGTATTGTACTAGGACAATATAATACACAACTTTGTAGGTATGTAGAGAAGAAATCTTAACTGTTTGTTGGTGTTCTCCAAATCCTTTTTAGGTTCCTCATTTATATATTCTTCATTATCATGGAATAAAATAACCGGTCTTCAACTGTAATTTTTTTTCTAATGAAATCAATTTTTTTAAAAATGGTAGATGGCCTGAGAAGGTGCCCCTTAATGGGGGCTTCTGGATTATCTTCAAATTTTGAAGTAAGACTGTACATGTTTCCCAATAAAAGAACAAGACAAATGATTGTCTCTTTATTTCTGCAAGATCTAAGCATTTCTTATAGTCTTCTGTGTATTCACATTCCATGCCTCACTTTTTCCTCATGAAAGGATTTCCAGTACAACTATTTCTTGAATCAAGATGCAAACTGGATAAACAATGTAATCATTCTAGAAGAACTCAGTTTGACTTTATTTCTGTGTGGGAGAGAAGGATTTCTTTCCACCATGTCCCATTTCATCGGTCCCATTTACAGCATGGTGGTACAGACAATTGCATCACTGCAAGCAAAGGATGACAACAGGAAGCTACAAAGGGAAGCACAGAATAAGGAAACTCTTGAGCTGATTTTGTTTTTTTCCATCAAAGCAAACCAACTAAGCATCCATCATTTCACTGGTTTTGTCCTAATGAGGAGAGAAGCAAATGCCTGCATCCTATAACAACCACAACTATGAGCCACTATCCTTGCACCCATAACTATTTATCCATAATGTTACCTCAGCATGATAGACTGGGGCATCTGGAAGCAGGACATCTTTTAAAACCGTTGGTTACTTGAGTAGCACAACTTCTGCCTTCCCTTAGGTTGCCCCCTTCATAATGCTTTTCCAGGCCTGAACATGCAGGCTTCTTCACCACATGCTTTCATTACCTGCTCGTGAATTGGATCCATCACTACAGATTCAACATATATTTCATCCACTTCAAGCACTCAAATTATTTACATCTGTCTTATGAAGTATTTTCCTTTACTTTTTGTACAATGATTCTGCCAAATGGAATGTCAATAAAAGACTAATAAGGTAGCTTCAGCTTATTTCTTAACACATACAATAAACACTGGAGCCAGCCTGGACCCTGTTTTTGTGCTGATTTGACTACTTTGAATTTAGTTGACAACAACAGCACTAAGTTGATGCGAAGCCTTGGTGTGCATCTGCTTGCCAAAACGCTGCTAGCAGTATAATTTATTTTCCTGTGTGAATGAACTTCATGCACAATCAGGATTTTACAGCAATATAATTGCATTCATATAGTAGTGCTTCTTTGGATTTATTACATTAATTTCAAAACAGTGATAAAATGCAATTCAGTATTCACAAGCCTGATACCCATTATGTTGCCATTTTTTTCACATTTTTTTTTTCTCCTCAACATTTTTGCCCAGCTTGCTTTATAGTTGTGTAACTGCCTGGACTAAATATGTATTTAGTAATTTTTGTCCCTTTGACTCAATATGAATCTCATTCTTGATCTGAACGAAGCACTGTCAAGAGATCCATGAAAATATGCTCTTCTTACCTAATGAACATGTTTTAAAAGAAACTGTTCTGCTTCACTTGTTAAACCTGCTTATAATTTTTGATTGCCTGAGTAATAATGTGTTTTGTATTGAGAACAGAAGGTAGTTTTCCTCCCAAAGTGCTCTGAGATGTTTTCTTCAGCCAGAATCTCCACTCCCATCACCTGCATCAGGTGCAGGTTAACCCTGGTAGGACTTGGGTGATGCTCCCTTCCATTTCTTTGGCAGTGGTTGCTCTCTTCACTGCCAGCTTGCCACTGAGCATCATGTCCACCTGGCAGCTGGCCCTACAACCTCCGGAAGTTCATCAGCTCCATTTGCTCATTCCAGCTGGGCACCAAGGCACCATCCCCACCAGCGTGTTTGTGCTGCTTGTGCCAATGCGTGGTTATGCTGCTGGATACAGCAGGTTGCTCAGGTCCTTTCTTAGTTAATATGTCTTTGCTTTTGCTGGCCTTTTCTCTCACCACTGTTTCATTTGTCATGCAATGGTAAATAACTTCCTAGGAAGTCTCCTTTTCAGAGATAGCAGGCCTCTGCAGCAAGTCTGCTGTCCCTCTCGAGCCCATTGCACTACTCCAACATCTGAAGATGCTGCACCAGGTACAACAATGACAGAAAACTACTGCAAAGGGATTGGATTATATTATCCAGTAAAGGGACTGGATTATATTTTTTCATAAAAGTATCCTTTCTTCTTGTCTCTCATTCAATCTACCACATTCCCCCAAGGGCTTCAGGCAGGGCCACTGAATCAAGGGAAGGCTGAGGTTGGAAAAGACCTCTGGAGGTAATCTAGCCTAACCTCCCCTGCTCAAACAGGGACACCTAGAACTGAGTGCCCAGGACCACATCGAGTCAGCTTCTGAGTACATCCAATGATGGAGACTCCACAACCTCTCTGGGCACCAACTGCAATGGTCCTTATCACAGTGAAAAAGTGTTTGCTGAAGTTCAAAGGAGAACCTCCTGTGTTTCAGTATGTGCCACCACTCAGGAAAGCCTGTCTCTGTTCTCTTTGCACCCCCCTTGAGGTTTTTATTACACTGATGAGATCCCCCAGAGCCTTCTTTTTTTCCAGGGTGAACAGTGACAGCTCTTCTCAGTCTTTTCTCATAGGAGACATAATCCAGTCCCTTCATCATGGCTGTGGCCCCTTGTTGGACCATCTCCAGTATGCCCGTATCCTCTGCCAAAGTTTTAAAGTTCTGCCTTCTATTTGTCAGAAGCATTTGAAGATATAAAAACCGTCTACTTCTTTTTCCTTTTCTTGAAAAAAGTTAAGGTCCATTAAAAAAAAAATTATTCGCTTTCATCACTCCAGTTTATTTATTAATATTATTTTGAAAAAAAATTATTTCGTCCCTTAATGCTCTCAGCATCACCTTTTCCAATACAACTCTCGTTTCCAACTGAGTGATTTGATCTTTGCTTCAAGATAATTTTTCATCTGTTGCTTATTTGGCTTTATTTCTTCTTGACCAGGTTTCACAGCTTCAAATTCTGTGTTGGCAGTTTCTTGGCCAGTTTTCCTTTCCTGTTGACCAGATATAATCTCTGCCAGTATGGAAGCTAAGTCCTCTATTCCTGGCCAAGCAAGAATCAATCATGCTGAAGCTTACTAATACAAACCTACACTTAACACAAATGTAATCCTTTTGGGAACTATCAGCCACCCTAACATAAACTTTGCCATATTTTACGAATGCTTTAGAATATTAATTAATTATTCCATCCCACTTACTTGCATGTTTGTAAATAGATGGCTAGCAGGATAATTAAAATAGCAAGACAAGCGTAGCAAAATGGCTTCATTTTAACAGATACATAAATAGATAGATACAGTTAAAGCCACTGCCTCTGGCTTTGTTTCTCAGGACAGGTAGCTGTTCATCCCCATACACATATGGACCTACTTTTCAGCTATTCTAGTTTCACATCTACGTTGCAGAATGTCTGTAAAGCTGCAGGCAGGTTGAACCCCATTGTCCTCCAGACCATTCAGACTTAGCACAAATGCACAATCCAGCGACGAGAGCTTTCACTTGGCCAATTCTGCGTGCCTACAAGTTCAGCTCAGCTTTTTCATCCTGAACAATGGGGAAGCAAAGGGGGATAGACTAATATTTTATCTTCTGTTTTGCCTACGTGGTCTTTGTCCACCAGTGGTTCGCAGCTCTAAAGGTAAGCCCTCTGGCATGTAATAGCTTTCAGAAAGCCTTCCTCCCATAGACAAGGAGGTGATCAGCTACAGTCACCAATTACTGTTGCAAATGAAAACACCTTTTCTGTCATCAATACAACTCCTTCTGCCCCTTCCCTCTGTGTCTTCCCACACCAGGGCACACTCTCTGGCCTGAACACAGGACAAAATTCACTAGATTTGTTTTCCCACTTTCCTTTCTCCCAAGGATCCCCTTCTCCCCTCAAGCTTTGCTTGTACTTTTTTCACTGCTCCTCGTCAAACAAGTTATTGAAATGTTTTTGTTTGTTTTTTGCTGTTTCCCCTCCCTCGCCTTCAGTCGATGTTTGTAAAGCATTTAACACTACACCAGGCGGGTTAATTTACTGCACTAGTAAAACAGGCTATTTGGAGTGTCTTGCAACACTGACATGTTTTCAGCTTGAAAATCAGATGTCTCCATCCCAAAGGAAAGAATTCTTGCCAAAGCTTTGTTTATATCGATGCCAGGTGCAATCTGGCCCAACAGTGGTAATGACATATGAACACTAAACAGTTTGTAAAAAGCATGCCTCAAAATGAAATCTGAATCCTATATATAAAGACCCAGGTAAGAGTCTTACTAGGAATTTGCCTTGTGTAGGAAAGTATTTCTTTGTAGAAACATTAATTTGGCTTTTGGGCTCCCTTTAGTGTTATTAGTGGCTTCTGATTTCAATTTTTTCATTACAGATTGTTTTTCTTTTGCTTCTGGTAGAGTTTTCAAAGCCACAGGTTTATTGTGTAGAAATATTTTAACAAAAATTACTGTAATTACTGTATTTAATACTTCATTTTGTACACGGCTCATGCATGTATGATTAACAAAAGAAACCTTTCCTCTTTTTGCCTCTCTGGAGAGCAACCCTGATTTGGTGAGATTTAGAAATACTGAAATGCAATGCATACTGCAGCACCACTTGAAAGGAAATTGCCAGAACTGAAATGCATCCACTTCTGTTTAGATAACTTCAAAACAGGCTTTCAGTCCTTAAGGAGATTTTTTTTGGTTACTGCTGGCTACACAGAGGGAAAAAAAATTGTTAAACTCGTATGAGAGTCCTGACCTTTAGATTAAGGAACTCCTTGCCCATAATGTGAAAGCACTAGAAACCCTGGTAGGCTCCAACTTGCACATGATTTTTTGGGCTCTGTAATGGTCACATCCTCAGCATCTCTTTACAAACTTAGGGTCAGATAAAACTGTGGGACACAACAGTGGGTTGACACATGAATGAGTTTTAAAAATGTGCTCAGATTTTGTTTTCAAACTTGCAATAAATTGACACTCCACTAAATCAGCGACCATTTATGTGAAGATCTGTCCCTTAAAAAATCAATGATGTTTATTTAAGTGATCAGATTCTTATCTCTTCAGAGATAACCAAATCCTCATAGCTGTTTTTTTGAGTAAGCGTGCAGCAGTAAGGAAGGTGCTCAGATGTGATCATATTGGCACAGAGCAAATAATTTGTCCATAGTATAAACCAAACAAAAGCTAGGAGAACAAGAGCAGTAAGAGATTATCTGACAAAAAGCTATTCATGTGCGCAGCGCATTACCTCACCGCATACCTAAGAGGGAGCCAGTGGCTTTAGGTTTCATCTTAAGGAGAAATCTGAGGGAAATTTTCAGGATGCCTTTCCCATCCTGGAGTAAAATTATGAGATTGGTATGCCTTTAAAATGAGAGAGAGAAACCACTCAATGCTACAGCCCAAACTTCAGAAATCGTGATTCTTGAATCAGTGCCTCAGCAGAAAAGGAAAGACTCAGATTTGCAGATGGCAAGTCGCTTGCTGCAATCTGAAAGGGTCTATACTATAATGGCAAAAAATATGACTATATACACTTTCTTCCTCTGTCCATCTGCCACTGTTATAGTCTAGCGTGGGGGTGATTTTATTTAAATTTGGACTGTTTGCAGGCTGATTTCTCATTTCTGCAATGATTAGGTTTGTCACAATAGAGTAAATAGAATTTTTTAAAAAGAAAACAACTGCTGCTTTGGTGCTGTGTGACTTAAATAGTGAAATAATTTCAATAGGCTCCCATGAAGAAATCTGCGTGCATCTGCAGCTGGTCTGCATTGTATCTCATCCAGTGACTGCCTATGTATATCTGTATATGGAGGGTTTGGGAGCCTTTACAATGTTTGCAAGGTTTTTCTGAAATGGAAGATGCAGAATAGTGGTAATGATCAGGCAGACCAAGAATAAAAGAAGAGAAACACATTAATAATAGAAAATGAGTAATGCAAGTGGATATTTAATTTATTAATATTTAAAGGTCATAGGAAGATTCATCTTGTTTTACTCACTTATTATCTGCTTTCATCCAGCAAAATTATACACTAGCTTGCCACAGATTCCCCCACATTTTTTCTGAAAGGAAAAATGTCATTGGACAGATGTATGTATTTATCAAGACACAGAGACATTGAAAAGCTGTCAGGAACCATGGCTGCAAACACCAGACAATTCACCTTTCCCTTTGCTGAAGACTTGGCAAGAGTAGGACATGTAGATATATTATTATTTAATTTTGCAATGGGCCTGGGCTGGTAATTATGAGATTTTTGTGCCTTCTGCCGTGAGACCCTCATCCTTACAGGAACAACTTGATGAACCTCCTTCACTCATGGACAAATCCTCCTGTTCCAGGCTGGTGCCCTGTGCTGGGATTTGTCACCATGGCTCTGCAGAGTCACCCCCCAGTAAACCCTACTCTGCACAAGGCAAACTGGAGGCTGCAGGGAATAGGAGGAGATGGCAAAAGCTGCCAGCCCTCCCAGGCTGACAGCAAAGGAATTGCAGCAAATAGCAGAAATCAGCTCCTCAACATATTATGTTTTTAAAATGGCCTGTGAAGTCACAGGATGCACACAGTGGTTTGAGGGCTCTTAGGTCACTAGCTCAGGAGCTCAGAAAAGTTAGTGCCCAACGACAGACTTTTAAAGGGTTCATTTTATAATTTATTCTGTGATAACAAGAAAATAGCAAACTAAAATTATTGAAGAATGCTGATCCCCCTCTCTTTTGCACTGTAGAAGGAGTGTCAGTGTGCAAGATGGAAACTCAAGTCCATCAAGAGAGTAAAGATTCTCAATCTAGGTTTGGTACCAGCTAGAAGAAAACTAGGCCACTGCTAATAAGGTTCCATGCTGCTTTGAGTCCCCTAGCAAAAGAGGAATATGAGTTTGGTCTATTGCTTGGCATCACCTTGCAAGGTACACATCTGAGCATGTGCCATCTTCCTGGTCTGAATACTGGCCCATCTTATTCAGTTGTGGCAGGAGATATTCTGTTACATGGTTCTGAAATTAGGATCATTGCTTAAAGCTGATGTAAAAATAAATGGGTTTTGAGCAATGCAAGATTTAAACTATCTAACATCTTTGCCCCTTATTCCATGTCAAGTGAGTACAGACTGCAGTGATTCTGATAAGGAGGCTTTTCAGGTTCACTTCTACTAGTAGTAACACAAGAAGAAGGAGGGTTGTGAAGAACAAGGGTCATATTTATAATATGGAATGCTGAAAAAAGTATCTCTTCAAGTTTTTGACTGAGCTGAGATATTTATCTGAACAAGATCTAATTAGACCTAATTTCCTTAGCATATCAATTATTTTCCTCATTAGAGGAGCTAATGCCATGTTCAGATATCATGGCAATCAAGCTTGTGATTTCTGGAAAAAGTGGTTAGAAGGCTTAGTGTTAAGTGTGTTTCCAACTGTGAAATTTATCCTTCCAGTGCTTCCCAGTTTACTCACTTTGTTCCAGGATTCTCCGCAGCATATGGCCACTGGAACCCATTAAATAACACCAAGTAAAGACAGAGTCAGCGATGAGTCAAAAATAGCTGCACCAGTGAATCGCCTTTCAAAATTCTGTCTCTAACAAGAAAAATAATGAAGAATAAGACATGCAATTAGAAGAAATTAAGATCAATTTTCAAGCCGGGTTGCCTGTGTGGTGGTTTCGAAATCCACGTCAGGCACCTCAAATAAAAGCAGTCTGATTGAACACCTGCAGCTCTTGGCAATGCACTCGAGCTTACAAAGCAGCCAGGCAATTCTTGTACACAAAGTCTCTACCTCTCAGTTTTATTTCCCCCATTACCTAAAACTCTTAAAACTCCAGGTCCTAATCACCAGGTTTGACAGGCTCCTTTCTCCTCCTAAGGAAGATACCCAGTGTTTCCAGTACATGACCATATGCGTGTGACATATACTTGTTGGACAAGACCCATTTGCTCGGCAGGAGAGCGAAGGCACTTTTTTTAGTACAGGAGCTTGTCACAATGCATCTGGCCAAATATATTGTCACAGTGCATTTGGATTCCTAGCATCCGGCCTCAATTAGGTGTCTGCTAGAAGTGTTTTTTTAAAATTTTTTTTATAGTCCATAGCAAGAGGTTGGTTCATCTGAAAGGAGCTTTATCTGCTCCTGGATTATCTGCCAAAGGCAGAATGTGTTGAGTAGGAAGGAACCATTAAAGGCCATCTAGCCCAACTCCCCTGCAGTGTGCTGGGACATCTTTAACCAGATCAGGTTGCTCAGAGCCTCATCAAGCCTGTTTCCAGGGACGGGGCCTCTACCAGCACTCTGGCCAACCTGTTCCCATGTCTCACCACCCTCAAGGTGAAGAACTTTTTCCTAATGTCTAATCTAAACCTACTCTGCTTTAGTTTAAAACCACTACTCCTCATCCTTAATATACTCCCATGCAAACAGTTCCTCCCCAGCTTTCTTGTAGACCCTCTGAATCATGATAATTTGTTCTTTGGAGACACTCAACTCTCTTGGCTGAACATGCAGGAGCCTTAGCAGCTAACTGGTATGAAGTGCCTTCTTCCTAAGGAGCTGCATCAGGCAAGATGAGTTTAACCTCTGTGTGCTTGGGCCTAGTGGCTCCTATTCCAGATAAGACATAGAATGTTTTGCTAATGTGAAAGGTTTAACTACAGATATCTGCTCCTATAAAAATATCACATCAACAGTGGATCTTCAGAACGAGCTCAAAGTATGGTTAGAACCACACGTTGCACAGCTGAGTGTAGGGAGATGCTTTCATTCACAGCTATAGCTTAAACAAACAGCAGCCAACTATATTTATCTCTTCTCATTTAAAATACACCCAGTGAACCTCAAATGAGCATAGGAAACATGCAAGTTTCTGAATCAACCGAATTCTTTGTTTGATGTATTTTGAAGCTTTGTAGCTATTATTATTTAGTTGCTTTTGCATCCAGCTCCCTTCATTTGCAAGCAAAAAGATGCTTCATCTGGCCATCCAAATAGTATATTCAAACAAAACATCCCAGGAAATAAACAGCTGTGCTCTTCTGACCTGTGTTATAACAATAAAAAGTTACCTTGTACGTACTGTGTCCGCCCCTTTATATCTAAGCATATCTGTAGATTTAATGGGCATATTCAGGTATAACACAGTAGGAATCTAGCCACATTACTCCTAATTGATTTAAAATTATATGGATGGTAATGGTGCCAGAAGACAATTTAGTTTGCTCTCTTTCATACTGAGCTGAAGTTGTTTGGTTTTCTTAAAAGAAATAAAACTGATAATTGTCACTACAGTAAGTAAATATGTCTGAATACACGCAGAAAGCAGATCTATTGGGTAAGAAGGTTACAGAATCTCATTTTGTGGTCCATCTGCTCCCTCTTTGCTTCCCAAGCCAACAGACACTAATCTGGGATGAAGAAACTGACAGGACATGGGGGAGGAGTAGATGGCCACGATTTCGACTCATTTCAGCTTTTTGATGTATGTGCTCATGCCATTGTGATATAATTGAATGAAAATAATGCAGTGGAGTCAGGAGGACAATTCAAACAATTACGTGTTACAGCAGCTTTTTTCTGTTCCAAGCTTCCTCATAATTTCAGTGCAATTTATATGTTTTACCTCTACACCGCAAATGCTGAAAATTAATGTTCAAGGGTAAAAAGGTGCCTTGCTGGAAAAAGACTGTTAAGCAGATAATAAGCTGAAATAAACAGTAAAATTACGTGACTGAGCTAAGAAAAGTGTACAGGGTACTTCTGGTGGAATTTTTTTTGTTGTCCTAATTCACAGCTGGGCTGATGGTCTTGAAGAAAATGTGAACAGCAACCCTCAAAAAACTCCTAGCCACCCTAATATGAAAAAAAAAAGAAAAAAAGCTGTTCAAGAGGATGAGAAATAAATACAAAAGATTAAGGATAAAAACAAAATGCAAAGGCACAGACCATCAGTGAGAAAGACAAAGAAGAAGTGTCAGTGTGGCTAACCAGGGACTGCAAAGGAAAATGGAATGTGCTGTGTGACAGTGCAGTAGTAAAAAAACCCAGCCAGTGGAGCTGCATCATGTCACTTCCATCTCTGTGTAGCTCTGCAACAACAGTACTGCCAACCTCCAGTTATTTTTAATTCAGGGCACTTTGTCATTGGAAATACTGTAATGAATAGAACTAAGTTTGTTCACAAGCAACAAGGAGGAAGGTAAGAATGAGAGATGAAAAGAGATAAATGCATATTATTTGGTTTAACTGTGATTAAGAGGAAAGGAATGCACAAATAATTAAAACATGTCAACCAACTCTCCTCTGAAAGTGGTCAGCTTTTGAACAGTAACAGATAAGTATCATTAGCATTTGGGATAAGTACCATGAAGGAGTTACAAAAAATAAAGTCATTATGAGTGGAAAAGTGTGTCTCAAATTTAAATAATCTAATCCAAAATTTTTAAATAATTTTGACCACATGATGTGAAGCACTGACACAGGATGAAGTCCCCCTTCACCACTGGGGATTTTCTGTAAAGGTAATGTTAGCCTAGAACAGAGGCTGTGAATGTGCAGAAAAGTGTCTGCACTTCTCTCCCTAATTGTGGACTTTTCATGTATCCTTTCTCATCTCCTTACTCCAAAAATGATGGTTCCTGGTTGTTTCTTGGATGTGGCTGCTATTTTTTACATGCTGGTCCATGAAGATTCATGAAGAAGATGGCTTGACTTTGACTTTTTCTTGCCTACTGCAAAACACCTGACATGGCTCACTTGCTTCCAAGACTCCAGAGACCAAGCCAACCACACCAAACAGTAGCACTGTGCTGCCAATCATCACCAGTGTGGGTGGGCTCAGCTGGTGGTCCCAGTCAAACACGGGGAGAGACGGCAGGGTCAACAGTGATATTCCCAGGGAACATCAGCACTTGGTCAGGTCATTGAATGCACTTGGGTTGTGAAGGCAGCAGCCACACAAGGGTAATCAGGGGGAGCTCAAGAAATTGCCATGTACATGCCATGTGGATGCTTCAGGACACCTCAGCAGTAGACACTTAAGGGGAAGCTCTGAGCTAAGCCTATGAGAAGGCTGAGGGCAATGACAGAAACACAAGGCTATCGCTACAGCAAGGCTGCCAGCATTCAGATAAGGACACAGACACAACTGAAAATTCAACAGGTGATTCCTTGGAGAAGCAGTCATCCTTTGACAGTTCTATACAAAAGTGGTTAATGACCTCCTATAAAGGGAGAAGAGATGACTGGAGGGAACCTCCCAAGATGTCCAGAAATTTGCCTGACTTCCATATACATCAGTGTGGAAGCAGTGTTTAAAAGCCCTTTCTTTCACAGCTTTCTCTGGGGATGCTGAGAAGCACTGAACAAAGAGGTAAAAAATGATCTTTTAGGTGAAAAGGTAAAAAGTTACTTCTCACTGCTCTGTTCTCTCATACACACAATCCCATAACTGTCTCAGTCTAGTAGACTCACAAATAGCTTTGGCCTTGTCACAGGCTCTAAACTTGCTACACTCTTTCTCCTTATGGGCATGCGCTTCCTCAGATCAATGGCCATGAATCACATGGTATTGATTTTGTGGTAGTCAAGAATTTTATACAGCAGATCCCATACATAATTTCAGATCATCTTCTGAACTTCACCTTAATGCATCATGATTTGTAAAAATCAAAACTGAACTTCAGATAACAAAAGGGATTCCCAGCACAGCAAGCTTTTCCAGACAAACCTGCACAGATCTCTGCTTTTAAGTTTAATGCACTTCAGGCACAGTATGCAGTAACTGAATAAAGGTATGTTTGGCATGAGTGAAGATGTGCATGTGTCAGTCTAGATGAGCATGGATCTAAGTCCCACCCTCTGATTTGTGTAGTGTCTTCTAATGGTCATAGGGATCATAGAATGGTTCGAGTTGGGGGGGATCTTAATCATTCTGTGATCTAGTTACAGTTCCCCTGCCATTGCCAGGAGTACCTTCCACTAGACCAGGTTGCTCAAAGCCCCATCCACCCTGGCTTTGAACACCTGCAGTGATGAGGCATCCACAGATTCTCTGGGCAGCCTGTTTCAGTATCTTACCAGTCTCACAGTAAAGAATTTCTTCCTAATATCTAATAAAAATCTAATATCTAATCAAAATCTAATATCTAATCTAATAAAAAATCCATCTTCGGTTTGTTTAAAACCACTATCCCTTATCCTATCACAACACTCCTTGATAAATAGTCCTACTGTATCTTTAAGTCCCTTTTAAATACTGAAAGGCTACAATAAGGTGTTCCAGAGCCTTCTCTTCTCCAGGATGAACAACTTCACTCTCTCAGTCTGTCCTCTAAGGAGAGGTGATCTACCCTTTGACTGTTTTTGTGGCCCTCTTTACACCTGATTCAACAGGTCCATGTCCTTCTTCTGTTGAGGGTCCAGAGCTGGATGCAGTACTCAGGCAGAGTCTCATGGGAACAGAAGGACAAAATCACCTCTCTCAACCTGCTGGCCATGCTTCTTTTGATGTAGCTCAGAATAGCTTTCTGTGCTGCAAGGGCAAATTGCTGGCTAATCAAAAGTCTATCTAAGCTTGCTTTTGTCACTGTCTTTTACTTTTGAAACTGTTCTTGATCCATTTATCTTCTACTGAGACCATCAAAAATTCTCTTTCCCTGGGAGCGTGAAGAAAGGAACTTCACCCTTCTACTTATGCTGAATAAGGGATCCCTGGAATGAGAGACAATGTCATTGTTTTTCATAGTGCTTTGGTTTTCATGGATGTGTTCTGTTGCTTTTTGGACTGATGATCATTTCCACACTATTGAGAGGAAAAAGGGCCTAACTATGCATTCTGTAAAACAGAGATGCTTTTGATTTGCTTGGAATGTGCCACTTGATAATTTTTCTTATATGAAGCATCTTGCCATCTGCAGCCAAAGCCAGAAAACTCAAGGACACAGCTGGTCCTACAGGCTCTAGAGAAAGCCTGGGAACAAAACCAGGGCTGCAGAAGTGAGAGAAAGCTCAACAGAGTGAACATGCAAAACCAGACTTGGCAGTGAAAGCCACCATGAGTGAGGAGCACAGGCAGGGTTCAGTGGGTTCCTCAGTGGAAAACATAAGGGCCTTGTTCTAGGACATGATTAGGAGAGATCAGATAGTGAGTAATACAGAAACGCTTTCTACTTCTCAAAATCCTTTAGATCCCACTTCCTCATGCAACTGGAAAGCCTAATGCAAGCAAAGATTGTTTTGACAGTTCATGTGTCCATCACCTACAGGAAGTGAGAACCAAGAGCTTTGCCCACTTCCACTACTAAATGTTTGGTAGCACAGGAGAGAAAACTTGGCAATCACCAACTTCCAAGTGGCCATGGCATTGGTTTTTTTCCCCCTTTGCAAGGAAGTTTATCAGCTATGACTGTGGTCCTCATGCTGGAGCTCTTGCTCAACTACTGAGCCCTCACTATGCCTCATCCCTTTCTCCAGGACAGACACCCTAGTGCTCTGTGAGCCCAGCTCTACATGAAACCTCCCCCAGAGCATTGTCTAGATGTTACAGGAGATGGCACTTGAGGCTGGGGACTCCAAGTACAGTCTTGATCTTACTTCGTCACCCTCCAGTATGTGCTTATGCAGCTGTGAGCTATTGAAAAGCAAATGGCACGTTGAAAAAGACACTAGAATTTCTCTGGCAGGTTGTCTGACCTGGTGGCCAGTGTCCCACACTGTAAGCCAAACACAATGGGGCCTCTGCAGCAGATTTCTGTTCCACACTGGCAAAAACTCTGTCCCATGCACCCTGCTCTGCTCAGCAAAGGTGCCTGATTTGGAGCCACATCCACTGACTCAAGAGTGCATCAGATCCTGCATGACCAGCCTGGGACTGATCGACTTGGGAAGGAGCTGGCTACAGAGTGGTTATATCTGATAGGAGGCACACAAATGGAAAGGAATTAAAACTTTATCATTCACTTATCTCCACATCACTGCAAATTCCTTTATGATGGAAAGAAAAAAAGTAATAGTGTCATGTGCTGGACCAAAGCTTTGGAAGATCATCACATGCTTCAGTTCTTATAAGGACTTTAAAAACTAAACAATTTCAAAAGTTCTGGAAAAACTCAAATTCTACGTCTATACAAATCTGTTTTGGGACTCACCTTTTGATACAGCCAAGTATTAGACTGAAATCTTAGATTTCTCTTATCTTGTGCCTTTTCCTTCACTATCTTCACTTGCTATTGCTAATCTTGGTTGAAGTCCAGGTAGCTATTCTGGCAACAGGATGCATGACTTCTAAAACCCAAACAAGTCAAAGCTTTAGAAGAATTTACTGCTCATGTTAAATTACCAGATGCAGTAACTCTCAAAAAGGAAGCATCAGAAGCCAAAATAATATAGGTGTGTAGGCTGAAGGAGCTAAGTAATCTATCCCAATTAAGCAAACTTAGAAGGAACTGCTTCCAAATATACATGTAAGAGAAAATACTTGTAAAATGCACCTTTAAGGCATTGAATCATAGAATGTACTGCTTTCGAAGGGACCTTTAAAGGTCATCTAGTCCATCCCCCTGCAGTGAGCAGTGAGCAGCAAGTAGTGAGCAGTGAGCACAGCCATGCTGCACTAGACCAGGTTGCTCAGAGCCTCAGTAAACCTGGATTGGAATGTCTCCCTCTCTGGCCTTGATGGGGCCTCCATCAGCTCTCTGGGCAACCTGTTCCAGTGTCTCACCTCCCCCCTCTGTTTGTAAGGAGGCACTTACAAACAGAAATAAAATGAAAATATGGATGTTCAGATAAGTTAATTAAAAGCAATGGCAATTTTGATAGGTTCATATTATGTTTTCTGCAGATAAATCAAAATACACCATCTATAAAGGGGAAGCCAAATAACTATATGCTTTGGGTCCAACTTATTCAGCACCAGCCTGATTTAAGAGATTTAAATGGGGCTTTACACAAAGAATCTAGCTCTCTTGATTTCATCCCCCGCAGGGGCTACTGCTGTCCTCTGCCCAGCACCAGCCTTGCACCCTTCCCACCAAAATAACATTTGCTTACTAATGGCTCTTTCTCCAAAAGGTGTAAATGGGCCCTTGTTGTAGCTCGTCACAGATTCAGCTCTACTCTTTTATCTTCAGTAATTTGGAGGATTTTTTTCCCTGCAGATAGTTTCTATGTTCCACTTGCTGCTATTCGCTAGAGAAAGTCTCTTGGGCTTTTTGCCCTTTGTATTTCCTCTCTTCTTTCATGTGGAGAAGACTGCCAACGTGGGATTTGCAAACTGCTGCCAATATGGGATTTGTGCTGCTGCGGCTGCCAATCTTTAATTTAGCATATGTATAAAGCTAATTTTTGGACACGATGCTAGTGCCTGGCATCTCTGCAGGAGTCAGCCAGGTTGTAATATTTGTATTGTACTGCACTATAAAAAACAATAAAAAGAAAATATAAAGGAAAAAACCTCTTATCTGTAGCTTTATAGCTACAGATATGGTCTAAATACTTGTATTCTCCCTCTGCATCTAAAATTCACTCTCCTTTCTGTGCCATAGTCCTTTCTTTTAGATTTGCAGTTTGTGTTGCCTGCAGTAGGAGCCAATGATAGGCTCCTGCTCCCTACTGAGCATATCTTCATATTAAAATGTATAAATGCAATTCCTTAGTAGAAGGGAAAAAGACCAGTTTCCCTTTAATTTTATTTAAACCGCGCAGCCACATGCATGAAGTAATACTTTCTCCTTTCTTAAAAATATATTTTAATACAGATAGTTGGGGAAAAAAAAATCTAATTATTCAGAAACATCTTTCTTACAGAAAACATAAGCTTGACTACCCTCCTTTGGCAAGGACATCTGCTGTTTGGGAGGAGGTTCCTGCAGTGAATCCTCTAAAATACAGCAGCGCCGTTCTGGCCCCCGCACAGCAGCAGGAGCGAGCCCAGCTCTGGCTCTGTCTCTGGCTCTGGCTCTGAGAGGACTCCGTATGGAAAACCTCCTGCAGCCCCTCCTTGGCTGTGCACTGGGAATGGGCAAAAGGGAAAGCCACTGGGGCTTTCCTCAGGGTGGAAGGGTGGGCAGAGGGGAACAGCTTCACGCTGCCCCATTATAGTGACTATAGCAAGACAAAGGCTGTATCAATAAGGGTATGGCTCCCATGGATCGCAGATGGATTTAAAGGAAAAAATGGATTTATAGGAAGGGTTCAGCAGCAGCAACAGTTTGCAGGTCTTCCTTTTTACTACACCTTCACCTAAACCTATTCCAGCCTTTGTATGTGAAGTGTGGTCATTCACTGGAAACTCCAGAGAAAGGGCTTTGGTTTGGAAGAACATGGCAGACCCCAACAGTGGCAAACTGAGCTAGTGACTTAATGCGGGGCCCACTGAAACTATCCAGTCTGAGCATCTTTCCTCAAATGCAGAGTAAAAAAATAATCAGATAAATACAGAGAAACGGGGGTTCTGTATATTTTCTTTTTGCAAATATTTAGCGTTCTGACAGAGTGCAGAATCTATTTAGAATTTTTTTTTTTCTCTTCTCAACAGAGATTTCTGCAATCGCTTTTTTCATGACAGATATTAGACAAAGTAAAATGGTACTGCATGCATTGTCCTGGCATCACTTTTTAAATTTTAATTACCATGATTCAGATTACCCCATCTACAGAAGTCCACAATATAGTGCTGACTACACAGTAATAGGAGGTAGTTTTTCCACACGGCTAGATGGGTATTTTCTAAGAAGGAGATCTGCTAGCTTGCCTACTTTCACAGCAGCAGTGCCATGTGCCATAATGAGACAGGATTATTGTTGCAACTGCTCCTGAAGGCCTCTCTCCCCAGGCAGCAGAAGAATGACTGAGTCATGCAGGTGATGCATTTGCTGTAACTGAGATAGACAAATCCCCCAAATCCACACCCAGGCCCTGGCTTGATGCAGAACAATCTTCCACATATCCATGCCTTGGGGTCTGGGGGGAGGAGAAGAGGATAGATTGGTGTGTGAGAACAAACCTACTGATGCTGTGAAAAAACAAATAGATAGTATTTATTAAAAAAAGAAAAAAAAAAGAAAAGAAAAGTGGTGTCTACTGATAATATGCCCTGCACGGTCATGCAGAAATCCCAGAGTCTGATTTCTAATCCCAGCCTCTTGTTCCCTTGGCTGGCCAGGAGCAAGCACGGGGTGGAAGGAAATGCCGTGCATCACTCACCCACAGCCCCTCTGGCTGCCTAATGAAAGGGGATCTGACAGGCTCTTACGGGAGACCCATCCAGCATGCCTTGGCTGGAAGGATGATGGCCTTGGCACAGAGCATCACGCCACAGGAGGGGACTTCTTCCCGGCTTTATAAACTCCATCCTTGAGGGCCTGTATCGCTGCCAACTTCTTCTGCCCAATGCATGACTGTCTAGGACTCCCTCTGGGGCTCATCTGCCGGTTGGAGAGGCTGTTATTGAGAAACACAGGATACACTCTCACAGAGCACACTCAGCCTGGACCACCCTGGCTGAGCTTCCTACACCTGCTGGCTGGGAGACCCAGGCGTTGGGGCTGCAAATGGTTGCAAGAATAGGACCATTGATAGGAAGCAGAAGAGCAAAACAATTATCTATCTTGTGCTTGGAGCTGGAAAGGGGGGCATATGATGGAGCCCTCTGTAAGTTAGAAATCGGCTCCATTCCCAGAGCATCAGTCCATCTGAAAACCCTATTGACAGGCTCCTCAGAAATATGGAAAGGATCAGTACTCTGAATGCCAGGATGCTGTCATTGTCATCAACGTTGTGCCCATGTTAGTAGCCATGCTCCAAGCCTCCCATCCTCTGGCATCATGAGGGTGGCAGGAGGAAAAGCTGCTATCTTCTTGGTGTCAAGTGTGACCAGACAAATGTGAGACAAAATTTATTTTATAGACCACTGTGCAGCTTTAGGATTACAATCCAAACATGAATTTCCAATCAGTGATGGAAAAGGGGGAAGGATTTCTACACCTTTGCTTTGCAAACTCCTCTCCTGGGGCACCAGTGACTGCACTAGGGAGTCATTCCCAGCAACTGAGGTCTCATTTCCATCATCAGTGCCTGCTGTGGCTCAGACCAGCCATCTGATTTCACAGCACACAGGATTGCCCTCAGCTATGAGCCAGTGGCATCTGAAGGTACTAGAAAAGCAAAGCAAGTGGTTACGGACATTTCAGGCCTTTTTACTAGCACAAAACCTACCACAGGTTTTGTTTTGCTTGTGTCTGACCCTTCTCTTCTGATTAAATCCTGTGATTTATTAGGTTTGCCTGATGCTGGCAGATCTCAGGCACCCTGTTTTCCCTAACAAGGTATCAGACAAGCTCAGGCAAGCGTTGTTCAGCCCCCAGACAAGGATATTATCCCTGGGCTGAAAGCACAGGCCAGTGCCCGTGTCTGATCAACCACTGGCAACTCTGCTAAACCTGCCAGAAAAGAGGCTGCCACCAAGTATTGGTGCTGTCAGAGAGTTAAAGTCTTTGACAGCACCAACCAGGAATAAATCTGAACTGAGGGACATGTACCGGAACTACATGTTACATCACAAAGCCTATTCAGAAGCCTACACAAAACCCAACCCAACCAAAACAGCAACAAAGAGCTTTTCAGGAGGTCTTGGTATGACCTCATCATTGACCTGCTGATTCATATGACACCAGTCTTTCCCAATCATGTGAGAAGGGTACCAAATAAAATGGAGTCGCTGGTGTGAAACAAGAAATTATCCTCTCACATTTCATCTGTCAATTATTTCACATCAGCAGTCAAGTAAAACAGATGTAATGAACAGCTCATCATTCAAAACAATCACCCACTAAACCTAATTCCCTCACTACATATATTCAAGGGAAAATCAGCAATGGTTGGATTTACACACACAGTGAATCAAATTCTATGGTCTGTTTCCTGTGTTGGGCCACACCAGCCCAGTTCTAGCTCACACCTTCAAGGGTCTGGGGAGCAACCTCTCCCCATCTGCCTCCTCACAATATAACAGCCGCGTCCAAAAGCAAACCCCAAAAGTGCCTTAACATCACTTACTTGATACCCTGGGCATCTGTATCTTCCCATATACCAGCACACAAGAAAAACTACATATACAGGACAACAAAACAGCCAGGGCAGGAGATAATCACAGCATCATAATTAAATCCAAGGTAGAACACAGCAGCAAAATCAAGAGCACATCAAAAAGCTTCATTTCAAAATCTAATGATGTTCTTAAAACCAACCCATATTTAAGAGACAGACAGATGACTATTTTTTCCCATCTGTTTTCTTCAAGTCTTAGCTCTATACAGCCCTTGCCATCCTACCCATGCCTGATTCTAGGACTATTAAAACCTTAATGCTGCTGACTGCATCTGAGAGTAAGAAATACCTTAGAAATTGCACAGATGAGATGATTATCACTGAAGACTGCTATTTAAAAATGTGTTACTATGACTAATGAGGTAAGAAAAAGAAAAGGTACTTTTCAATTTTTTCAAAGTACAGCATGTGCTTCTGTAAAACAATAATAAAATACAGGAGTTTACACACAGATATATAGCTCTTTGAATATTAGAAATGCATGCTGCATGGTCAATGGAGCACTGCTTGAGCACAGGCAGCCACACAAGAGTGATGTTTGCCATCTAATCACACAAACTGCAGCACCTTGGTGGTCTGGTTCCTCACTGATATTTCAGTTGTTTGAGAGCTGCAGCCACAGACCCAGCGAATTCTGAATTAAACCCCAGTGCTCCGGTGACGCTGACGCTGGCATTCAAGCATATCTTGATGAAATTAGAGATGCAGAAAATATTTCTTGACAGAGTGCACGAGCAAAACAGCCAGAAGTGCAGCCAGTTCAGCTCGAACGCCTCGTGTGCAGAGAGAGAGAGAGAGAGAGAAACCGGGGAGACGTTGAAAAATTGGACTCTCTGATTTTGGCAGGAAGAGGCGAATTTTATTAGCGTTCCATGCCGCAAACATAACTTTCCAACTATTAACAGTTTTTAGATGCCAAAAGAAAATCACCATTTCTAATTGCTTCTCAGCTTTTATGTTTTATAATGGCAAAAAAAAGGCTAAGGCAAGCAAGCAAACTTGCATCTTTTATGTAAAATATTAGATAAGGGGAGAATGCAGTAGCATTCCAGCTTAACAAAATCTTCGCAAATATAAACAATTTACAGCTTTCTGCCCAAACCTGTAATTCCACAGCAATTTTGCCCACACATGCTAGAAATGTGTAGGAAAAATTTCCAAGGCATTGTAAGCTAAATAAGAATAGGCAAATATAAGATTGGTTATTCTTACAGTTGCAATTTCTTATGTAGCGTACAGGGACTCAAAAGTCTAAGGACTCTTCATTTCCTTGAAGAAATACATTGATTTCCTTTTAATTTCAGCAGAATGAACATTTTAAATTAATAGTTCAAGAGACAAGACTAGTTCCAATCTGTAAAGTACCAAACCCTGACTGTTTTCTCGTATTTCTTCCTGTCACAGAAGAAAAATACAGCCTTTCAGGCTCTGCAAGTATCACTGTGATCACCAAGCAAAGGAAATTGCTACAAAACATTGCATTTAAGTGTCTCTGACTTAGAGGTTTTCAGAGCAACTCTTAAAGCAGTGTATCTAAACTTCACCAATACCCTCAACAATACCCTCAACAATACCAATACCTTCAACAATACCCTCAGTTTTTTAGGAGATCTCTGAAGACATTAGTAGGTAGTTCCTTTGCTGGGAAGGGCTGGCAGGCAAAATGGGGAAATACCCTTCAGTCAGCAGGAAGTAGTGCCCCTGGTAAAGGGCCCAGATGGTCTTGGCTCCCATGGTCAGCTTCAGCACCCAGCCAGAAACACACTTCTTGCTGCTAAACCCAAACCAGCTGCTCTCACCCACAAGGTCATATACCTACCAGATGCAAAAGTGTCTTTATCCTGTCCTATCACTGAGCACCACTGAAGAAAGACTGACCCCATCCTCCTGACACCCATCCTTTAAGTATTTGTAAGCACTGATAACATCCCCTCCCCCAGCCTTCTTTTTTCTGGACTGAAAAGACTCCAGTCCCTCAGCCTTTCATCTTAAGAGAGATATTCCAGCTCCCTAAAAATTTTGCTGTACCCCCTCCAGCTGTTCCCTCTCATTATGCTACCTGAGACACACATTAAACAAGCATCTATTAATTGCTCCATGAGGTGAGTGGGGACATTTCCTACCTTGGTGTGCCAGAACATGGCTAATGTACCAGCTTGCAGAAGATGAGGTCTTGAAAATTAGTACTAATTCTTCTACATGTCCTTATAGGAGACATGGATGTAGGAGAGAAGATACGGAGAGCAGAGAGAGTAATACTAGATTTATGATGATTTGAAACTCATGCTGCTGATAAAACTAAAGGAGCTACACTGTGTGGACAGGAGGAAAGGGCTTGACTATGAGCTCCTTGGACTACAAAGTGACAGCATACAATTGCAAATGGCCAGGTTTTCTTGGCTGCCTCTGTGGATGGGTACAGTCAAACATGTGTAGCAGTGGAGGGTCCCACAGAGACCCTGGAGCCTGCCTGCAGTGGCCTTCAGACATGGTGGTCTTTTTCTTCACCACAAAATACTCCCAAACAAGAATGGAAAAGCAATTCAGGTGAAATAGGTGAGTGGAAAGCACCCCATCCTCATAGGAGAAGCACCAGGCTCTATCTCCTGGTAGGACCCAGCCACCAGGGTAGATCCAATGACCCTCTGACCACCAAGGCTCAGATCTATGTCCACCAGGATCCCCAGAGAGCGCAAAGAGGAGCAAGGGGAGAATGGAACCTAGCCTTTCTTCCTTTCTTCTGTGAGGTGGTGCAGTGACCCCTACATGCGTGTGCCTGCATTTTGGAGCCAGCCCCCAGAAGATGCAGCAACCATGACAGTTTTTGCATGATGTGCCCTGCTGGGCACCTGCTGGGCCAGCATGGCTCTGCACCCACCCCTACTGCTAGCTCCCTTGCAGTGCAACAATTTACCCTTGAATAAATTAGCAATAATTGGAAATCCACTTCACTGGACCTTACGCAGCATGACTAATGTGGCTCACTTTTTAGCTCTGTTCCTTTTGTTTGGCTATGAAGCAAAGAGGGTGCCTCAGAAAAGGGAAGAACCAGTAAACTTTATGCTGTGGAAAAAGAAATGACAGTCTCTGAAGAGTGATATAAAGGTTTAATGGGTGCTTCGGATGCACAAGAAGCAAGTGTTTTAAGAATACTGTGAGGCACAATGCTTCCACTAATGGCTTTTTTGCTTTTGTATCCTCATCTTTACCTTTTAGATGGTGCACGTTAATTTTGGTGGCACGGTGTTTAGAATATACACTGTTGTAGCAAAGGGAATACAAATCTGCAGAGCACAAATAATTTTGAAAAAAACCATCAGACATGCTATTTACTAGAAACATTGCAGGGGTTGGATGGCTTGAGAGTTATCTGGATCTCAGCCTTTGTCTTTGCCTAGATCTCTTATATGGTCAGGCCCTTTAAACCCCTTGTTCATGGAAAAAAAAATATTAAAGGATATTCAGAATGGTAAACACAGTGAAATTACAGTGTGAAAAGCTAAAATGCCAGAAATGGAATTTTCAAAATGTAAGAGTGTAAACATTGTTAATTCTGGAGTGACACACATTGGAGTTTTCTTTTATGGCCCTATTCAAGCTCGTGGTATCAAGGTAACTACCAGGCCACTTTTTTTCCAAAGAATAAAAAGAGGAATTTTGAATGTATAAAGCCCTGTAATGTAGCACAGCTAAAACATTCAAATGACTTGGCAAACTCTGTACACCAACAGTACCTTGCAACCTGGTAGGTGAGGTAAGCACCATGAATTACAATATAGAATTTATGACACAGTCATTGTGGGTTTATTAACGTCATATGCAAATACCATGTTTAAATATTAACTATCTTTTGGTACCTGCCAACAGGTATTTTCCATTCCAGGAGGAGTGCTTTTCTCTTGATTTATGCACATAATGCCTATAATGTGAAGCCCAGATATGCCCGCAGGAGGGGAGAAAAATACATCCCTGTAGCTCTGATTTTCTCCAAGACATTAGTAAGACAAGTGTTTCACGATTTCTGTGCAGGATCCTTAAGCAGAAATTGTGGTGCATGAAACAATCCCAATTTCCAAGGAAGAAATTATAGCCTTTCATTCTCATAGCAGCATGTAACTAAGGTTTAGATGAGTGAACAGATGCATGCAAAAATCAGCCATGAGAATGGAAAACACTCATTTTCACAATCTGCTAAATCTGCTAGGTATGCATGAAACGGAGCCAGAGAGATCTCCAGCAGAACGCAATGTCACAGTCTTGGCACAATGGGGAACTTTCTCAGATGCTCCTTGTGCCAGCACTGGCACTTGCACTGTACAGCTGTGTTTAGAGACCAGTGAAATATACTGGAATCTCAAAGAGTTAATAATATGGCTACTATTAAAATATATTCTCTCTGCTTCTCACTTTTCCAGGAAATTAGATGCGATTTTTTTTCTTATTGTTGAAGCTATTGCTTTACATGAAGTAATAAGCTCAATACAGAGATTTTCAGAGTGCATTTCCCTCTGCAAAAATGTAAGTCCCTTATCAAACCCTTTCAATGAAAACTCCATGGTGTTGCCTTCACAGCACTTACATGACCCGAGCTTAGTGACCTCATGCAATGCTGAAAAAGATCCCAAATTTTCTATGATTTTTTATATTGCCGTTCTTCTAAGCTAGAGTAGAAATAAGTATATAATTAGACTTGGTAGATTAGATTGTATTAAAGAGTATAGTCAAATCTTCTCTTAAGCAGTACTTTCTCAGAAATAAGGCTTCTAGCTTTTTAAGCGTGAATTATATGCTTTATTCTGATGAAATGTAGATCTTATCCATTTAACTTCACAGCTGGTTCCTGTCCTCCAAAACCCTGACTCTCTAAAGCCCAGAGAAAGCAATTGCATCGAGCACCACCCTGTTTCATTTTAGTGTGTTGAAAACAAGGGCTGTGGGCAGGGAAGGATTTATGGAAAAGCGAGAAGGGAGGAGATGGAGATGGTTCTCTTGAGCTACAGGTTCCTTTGTGTCTGCTCTTGGCATGGGAAGCTCAGGGCCTCCCATTCCTAAAGAAGGCACCTTGAATGTCTTTTCCCCTAAATACGATTGCTTGGAAGTGCTTGGTTTTACCAGCACCTTCTGACTGAAGACCTTTTCCCAAAGAGACAGGAGAGGTTTTCTCTTCTCCTGACTGGATTCTTTCCTTCTGGAAATCTGGCAGCTTGACACATAAAGGGGATTTCATAGCTTATCCTTTGGGATCTTGGATCAATTTTAAGGGGAAAAAGCACTAAAGGAATTTGTCACATGGCCCCTGGAACCACACGGCGAGTCAAGGATGTCTCTGCGCTCCAAGGCTGCCACTCAAGCACTTGCATTTATATTTCTTGGCAAAACCTGCATTTATGTACTCACTAGATTTCCAGAACAGGGTGAAAACCAGATGCCCTTCTCCGCACCATGCAGCTTACTCCCTGGGATATCTACATGAAAGATACTGTGATGATGGGGTTTATTTTAAGGAGGTGGTTGATTGGTAACCTACAGTGTTGCCCTTTTCATGCCACACTCTGGAAGGAGGAAAAAAAAATAACCCATAACCATGAAAGGAGGTGTGCTAGTGCCAAGGCACTCTATGAAGTATACCTTTCCTCTGATCTATGACCTGGAATCGGTCCCCAGAGGCAGGGAGGTAGATGCTGCCAGGACGGCCCTTGGACTGCTTACAAAACTCTGCTGGAGTCCTGACATGAGGAGGAGGAAAATGAAAGGAGTAGTTTAGAAAAAAATACTTTTGTTTAGGCCAGATCTGTGACCTGTAAAGCTGTCTCAAAAGGAGTACACAGCCTCTATCCTCCCTTCAAGAGGCTCCATCAAAAGGAATGCCTGGAATCTGCAGCTCCATGCAGTGTAATGTTTCACTGCGTACTCTTTTCTCTTTGTTAAGCTCCAGTAATGTGGATCACAATTTTGTATCTTCTTCAAAGATTTGGATTCCTTATTATGGTATATCTCCCTCTCCTCTTTTAGTAGATTTCCAGGGTAATTACTCAGCACAAGAAAAGGGACAATTTATTCATGTAAGTCAGATGCAACACTATCGTCCACCTCTCTGGGTCCTATAATTGACAATAACGATTTTTACTAGTGCTTTGGGAATGACTACCCTGCATTTAGGGAATCCCAGCAAAGTTTACAAGGTTTTCAATACAGTAATGAAAGGATAGTGTCTTTTCCGATTTTTCCTTCTGTGGTGAATGGGATGCAAAACCCTGTCTTGGAGGGTTTTGACATGCTGTGTCATGGGTTTTCATGTAAATGCACAACATGAAATTTCCATGCTGTGACAGCCTATTGCAACCACTCAGAAAAAAAAATAAAGCAACAAAAAATAAATTGAACTAGTTTGCTGCTGTTACTGCAAAGCAAGCTCTTTGTTTCACATGCTGCGAGTCTACCTTGGCATGCCCATAGGTTGCCCCCACGAAGCTGACAAATGCTGGGAACCTGTTTGCACGGTTGGGTGAGTCCACAGGACAGAATATGGTGAGCAACCTCAGCAAGCATTGAGAGTGTGAGTCAAAGAAACGTGTAAAGTGCCAAAAGGGAACTGGCAGAACATTACACTTGTATGAAATGGGAGTAATCTCATTATCAGAGGTGATAACCATTGCACCCCTGATGGAAATGCATAATTACTGAAAACAGCTAATCAACTGCAAGAGCAGCAGGGTAGCCAGAAGCTTCTATCTATACTGTCTACTGTGCTTAACCCAATTGAGCTGTTCCTCCACCTTCTACAAAAGGATTGGTGAAACACACTACGTGTACGAAAACCCTCACATGTGGGTCAGTGCAGCTAAGTGATACAGTACTTTGCATTTTTAATTGCAAATAAAGCATCCATTAATGCTGTGAAGTTTCTGACCTCATTCTATAGGATTTCAGGCTAAATATAAGAAAGAATTTCTTTATGGTGAAAGTGGTGAGTCACTGGAACAGGTTGCCCAGAGAAGATGTGGATGCCCCCTCTCTGAAGGTGTTTAAGGCCAGGCTGGACAAGACACTGAGCAACCTGATCTAATGGGAGGTGTCCCTGCCTATGGCAGGAGGGTTGGAACTAGATGATCTTTACGGTCCCTTCCAATCCACACCATTCTATGATTCTATATTTAAGCACACCACACGTACAGCTGTTAATTTCATAAGTACCCTTGTAGATAAACAAGGTTTGGAGAAAAAATTCAACATCCACCCTCTCTTGAAAAAAAAACCAGTGACAGCAAGTTTATTATATCAGTCTCCTGACTTTGAAAAACCTTGCCTTTAATTTACTAGCAATACATATATATATGGCTATGAGCAGTAAGAAGTGGTAATACTCAGGTTAATGGCAAAATAAGTTGAATTGTTAATGGGATCTGGTGTCAGCTTCTGAAGTGCTCCAGTGTTTGTTTGTGTGTTTAATGAAAAGAAGTCTGACTAAAAGCAAGTGTAGTAGGGCCATTAACCTCCATAATTCATAAATACAGGGGAGATTGGGGAATCTGGAGCCAGCTAGAGGATATACTACCTGTTTAAGGCCAGATACGGCTGGTCTATATTAAGTGTGTAAAGATATATATTTTACATAGTGTGTATATTCATGCTACATATGTATAAAAACACATCCATACATAGATAAATATATGGATGTGTGTGCCTATTTGCAACACTTGCTCTGTCTTAGTGATGGTGGAATTGAATCCAACAGGCTGCTGCATTCAGCATCTTCTGACATATGTTTTTTCTTATCCTGGCCCTTGCAATTTCAACAAAAGGAGGGACTGTCTTGAATTGGTTTTCAAATTGCAGTAGGTGAGGGAAGAGTACAGAGGGAGGGGGAAAAAAAATAGCAGCTGTAAGTAAAATAAACAATTTTCCACTTAAAACTCAAAAAGGAGTAAAACTGGCAAGAATTGTTTCAAGGTTTTTAAGCAGGAAGAGCTGCTCATGGAGTTGGCAGACTATTAAGAAAAAGCATAAATGGAAATTTCCCTGGTAGTAAAGCAGTACCTTTGATGGCACCAACATCATGCCTGTTGAGGATCTGATTTCTTGATTAGATTTGTAAACTAGGACTAGAACCACACAGGGACACATGCACTCTGATGGTGGAAAAAAAGCCATAGGCTGAAATGTATAAGGTCTCCCTGGAGCACAGACAGAAATCCAGGTCTCTCTTCTCGTATACTCATCTTCTAATCACTGAGCTAGAAAGTCAGCTTCAGGCCTAGATTTGCTCTCTGGCCCAGTTAATATCTACTTATTTAAAGCAAGGTGGAGGGTCTCTCTACCACAGAGATGCAAACACACATATCAGAGTTCTATTTAGTAAACAGGGTGCTGTCATCACTCCAGCTAAAGGCAAAGCAACTTCTGTTCTGCATCTTAGGAAAACCCTGTAATAACAGAGTTTAATTCAAGTTGGAAGGGACCTCAGAAGGGACCTTGTCCACCCACCTCCTCAAAGTAGGGCTAACTATTGTTCTGCACCAGGTTGCTCATGGCTTCATCCAGCTAGGGCCTAAACATCACCTGAAAGGACAACGCCCCACTGTTCTGGACAACCTCTTCCAGTGTCTGACCACCTGCACGGGGAAGATTTTTTTTCCCTTATTTCCAGTCAGCATCTTCCCTCGTGCAACCTGTGGCCATTGTTCTTGTTTAATTACTTATCTCCTCTGAGAAGTGTCTGGCTCATCCATCTTTCTCCAGGCATCAGGAACATCCTCCAGCCACCACAACCTTTCAATGATGACAGATAGCACCTTCATGATGACACTAATAAGCCCCTGCAGCAGACTACAGTGTGCCCTGTCTGGTCCCATGGACTGGCTTATTTGAATAGATTCCATCTCCATCCTCCTATAGTGTGTTTCTATGATATAACCTGGGAGGCCTGAGAGCAGACTCTGACTGTAAAGCTGGAGACAAAGAAAGTATTGAACACCTACCTCAGCCTAATCTAAATCTTAGAAGCAAATGTCAGCACTCGGTAGTAAACTTCAATTTTCCCCAGTCTTATATTGCAGATAAAAGTATTGAAATATTTTGGCTGCCCTCCATGCCCCTCATCAGTTTTGACTCCAGCCAGGCTTTAATTTTCCTCATTCTGTCCTTACACCCCCAGGCAATATTTCTCTATTCCTGCTTGGTAGCCTATTCCTGCTTCTATTTCCTGCATGCTTCCATTTCCTCCATTGACACTGGAACAGGTTGCCCAGAGAGGCTGTGGATGCATCCTCTCTGGAGGTGTTTGAGGCCAGGGTGGATGATGCATTTAGCATCCTGGTCTGGTGGGAGGAGTCCCCGCCCATGGCAGGGGGTTGGAACTAGATGATCTTTAAGGTCCCTATGCTTTCTTTTCTGCATTTGACTTAAGCTGGCCTCCTGTCACCTCTGCCTGTTCTTCTGTCCTTCAGATGGTTTTCTTTCATTTTAAGCAGGTTGTCACTGAAGTCCTTATGAAGTCTTATTAATCCTTATGAACTTCCTTACCTTCAGTGACAACCTTAACATGGGACTAGGCCTGTCCTGCTTACGTACTGAAAACTTCTGTCATTGCCCTCCTCACTATCTTCAGGATTGTAAACTGTCAGATAACAGCACCTGCAGTCAAGACTGGACATCTTATTCTCAGGAGTTCATTCTCATCCAGGAGTTCAGCAAAGTATCTCCCCTAGTTAGTGTGCATCAAAAAAATGTCTTCCATGCACTCCAGAAATCTGGATTGCTTTTGTCCTATCACACTGTCCTCTCAGTAGATAGTGACACGATTAACCTCCTCCAGAAGAATCAGAAAGAATTTGAGATACTTCTTTCAGTTGTTTAGAGGAATCTTTGTCCATGGTCTCTTTTTGATCAGGAATCACTATGACATTCCCCTGTTCTGGCTTCCTCTCTGACCCTGGTGCATCAGCTCACAGTAAGCCTCTTATCTGTGCCACCATAGATAGGACCATTATTTATTCTTCCCTATCCTGGTAATTTTTAAATAAAAAGGCCACGGTTTCTGTGCTTTGCATGTGTCTCCCCTCAGAGTTTGCTAGGCAAGTTTTGATCCCATCTGCTCAAGGGCCTTAGACAGAATGTATCTTTGATAGCCTTGGCATGAGAGAGGCAACATGCTGCCAGAAGAGGAAAGAAGCATTTCTGAGTATGCACAAAAGCAGACTTTTGAGCACTAAAGAGCACATGCGGGGATTAGCAGTGGGACTGGGAATTGCATTCTTGGATGCAGGTGTCTAAAGTCAGCCCAAGGCAACTAAAATTTTAATGATCAGAAAGTATAATATCTCCAGTGGTATGGACACTTCAAAATACCTAACATGATGAAATTTTATGATGAAGTGAGAATAAAGTCTCTCATTCATTAAGTCTATTGATTTTAGCTGGGTATAGAAGGAAAGAAGTCAAAGCAGGTTGCAATCATAGTGCCACAATAACCAGAGAGAATGAAATGTAGGAAGAAAAGGGATAGATCTGCATGGGTTGGAGACAGGAGGAGAACATCTTTGGCTGGCCAATCTGATGGTCTTTTACGGGCTCACAGACAAAAAGGTAGCAGCAGATGTGACTTCAGATGGCATGGGTTTTCATCTGGAAGCTGAGAAAATGTGGGCTAGAAGAATGAACTAAGTTGAAAACTGGCTGGACAGATGAGACTGAGGAATAGTTGTCCTCAGTGACTGGCTGGCAGCTGGTAACAAGTAAGAACCCCAGACTGTGATACTAGGGCAAATTTTATCCAGCATCTTCTGCACCAGTCTCAGTGATGCAGGGGGTTGGAACTTGAGCAAATTATCCAGTGACAGCAAAGTAAGAGGGACACGACTGGTAGAGTTTTAGGAAAGAGGCACCATGAGAAATACTAGGACTGTGCCAATGGGAGCACCAGGATGTTCAGCAAAGAGAAGGAAGGAGCTGTGCATTGGGGATTGCTACAGAAGGTGACAGGCTACAGACTGAGCCTGCTGAAAGGGGCCTGGGACTTCGGTGGGTGGCGACCTGAATGAGGGCCAGCAAGGGAACAGTCATTGCAAACAAAGCAAACTGCACATTAAGAGGACTATGGCCATCATACTAAGAAGGTTATTGTCCCCTTTCACTTGATACTGGTGAAACTGCAACTGGAGTACTATCTCCACTTTGGCCTCCTACTTCAAGAGAGGTGCTGAGAAATTGTGGATGGTGGTCAAGATGTGAGAAAGCTTTTGACACTGCTGAGCACAACAACCTCAAAGGAAACTTATGAATGTGGAAACCTACTTTCAAAAAGTAGCAATTAATATTCACCCTTAATTCACCCTAAGTGAATTAGCTATCACCCTTCTGGAGGGCATAATTTCAAAATTTTCATTAACAGCTGGGTACTGGAAGAGATATTAACTTGTCAGTATCTTCAGACACCTGAATTTCTTTCTCCAAGCTGTCATGGACAACAAAAATAATCTAATTTTCTGAAAATAACATTTAAGTTTAGATATTAGAAAACTGAGTAGATGTTAGAGCAACCAGAGGCATCCATGGGCTCTCTCTACAGGTGGCTACATCCATCAGAGTGCTTCAGAAAGGCTTATTCTGCTTCAGATCAGATGACCAAACTAGATGATAACACCTCTTCTAGCTCAATACTTTTGTTAAACCAGAAAATTATTCAACAAATGATCCCAAATGGGATCCTGGTTTCACCTGTGAGATACGTTTATCAGTAGAACAAAACCAGACTCGACTCAATAAATGCTCTGCTTCACTCAGGGAATCAGGCTTGATAACCAAGGCAGATTTACTATACATGCCAACTTTACTAAGCACTTAGGGATGTGAAAGTCAGTGGCTGACAAGTCAGGAGCTTCATGTGTGTTATGTGCCCCTTTAAAAGCTAGCACAAGTCCTCTTTTCTCAAACAGTGAGAGTCAATAAGTGGCCTACAGGCAACTCTATATGAAACCCCAGGCAAGATTTCTTTGAGCTGAGAAGCTGCTGCTTTGTGCCACTGTGCCTCAGAGGGGTTCCTTTACTTCACTAGTATTTCTTCACACCCTGTCCAAATGATCAGCTCCTGTACCACACTGGAAAAGACCCTTCTGACCTCCAGCACCAGTGGCAGTGTGCTGCAAACAGCTCCTAGAGATATCCTCTTTGCTACTAGTTGTTTTTCAGTGCTCAGATTTATATGCACAGTATGCATTATTAAAATATTTTTTGACCCTGGTCAGGAAGTTGATTGAAAAGACCATATGGCCTGGGAAGGTGGTCCTTGTGGGTGTTATCCCTTAGCAGCACAGGGAAAGCTCAGGGCTTCAACAGCAAAAGAAAGGGGAGGTCTCTGAGACCTCTTTGGTCTGTTGGTTGCTCTTCCTGCAGGAAACATCACCCCTGGGAGGGCAAGAGCCACTCAGCACTCTGTTGTGTAGCATCAAATACGCCTCTATCAAGAGATGGACTTAGGAAGAGGAGATGCCTGCCGATCAGGGATCAGGAACTCCCTCACAGGCTAAGAACCAGTTGCTCTTTCTGCTAGTTTCTGTCAAGTCACATCAAGTGCTTCTTAGAGGTTACTCAGTGAATTCCCCTCTGGCTACAAAATTGAGCATGTGTGTGCAGGGCTACTTGTAGCAGCCTCAAGCACTGAAACCCATGAACCACCATCACCAACTACAAGAACATCAGTCAACAGGAAGCCAAATCCCGAGACAGGGTGCCCTGACTGGCAAAGCTCAGGTGCTACAGCTTCAGTTTTCCACATGTTGGCCTTGAACAAGCCCCTGCAGAGCATCTGTTCTAGAAAAGCACATACTCAAATGCAAAAGCACTGGATGTCACAAACAAGCATCCCTCATCCTTCCTTCTCAGTTCAGTGAGCTCTTGCATAGTCAAGCAGCAACTGGTCATAGCAGGCACAGGGTTATGTAGAGGATGCTCAGCAGCCACATTGCCCCATCTCATCTCTGTCTTTCTCTTCCAAAGACTGGAGGCTAATGATGGGTATCCAGTCACGTGATGTGGATGCAACTCCCAGTCATAATGCTGTCTTTCCACATACTCTTTGATTCTCATTTGAGAGCTGCTTTACCCAATGTGTCACGATATGAAAAATGAAGAGCTAAACCTGTTTACACAAGCTGAGCAGCTAGCCAAACATTTTAAAAACAGCCCAACTCTTATGGGAGAAATATTTATACTTTTCAACCCATGCAGGGAAACTGGAAACAGCTCCAAAATGCTGAGGGATTGTTTGTTACCTAAGGGGGAAGGAAAGATAGGCTTTTAATCTAATGACATGAAATTCTGTGAGCCATCAAATTGATGTTAGAAATCACAGGCACTTTTAATTCCCATTTATCCAAAGGTGCCCAGTAGCTCAGAGGGATATGGCAATGGGTAAAAGATACTTGTGTGCTTTAAAGCACCAAACTTACAGGCCATTGCATGCTTCTAAGTATGAAAAAATTTTTAAAAAAAAATAAATCTTGGGGGACAAGATTTTTGATAATGACCCACAACAGAGTGCAAGCAACTATTTCTAATTCCCACTTTGGTTCATTATCTTTGGTGCAACATGCACACAACAAAGGGTAAATCTTGGCCCTGTTGATACTAAATGGTGTGAGTTTTCTCACTGATATAATGGTGCCAAGGTTCTTCATCATGGCACTAACTATGGAGTAGTTCAGTTTGTCAGCTCATAAATTTCAGAGTATTTCCACAGCTTAGATGTTATTACATGCTTTGCAAGACATAGTCTATGCTGCAACCATGACTTAAGAAACTCCTCAAGGCAGTTACAGCCTCACCTCAGGCAACAGATTTAATCCCAGCAAGGACATGCTACACACACATGCTCTGGCAGAAAAGATACCTGTTAAAAATGTAAGCCACTAAATGATAATAGTTAAAGGAGCAACCAAAAAGGAGGAAAAACACAACTTTTCAAAATCACAAAGCCACAGTTACAAAAAAATCCTGGTCTGACAGTGGTTCAGATCTAGTTCTGCTTTACTTGAAGCAAGAAACTGGGAGGTTGAAAGGCCAAGCTGGAACAAGTTTTTCAGTTTAGCTCTCATTAGTAATTAATGAAATTCTCTACTTGATAGGAAGGAAGAAATTTGTGAGACAAGATGGCAACATACAGATACTGATAGAATAAAATCTGTACTGGGTCAGCAACACTGAATCATGTAAAATCTGGAAGAAATGATTGAGCATATTTCTATGACTGCTAAGTTTATCAAGTTGACTCCTCTTAACTCTCCACACAACAAAATACTTCTTTTATTATTTCAATGCTGCAGCTGTGAAGAAGTTTTGAAACATTATTTTAAAATAATATATAGGAGATGCATACTTCAAAGTTTTGAGTAATAAAAGATTAGCTCTACAATTGTGATGGGAATAAAGATGTTTTCATTGAAATATGATACAGCATATATATATAACTATACAGCATATATTATAACTATACAGCATATATTATAACTACTAAGTGTATCAATGCCTAGAATAAGATACTGCAAGACAAGCAAGTTCAATGACCCATGTATCTCTTGTACCACCACTTACAGCATGTCCCATAACTCTCCTTCAAAGTATGCAAGGAGAACTTCATCAGAGTCTTCGTGGAACAGCTTTATGGGTCTTTCCAGCAATAGGAGGAGTGTTTCTTCTGCAGTGCTGCCAGTCCTGGGCTCCTACAGCAACTGGCTGAAATGTAAAGATGTCAGCTCCAAGGATGGGAGAAGAGAAGACCTTTATGGCTACTCCATGCTCATGTTGGGTAACTGTGAATTAGTCACAAGGCACACATAAATCAATGTGTGGGCTAACATATGAATTACCAGTTGTGGAACCTTTTCCTGTATGATGTGTTTCTTTTGTATTTGAGGCAGAACGTGGCCACTCCCAGGTTTAATTTCTCATGCATATTTCACTCCATTTTTCCTTGCTGCAGTATTTGTGCCATATATCTTGTCTATATTCACTTCCCTTTTTTTCCTGCTTTCGGGAAAAGCATCTAATATCCCTGTAGCATTAGTTTTTCTTTGTTAATGTCAAAAAATGTTAATCCGTGAAGACTTGCTTCCTAGATAATGTTAATTCAGCTGCCAGTTTTATAATAGGATTATGCTTTCCAGGATTTAAAAATCCCACTTGTTAGCTACAAAACAGACTTCTACTAACAGCTATAAAATCTAATTTAATCCCTATTGGCACTAACTAAATAGCTGAGGTATAATTTCTGTCTAGCTACACTTAACACCCTGCTATTGCCATAAATAAATAAAATTCCTTTTGAAGTTATAAAAGAAACTGTTTAGTAGGATAAACAGGGTCTCATGAGTCCAATCATATGCTATCTCCAAGGCATAACAAATGTTGTTTACATGTTGTAAGGATTTTGTGGACAGTTTATTTAACTAGATTCACTCATGTTTACATTATTAATTTGCTCTTTTTCACAACTAAATGCATACTAAATTCTGATCTATAATTATTCTATTTTAAAATAATTGGTTAGCGAGTGAAAGAATTGGTCTGTGTGGAACCAAAGTTTAAAATGTAACTGAATAACCTGACTAAGCTGGAAGAAAATGTCAATTCGTTCAACATCTCCCCTTCTAAAGCACAACTGTATTGTGAAACCTTAGATGATGAAGTTATCCCAAGCCTGGCACAGATGTTTTGACACACTCTAGTAAGAGACTGTAACAAGTAAGGAGGAAGGAATGAGCAAGCCATGGTTTATAATCACCTGAAAAGGAACAGCCAGGATCTTTACAACCACTAGCTCCCAAATGAGGAATAGCACAAGGATTTATGGTCTTCTGGAGCTCAGTGATCAGAAATGAAGAAAAATATTTACAGTTCTTTTTTCCCGAACTTAAAGAGGTAATAACTGGTGAGCATACTCTGGAGAGGGGAGCCCCAATGCACAGCAGTGGAAAAAGGAGAGCAAAAAAAGAGCTGTTACTGTGATAACAGAGTAGATTGCACTATGCAGCCAGTCAGGAGTTGAAACAGAAAATCTCAGAGCACCCAAGCTACTTTAAAGGTAGAAATCACAGTCATCTATAGAGAACACTAAGAATGTGACTATCCTTTCAGAAAAGATGCAAAGTCTTGATCAGATTCCATGATCAGCTTATAATTTTCTATACTGATAAACAAGAATACAGATCATAACCTCCCTTGTGACGTCTGCAGCCAAAAGGGAAGATGGGCATCCTCAGCAGAGCAGCTTGAAAAACCATTCATACCTGCAAATGTGCTGGAATTGCAGATGTGTGCATTTGTCTTTGGAGACAGATATATAATATACATTCATAATAAGAAATTTTCCAGTGCACCTAGATGTGCTAACAACTGCACATGCTCCATACACAGACTAAAAACATTGCCAGTTAGGGGTTTTGATTTGCTCAAAGTGAAGAAAAAAAAAAGTAGCATGTTCTTTGCTTCTTTGCAAAAGCATTCCTTGGTTGGAAGCTCAGACTCTGGGCATGACAACCTAGGGACACATTAAGAGCTTTTGTGGCCCTGAAGCCTGCTGTATACTACAGAGCCAGGAGAGCTACACAGGTGTAAATGTGAGTAAGCAAGTGCTTCACTTCCTGATGATCTGTCCTCACTTATGATGGCTTTTATGACAGGGACAGAAGCTGTGTGTTGTGTTCTCTTCTGGTATGTGAGTGCACAAATGAATTCATGGCTCTGAGTGCACTCCAGTTTCAGTAAGCCAAAGATGTGCTTTTGTAGCTATTTTGGGTACCATTCTGTTTAATCAAAGTGTATTATTTTGGTGTATAAAGCCCTGTTTAACATACAGTCTTTTCACAATTCAGAGAAGAAAGAATCTCGCAGAATATGCAAAACCCAGGGCTTTAGGCAATTGTAATCCATGTTTTGTCTTCTGTTGAACAGAGATAAATTACTCCACTTTAAGTTGAAGGGATGTGATGGCATGGGTTTAGTTCATGGTGGAAATAAAAGGCTAGTTTTAGATGATTCCATACATATTTTGTGAATAATGTGTCCTTCAATTAGCACACATCTTCAATTCAATATATAGTGGCTGTATGGGAGGAAGAAGCTCAAACTCCTGAAGGACTTAAGCCTGAATGACTCATTTAAACACAAATGTCTATAATTTATTGTGAAATGCAATCTGAATAATGACTGTGGAATCTGCAGCATCAGACTGTGGATTCCTGATAACTGGACACATAGTGTAAGGAAAGTACTGAGTGCTAGGATAATTTTCTTTGTTCTCCAGAAGAGTAATAGATAAAACCAAACGTACAGAGGTTAAATAAGCTTTCAGCTGACACCTGCAAAAGTTCCTAAACCAAATCATGACCACAAACATTCTCACCTTCATCTGCAACTTCCATTTGGACAGCTATGCTGTTCCACCACCTGACATCACAAATTCCTAAGTCCTGCCCAGCATCTGGGCATATTTCCTTGTTTTGCTACCTAATAATACTATGGAACCATAGGTAAAAAGGTAATGTTTAAATGTTTGGTAAAAAACTCCACAGATTTTGCCCCAACCTCTCGTCATCCTGAGACAGGTCCAGATTTGGTGGAAAAGTACCATGCATTTCCAGCTTCCATTACCTGACCCATCTTACCTAAATCAGACCAAATGCCCTTTAGACCACAGCTTTGACTGTTACTGGAAAAATACCTTATAGAAACGTTTATCACAAAGGGCAAGAGCTATATTGTCTGTGTGTCCTACCACTTCTTCACCTATGTCCCTATTAATGGTGTCTTGTGGGTATCCTCATGCTTGGCCTGCGTCTCTCATTTCAAAATGTGGCCCTTGCAAATTGAAGAATAAACAGAGTGGATTACTGGTTATGAGTTCAATGAAATCTTACATTCAAGACTAGGTTTCAAGATTAATTTCAGTAGAAACTCACACATACACACATATTCCCCTGCCTGCTCATGGCCAGCAAATAAAGCAAGGGAGAGATCTAGGACAAATATTGAGTGTTGAGTTCTGAGAATCCTCATGGCTGCAATCACTCCCAGTACTATTGCAGCCAACCCAACACGTGGCTGTCCAAGCAAACAGAAGTCTGCCTAGATTTGATCCAACAGATTGGCACATGGTATACCAAATATTTTGATAAGGCTTGATTTTCTGTAGCCCACTTAAAACTCAATGACTCCCTTCAAGTTAAGTACTAGATGTGCAGTGGCTGTGAAGATCCTTTGTGCTACAAAATCAAATGAAATACTGAAAACTGGTCCAGAAATGTGTAGCAATACATAATTTATCATCCTGCAATTAGCCTTCAGTACCTAAGTGTGGTGATGTGCCTGTAGACTACACACAAAGAGCTGAAGTACTGTGAATTCCAAGTCCATACAAGCATTAACTGTATGTTTGAAAAATTTCCCCAGATCTATTAATGCATTCCTGCCTGAAATTCCTGCTAATACTGAGCCAAGGCATTTTCCCTAAGTTTCTAGACACCATTCTGTCAGCAATAATCGTTACATCAGAACATGTCCAAGAGAAACTTAATTGGATACGTCTGAATCAGTGAAAAAGAAATAACTGGCAATTCAAAGGCTCTGCTCAAAGAGACACAGGCATTACTGAGCTCATTAAGAAGAAAATTGCTGAATATTGTGAACGTCCTTATGAATCCTCAAATCTTTATGTGAGGAAGATGATTGGCTTGTGGAGTGAAACAACAGGAACAAAAACTTTTATTGTCATAGTTACCACTCAGGAGTGGCAGTTCTTCCAGGACCATGGTGGGATTAATAAGGAAATGAAAACACTTTACAACTTTCATAAAAATGTATATTCATCAGAACTCTTCAAGGATCAAAAAGGCCTTGCAGAGTTTCACTGTACAGTTCAGCTTCCCTACAATAAACCAGAGAGACTTTTGGACTCCCCAATTCCTACAGAAGAAATTTCCCATGCTACTGAGACTTTTAATAATGGCAAGCCACTGGGGAAAGCAGCATTCCCATTTTAATTTTGTGCATCTTTTGAAGAGAAGTCACCCTACAATGTGCCTGTGTACATTTAATCATTCTCTACACACTTTATCAGCAAGCCTTCTCCCTGTAGGAGGAATACAATTAGGTACAGTAGTAATTTATTATAAATAAAGCAAAGACCTGGTAAAATAACCTAGTTATCAATGTTTCATGCAACTGTGCCTATGAAGTACTAGCTAACATTCTCACTATGAGCTTAGAGAAATACCTGCAGCATTGATAAATTCTAACCAACTTGGCTTTATTAAAAAAACCCCAAATGATTACTGTCACATAATACAAGAAAACTGTTGATTTTAATTGAAGTCACTAGAGATTTATGGAAACCAACTGCAGCTTTTTCCCACTGATACTGTAAAAGCTTTCAATAAGATCAATAAGGAAATGCATTCCAATAAGGACAGACTAGGACTTATTTTTTTATACCATGCTGACTGACCCATTTTTTGTATTTATCTCCACACCCAAAAGTAGCTGAAGTGTTGTTTTATATGCAAGAGCCTCTTCTCATCAGTGATAAGGAATAAAAAGGTCAGAAGGCCTCAGATTAGGGAAAAAATTGTAGGAAAGGCTGGTCTCTCGCTGATGTGCTGTTTGTTCTGACCCTAGGATCAGATCACTAGAGAGATGGAGGAGGCATTCTCATGGGGAGAAATCTCCATAAAATCAGCATGTATGCGGATGATCTGCTCTTAACTGTAATGAACCCAGAGTCACTTCTTACATATGTGTTATTCATAATGGAACAGTTTGAAAAGTGGTCAGGCTTTAATCCTGTTTTTAAAAACAAATGAGTCAAAAGAATTAATTGAATTTATTTTTTCTTCCATAGCCCTGCACAGCGATGATCTACATGATGTTAAGTAGGAACGAATATGTGCTATGACTCCAAGAGGCCATGCTGTGGATAAGCAAAATAGGTCCTTCCCCATCCATCCTGTAAGCCCAACCAAACTTCCCCTTGCCACTGAGAGGAACAGGGAGAACAGAAAAGGCTCATGGGCTGGCATTTTCCCTACTGAGGACGGAATGTTAAGGAAGGACAGAGCTGAGGCTTCCTCTTGTACAGCTTCTCTTGCTCAAGCACTAACGGAGAGAGTAACTTCTTTCTAGAAGACACAAAGTGATAAAATCAGGATTCACAACAAAAAGGACTTAAACCCAAATCAGTCCTATGTTGTTCTACAGTAAGCCTTAAGTATAAATATCTTCAATTGGATGAACACTTATTCTCTGAGCAACGTGATCTAGTACAGGATGTCCCTACCCAATGCAGGAGGGATGGGCAAGATGATCTTTGAAGGTTCCTTCCAACTCTATGATTCCATGATTCTATGAATGAGATCTATTTAGTTGTGGAGGAACAACAATATGTACTCTCCAAGTGATTGCTTTTTCACCACTGATACAAAAAAAACTCCCACAAAACTATGATGAAGGGGAATGTGGTTTTTTTTTTCGCTTCTTAATTTTAACACTGGCATTCCCATGGGAAGAAATAGTCAAATTCAAAATTAGTCCATGATAATTTTCAAAGGTCATCTTTTGCAGAAGGGACTGTGTCCTGGCTGCCTTTAGTGCCACACTAGAGAGCTACAGAGTGAAGTGCCATATATCCCAGTTACTCAAAACCACCCTACTGACTTCAGTGAAGATAAAGCCACTAACAACACCTTTTTGGAGGTGTTGAAATGCTCTGAAGCTCATGTCAAGGACTCAGAAAGACAGGATAGACACTATAGTAACCACTCCAACTAGTCTTTTGCTAGGCTGACTTGGGAGCTAACACCTCCTGGATGTTCTGTAGAACAGTAAGTAGCACTGTAGACAGGATCCTGCTGGAAAAAATGTTGTACTAAAAAACTGTCTTTTGAGGGTGGTTCCCTTATGAGACCTAAGGGAACTAACTATGAAATCTCAGACCACTCTGTCCTTGGAAAACGAAAGCACTGGAATGGAAATCTTTCTCTCTCCAACAGGAGGAAGAAACCTCTCTATCTGGATGCAGACATCTTTTTTATATTTTTCTTTTTTTACAATTAAAATAAAGAAATATTTAGACCTTCTCCTCCAAAGAGCTGAAATAGATGTAGGTTATTTTTGTACCATTTCACAAAAAGTCTCTAGAGTGCGACGCATTTGCAACTTATGAACACTGCAATCTGTACAATTTCTAATTTTATAGTTTTAGAATTTCTATTTGAACTGTTCACTTTAAAATATCACAAAGCAAGCCATTTTGAGTTATTTCAAAATGCATAGCAACACTGAAGAAACTTCGTGCGTGAATCCATAGGGAACAGCTCCTATCTTTGTTCATGAATAGTAGCTCAGGGAAAGTAATTTCCCTTTGGTAGTATTCAGTCCTACCCCCAACCAAAAACTAAATTTTTGTGGTAGAAACTTCCAATGTCTGACAGAGTCAGGTACTTGGGGTGGCAGCTGACAGTCCACACCATGTGATGTTACACATTTGAACCTCTAGAAACACTGTGTGGAGCCCCAGCTAGCATTTGAAGTTAGCAAGACTAAAGCTTTAAGAATAGTGATTGAAGGACAGACTCAGTGTTGCTCTTTCCCAGTGAATTTTTCCCCCAGCTTCAGAGTTCTTTCCTTTGCAATGAGACACTGAATACTGTCCTTCAGTGCATATTCCTGACATATCTTTCCCACAAAGTTCCCAACCACTTCAGAAACATCAATAAATTAAGCTGCAAGAGCAATAATAATTTCATTTTCATATTCACAGAACTTAAGCTTCAAAGTCTTTCTGAATATCTCTGTCAGATCTAAAACCAAAATTCGATCTTATAATTACAGTCATCTTCCACCCTATACTAGTGCATGGAATATCCCAGCCTAATGTTGGGAATTCACATTCTACTTTTCTGGAATTTCATTACCTTTCTGTCGGGCTGGTTTTCCAACTGTAAATCTCCATCAGAAGAGCAGCTATGCCCTCTAGCATAACAACTGTTTGGTTTTATCATGAACCTGGTGAGGTTGAACTCCGTCCTGTCAATGAGGTTTCTAATGAAGAAGTTAAACAATATTGGCCCCAACAAAGGTTAAGTGCAAAACAGCACACAGCACAGATCATTTCTGGTTGAAGATTAGGATCTGATGAAATGCCACGATAAAAGCATTGCTAAAGTCAAGGTAGACAACATCTTTTCAGCACTCATCCTTAACAACCATAATTTATTCTGAGAACCTCAGACTGCTTTTGGCTGTATCACTGGTGCCCACATGAAACATCAGCAGTGGATAGTAGTCTGTGGACTATATGAAGCTTGGTAATCTCTCAGTGACATCCCTGATATATGCATATATGCCACCAGAAAGCAGCACATTTCTCCAGACAGATCATCGCGTCAGCGTCTCTTTACCTCTCAGAAGAGAGTCACTACTACTGTCATCCATCATCTTCACTCCAGTGCCTCCCCTGATTCAAAGGGTCTTTCTTCTTCTCTCTGCAGAGCTGATACCTGTAGCATATTAAGGTCCCTGTTCAGGTGCCATTTGTGGCATGTTAAAGAACAGACTCTGAGTGGTGATTGAAGACACTTTATTGAGCTACAGTGCAATTTATATAGCAGCTTGTTAGCAAGCAGTAATTTTCCATCCTAGCAGTCATATTTTATCAGTCACTTTCCCAAGCTGAAACCTACAAACCAAACACATCTGCTATCTACACAAATACCGGGTGTCCTTCTTGTTTCTATTAGATCTTGTTCCCAGTGCCATTCATTGCTCCCACAGCTTCATTCCAAAAAGTACCATTATATCTTTCTCCTAAGGTTGATCCTCAGATACAGAGATCAGAACCTAACAACTCTGCTCTCCGTATCTCCACAGATACCCAGAGGCATTCAACATAGCTAGAATTTTTTCACTTCAACAGAGCTAGAATTTTACTACCCTTTAGACATTACTACTATAAACTATGTAACCTCAATAGTACAATTTTGTTTTGCCACCATCCTCTATTACAAATAGGTGCTTCTACTATTAAAGATTTGTTTTCTATAATTACGTTGCACCTAAAAACACTACAGTTTAATGTGCAATTGTGCCATGTGTCACCTTACAATAGTAGCCTCCAAAATATGACCTAAACCATATTGTGTCACAGTGCAAGTAGATATAATCTTAGTCTTCCACATAGACCTGGAAAATGTTTTCCAGCTGTTTTCAGCAGTACACATGAACACTCAGCAATGCTATTTTCACTTTTCAGAACTAAAATAGATGTATGTGAAGTTTATAAACCTTTTTCTTTCCAAAACGCCTGTAAAGACCTGAAGGTTAAAGAGAGCACTACCCAAGAGAGTCCTTCTGGAAAGCATTAACTTTTGAGAAACAGAAAAGACTAAAATTTCATCCACCTTTTTGAGATTACACAGGAAAATTTTCAAGTCTATTTTCATAGCTTCCTGGACAACACATTCATACCCAAACCCAAAACAGCATTTGCTGTAGTTTGAATCACTGTAAAATGGACAGGAAAAGGGACAATTATAAAAATGATGCACAAATGATGGCAAACTTATGCTGCTGCTCAGAAATATCTTTCTCTAGTAAACATTTACATCAGTTTTTAATATACATAAAGATGTGAAACATTTTTAATTATTTTCAGATATTTAAAACATTTGCTTACAAGCACAAGTGACTGTATGTTAGATTGTTCTCTTTTACAATTCAATGTCAACACAAACTTGGCAGTCATTCTTAACACATCTAAATCTCTTTCCAAGACTGCTCTTCATGCCTGCTTTCTCAGACCTCCTTCAATCTGAATATCTCTCTGAGCCCTGTCATACTGAGGTTTGAACTTCTCCTTACTTCAGAAACATCTCTGACAACATTTCTTCCACAGGTAAATCTTTCTAAAGAACAAATCTTGAACCCAAACCCACACTGTTTTGCTCACCATCTGTACATGGTTTTGTTTCAAAAACAAATCCTACAGCTTGTGATTTTGAACTAACCCTTTCCTGCTTCTCACTGCCCATTTCCTCCTCTTTCCTAAGAAATATGCAACAAAAATAACAGTATTACCCACTCTTCTGCAATGGGAGCTTACAATCAGCTCTTTATTCCTTAAGACTCCCTTTCCACTCACTCACACGTGATCTCTTTCAGTTCTGGATAATCAGATTTACCCAACACCTTCCCAAAGCCTATTACTGTTACGTTACTTTGAATATCTTAAGATTCATCTTTGTCTCTCTGGTTGTCACTTCCCCAAGGCAAAGGGAATGTTTTTACACAAGTGCTCTTTAGTGCTGATTATATCACACAGATAATTTTTAATTACCTTTCTGTTCAGAGCCACACCATCTTCACAGTCCAGCACTGCACAATCAACATTTAGGGATGGGATTTTTCGTATCTTCTTTTCATCATCTGCAGGTACATACAGAACAGCTCGCCTTGGAACATACTTGTGAGATGATGCAAAGCGATAACTAAGCTTAGGAACACCAGCTGGCAGGAGAGATTCCACCCTGTAAAGGATATTGTAGGCATTAGACCGTTGGCTACAATACTGCAATATTTTCAAAGAGAAACTTTCTTAACTAGATAGTGGCTCATTTGAGGTTGTGTATAATTTTTTTTTTTTCCTTAGGAAGAGTCAAGGTAGTCAACCTCCAAAACTGCTATGTTCAAAAGAAGTTGCAAACTGAAACACCCAGAAGAACTGGCAGGACTGAGGTTATCTGTGCAGCCTTAATTACACTGCCCATCTGGGCACTATGGCAAGTATTAACTACAGAAGGGTCATGGATATTTTTTCCCTGTCACAGGACTTCTCCATAGGATGAAGGCTGTGCTGAGGATGGATTTGGGCTGATTTAGGGGGGAGGCTGCTATCTCTCACATTTGCTCCAGGAGCTGGATGACATGCTGTGAATGAAGCAGAGGTGTTGGTTAAAACAAACACAGGTTTGACAAGTTGGTTTTGCAACCTTAGTGTTATATCAGCAAACACATTTGCATGCAAATTTTAAATAAGTAAAATGGATGGAGGGGTAATGAGGAAAACAGGAATGAAAACTCTATGTAATGTGGAACCTCATTAATCCCAATATGACCTTCAGAAGCCCTCAGAACACCAGATCCACAGAACAGACTTCCATCAACAGAGCACACAAGCCCATCAGCATCATCAGTAGGTTGTAGGCTGCAGTGGCTTTTACAGTTTATAAATGCTTTGTGCACCATCAGTTGATGTGTAAACCACACAGCTCAAGTGGGTGGCATCTGTATGATCAGGTTTGTGGTGGTCTCCACTCCATATTGGTGTTCCCAGAGAGGGACCAGCAAACCCACCCCAGGCAGAAGCTGGATTGATGCACTTAGAGGTGGTGGAGCTGCCAGGAGAGGCTGCTCCTGGGCGCGAGAGAGAGCTTGCTTCACTCCATAATCACAAGCACAGAGAAATAAATTGCAGAGGGTGCCACTGTGCTTTGCAACCCTCCAAAAAAAAGCCCCTTGCATGCTTCTGTTCCTCCCTATTTCATGCTGTACCCCCCAAGCTTATTGTGCTACATCAAAAATGAGGACAAAATAATACACATACACAGAGCACAAGTCACTTATGCCACAAAATAATCCTACCATATAACACCATTATGCATTATCATGTATATTATTCAGCACTTTGAATAATGCAAAGCTTTTCTAGCACCACGCTGAACATGTCATTATCACATCATGTCAGGGACCCATGCATTTTCCTGTGCCCTTCCTAATAATGCTTCCCAAGTTGCTACTCTTGGATGACACATGGCTACGAGCGCACGTGGGTTTTCTTCAAAGAGAACATGACTAACCCTCTCAAACACTTGGAAATGAGTTCAGTCCATCTAAATTGGCACAAACATGCTGTGTTGCTGACAGCCCACTACAATGCTTGTCTTTCTAAGGTAACCCTGTGGAAGAATTCTCTCTTCCTCCAGCTTTATGGTGAGGATAATGAAACACTGGAACAGGTTTCCAGAGAGTTTGTGGATACCTCCTCTCTGGAGGTGTTTAAGGCCAGGCTGGACAAGGCACTGAGCAGCCTGATCTAGTGGGAGGAGTCTCTGCCTATGGCAGGGGGGTTGGAACTTGATCTTTAAGGTCCCTTCCAACCCAAACTATTCTATGATTCTATGATTGTATGCCCTACATGCTGAATATGTATCTTGGGTTAAAAATACTAAGCAAGCTTTCATCACATTTTATCTGAGCAAGCTAACTTGAAGAAGACAACCATTCCACCATCTCTGCTGTATCTCTGCACGTCCTGGGTGGGCTCACTTTATGAGCCCACAACAACTCATTGTCAGAGTCTTCTTTGTAATATGTCTGGTAATGCTTAATTTAGCCCCAAAAACAGGGTGGCTTTGCCATTAAACAGAAATGCCACGTTATTTTATTACAAGTGCCAGTGACACCCTTGTTAACAAATCTTCATCTCTAATTGCAACAGCCTTGAAACTGAGGTCATGGAGGTCCTGACATACCCGGAGACATGCAATGAGATCCACAGAGTCTCTCCTAAGTACTCTCTTTGCCTCTCTCCCACAAACCACTTCATGTCCCCTGCTTCATATTCAAGTGGGGATGTAACACAACTTGTGTTGACTCAAGTGGCTGCTAGTTAAACCCTCTTAATCCCATTTTCTTGTGGCAGTACACTTTGGGAAAGCAGGGAGGAGGTGGAAGAGTGGTTTATCTCAAATGGAGAGAGGAAGGTCTTTCTTCAGTGTGACACAGAGGTCACTAAAGAAGTCTACAACCCTTCACTAAACATATATGAGAAGACAAAAGTGATTAGTTTCTATTCTCTTTCTCTGATGGATTCAACCCTGTAGTTCCCAAAAACACAAAGGAGTCAAAGAGCTCAGCCCATTAATAGTTAACTCCAGCCTAGAGCCAAGCAGCCCCTGAAGCACCCTTAAGGACTGCTTCTCACCAACCCTCCAATCTACCCCAAACTCCAGCCTCTATAGAAGTGACTAACACCATAATCTCACAGCATGCTGAGATGAGATTCTTCTGTCACGCGTTTCCCAGGGTTTCTTTTGGGCTGCCATGGAACCAAGGGCTGCTTGACCAGCCCATTTCCTTCTCACTGTTCAAGCCCCATGAAGGTAGCTCTGCTCTGCAAACCATGCACAATGATGTGTGTAGGTAAAACCACTGTTACCCCGCAGAACAGATTTAGCCAAGTGTCACCACTGAGGTTTATGAACTTTCATTTAGATGGGGAAGCAGTATGGCTTCCCCAGCAGACTGCTTGACTCCACAGAAGTGGCAGATTTAATCCATTAAAAATACTATCACCTAATAGGGTTAATGTTAGAAAGACTATCACCCAGTCACTATTGGCATCTACTCCTCAGCTGATCAACTTTGTAGCTACGTGGGCCCAAAGCACAGGTTTTTCGGGACACAGATTATTATAAAAATATGTTGTCAATGTGTAAAATTGTTACTCTCCTGAAACATTTTAGCAAGTTGAAGAAGCAATAGTGGTATGGCCAGAAAAAAAATTGTACAAGAAGAACTGGTGTCAGTGAACCCACAAAGCATCCCTCTTTCAAAACAGAGGCCTCCAGAGTGTATGTGTAGAATTTTTAACAACTATGCTTAAATGTGACTGCAGTAAATGTTTCCAAATGCTATTATTTGGGCATATATTCTTTAAAAGTCATCTCCTGTTCTCACCTGCATAGTCATATTTTATGTTCTACAGTAAAATGAAATGTGATGAAGTGGATTTATTAAGAAATCCATTTGCCTCTAGATCTTTTTAAAACACTGGTAAGGCCCACAGATCTATGCATATTAGCAGAGAGCTCTCTAGGAAACGCTACCCTGATTATCTTGACTTCTTTTATTTTGATAGAACAAAAAAAGCAGTTACTTTTTTTAGGACAAAAAAGCCCACACAGCCCTGCAAACTCAATCACATTGTTAACCTCATGCCATAAAGAGGAAGAAAGTCTTACATATGTTTCCTGACTGCAAGTATTTTAATGATTCAAACCAACTTGACTGTGTTTTAAACTAAACACATGGACATAAGCCAAGTGAATTTGCTAAGACAATGTTTCTTCCTTTTAGCACTGCGAGTTAAAACAAGGCCTAGGCTATTGGGTAATACTCATTAAATTGTTTTACAGCAGTGTATTTTCATTCATAGCATCTAGCACCATGCTGAACGCTCTTGGGTCTTGGAAATGATGCTAAAATTCCTCTGCAGACACAACACTACACTAAAGTCTTCATCAAATATGTAGAAGTAGCTGGAAAGTTAAAGCTACCTATGATCCTCCTAGAATCGTTTCACCCAAGAGCAAATAGTTCATCCTCAGGAAGGAGGAAACAAAGCCTTTTAGATTACTCAGGGGCATTGCACTTTGCAATGGCAGCCACACAGGGTGACAGCAAACCAGTGAAATTATCCCAAATTATACACATTTCTCTGCTGTAACCTGGATTTTCATATTCCAGAGTTGCTCATATGCACATACATACTTAACTACACACACCTGTACAGTCTCATCCAAACCAACAGCGTGTATGTAGCTCACAAAGTGAAGTACTCCCACAAGTGATTTTCAGAATCAGCACTTTAACCCCTGTCTCTGTTCCCAGTTTATTTGCTAGAGCAAATCATCCTTAAAGAGATGCTACACTGTGATCTACTTTAACACAAGGAAAAATATCCATTGCTCAACAGACCAAATCCCTCCTTCTACAGACTTTGTCACAGTGTTGGCATGCATTGATGAAGAGCAGTTTTTGGCATCTGTATGAAGCCACTAAAAAAGCTAGATAATTTCTCCGTAATTTCTGACCTGCATGGATGTTGAATGCCTACTGACCGCAATCCTGTGTATCTGTAGCAGAAGGAGAGAAGTGGCTGAGGACCTAAGATTTCACTCAGCACAGCCCAGTTAATGTGGCAAAATCTCCTACAAATTATTTCTCCCATTGGTGCAACTCCCCCCCCCTTGAGTAAATATAATAGCTTTCCTCTGTTGAATTTAACAGGGAGCTGCTCACAAATAATCCGCCAAAGACAAAGGGAACTTCCACGAAATTACAAAGCCCCGCAATTTGCATAGTAATTCTTTCTAATTAAGAAAAGAAGATATAAGTTGTTTGTTATAAACATCAGCAGGCCCTGTGCAAATATGGAGGGCTCACAGCCGAGGCAAGTGTTTGTGGAATCAAAGCAACTCGCTGGAGAGTTTTATTGGTACAGCTGCGGCGCATGCATTTTATCACACATGCTAATAATCCTGGTTATGGCACTAACATTTTAATCATTTGTTCTGTGGGCTTGTTTCTCAAACAATTAGCACTAATGAATGGCCAAAATACCTCGGATCATATATGTCTAATTGCAGTCAAGAGCGGTTATTGTCTGCATGTACATTTCAATTCACCTCTGGGGATAATGTTTGTTAATTGTATTTCTTTATATAGCAAGTGAAAAAAGGCTGTTCACTCAAAAAGGGACTAAGTGTTCTCTTCTTTCCCTTTGTTCCCACAAGAAGCTAAAGTCACTTCAAGAGGCACTTAATCCCATCATCCATGGTTACAATTGCCTTACAGCATCAATCAAAAAGAATCTGAAGTAAAATGATGCAGCTATATTGTGTAATTAAAAGCAATTCAGGTAGTTATTGCTTGGGGCATTTTCCAGGTCCAAATACTTAAAATGGCACCGCGGGGATGCTAAATACTGTAGTGTTTTAAATTTGGTCAACTACAATATCTCACAGAGAAAGGGGAGGAATATGCAAAAAAAAAAAAAAAAATCTCCTAGTGTGTATTGTAAAGCAAAAGAAAAGAGGAGGAACAGCTAACGTTTGAAGTGACAAAATCTACAAGTCTCCATATAAAAGGGAAATAAAAATATCAAGGAGAAAAGGAGAGGAAAGAGAAAAGGACGGCAGTTTTCAAGGAAAAGAACTTCCCCGCAATTGTTAAAAAGTTAACATGTGAAAAAATGCCAAGGTTTCCACGCATGGAAAACAAAAGCCCGTGTCACAAGCTTTACCATCAGAATACAGGTCCCTGAAATCTTAGCGTTTTCCCAGTGGAAATAAATCCCGAGGTAAACGGAGCAGTTCTTCTTTGGGAGGAGGAAGAAAAAGATTTTGGTTAAAAGAGACGAGCTATGATATTTACTTTTGAATAAAGTCTGAAGTTGGGGAAGGTACTTTACCTAACAACTGCCACTAACCCTGATCCAATTATGCTAAAATGAAAACTGGGAAGCTATCAACATATCAAACACTCTGCTTTACATTTTGATTTCTTCCTTTGTTCCAGACTCACTTCGCTCATTTCCCTGACACTCCAAAAACTAATTAAGAAAGCCTCCAAACCCAACCTCTTGCCGCGGTAGGCAGAAGCCACCAGCTAACTGTGGTTTGGGATCTCTTGACAACCAGTTTTCCTTCCCAGTCCAAGTGTCCTGGAAGAGGCTTTGTCTGGTTTTTAAAGTCCCCCAATAAGGTCGATACAATCTCGCACGAATATAATGGGGACATTAGTTCCCTTCAAGCCGACGGGAATCAAACAGGTATAAAACCAACCCTATGAAAAAGGTGAAAGGATAAATTCAAATCCTTGAACAGCGTCCTTAGGGAGACTGCATCCGAGCACGATGGGCTGAGGAAGAGTTTGCAAAACCTCAGTGAAATAAGAAATTTAACCCCGCTAACAACCAGCTTTGTGTGTCAAAAGGGACGGATTGGGGGAGAGTCGCTCCGGAGAGCGATTGTTGCTGGCTGAAAAAACTGTAGTGGGAAGAAATGAAAAGGGAGTTTCCAAATGACCTCCAGCGAGCACTTGCTCCAACTGATCAGGACACATCACATTATAGCCAAAAAACAGAGAGGCCAACCAAACCGGGGAAGGAAAGCCCTGCTGATAAAGAAAATTCACATCACAGAGAAATCTGCACAGAAGAAAGAAGTTTAGGGTTTAAATGAAAAGTGTGTGCCAAATTGAAAGCTGCAGGTTAATCTCATTTTAGGAAAAATATGTATCTTTGTCTGCTCTTTCTTTTTTTTTTTTCCTATATCTAGTAAATCAAGGTAAGTCATATAACTGGACATCAGAGCCTTTCTGAGGAGAAGACTGAATACAAACCAGGAACTTACTGACAAAGGCTTAAAATCCTGGACCCCTAAGCCATAAAATGATAAAAGGCTGTCATAGGTTAAATAGTTAACCAAACTTTCTCCTCCCACTCGCACTAAACGTTAGGAAAAAAAAGGACCTTTTATTTACCCCACCATGTTCTTTCAACTACATTTGACCCTGTTGTTTTGGTTCACTCTGAGCTCCACCATGCCTTGAATTGCTTTGACTGAAGATCAGGTTTTTCTTTTTTTTTTCTTCTCAGTTCAAAATGTCCAAATTAGACAGCAAGGATAAAAATAAAAGGATCACTTGCTTCTCATATTACTAATGTCTCCTATTTTCCCAGCAGCAAAATAAGTCCATTTGTGAGGAAGAGGAGAGTGTTATGGTTCTTTGACTTAATAAGGGAATTTTTAAAGAGAGTTAAATAATGGCTCAGGGTGACAAGGGCTGCTGCTTCCTACTTACGGCAACAGGCTGCTCCTCTCAGGCAGCCCGTGTGTGTGTGAGTGTGCTTGCTATTATCCAAGGTTAATTGGTGTCCTGTCTTGGGGAGTTTTAACATATGTGACATACAGTCAAGGATTTGCTCTCTTCCTTACAGCATGGAAAGCTGAATAACTCATCATATCCACAAAGTGCTCCTGACCTGAGCTTTCCTTTGCTTTTACCATTAACAAATTCCCTAAGTCCTTGGGATACTCTCTTCCACCCAGTCAAACCCATGCCACTGCAGGGCAATGGAAAAGCCCTACTTTTCTGGGGTGCATTCCCTTTGCCACCTTAACCAAAGGAAAGTAAAGTTAAGATAACTTTACTGCTTTCCTGAGTATATATGTGAATAAACACTAAACAGCTTTTAAGTTTTTAATTGCTATCGGGGAATTTTAAGCATTTTCCTGTTTTTAAGTAATGCTGTTCTTCCTATGTTGCATTTTTTAAAATTACAACACTAAAATTCTTTTTAGTTACACATCTTCCCAAGGTCTAATATTGCCCATTTCTACAGACTGGGCAGCCACAACAGAAGACTACAAAACTTTTAAAAATAACAAACATTCCCTCAATGAAGAGGAAGGTTCCATACCCTATTGAGAAATTGAGTAAGATCTACACATAAAACGAGCCTTTTTTTAAGCTGTGCATTGAGAAATAAGAAGAGATTACTTTGGATGTACGACACTGATGTGTGATTTGTTTTGGTTTATCACTGCTGTATACAAAACGATATGCACCAATTGAGTTCAAGGCTGTGCAACACAAAGGAAAAACTTCTGGGGTCAGGCATCTTCCAGTTTTGGAGTAGGATCATCACCAACAAGCTGCCCTGGAGCGTCCAATGCCAAATTCTGTCTTAGGAAGTCAATATATAAACTCCTCAAATATGTAATGGTTGCACTTTCATAAAGAGTCAGACCCCTGTTGGTTTGCCCCTGCAGAGAAGCTGAATTTTGAGGAGATTGTTTATGTCACTGCAAAAGCAACCTTGCCTGCCTCTTCCAGTTCTCTCTCTGGCTCACTCACCATCGGCCACCTCCCTTCCTAATCATTCTGCCCCATTGTTTTCACACACTCTTGACTAGGTACCCACACACATCTCTATGTACACATACACAAAAATTGAGAACAGTGTTTCAAGAGGATTTCTTTTAACTTTAAACATGCTTTTTCCCTCTTCCTCACTCCCCTTGCTTCCCTTCACTCCAGTGCTTGTACCAGAATAAAGGGAGCATCCTCACCACGGAGCTTTTGCAGCTCCTGCCCTCGGTACAGCTGTGTGCATGTTGGCTGAATGTTGTGAGGTCAAGACTGAGACCAGGATTTGAAAATTCAGCGCTAATTACTATGATTACAGTCTGAGTCCCCAACAACCAAAGTGGCCAGAGCAGTTTAGGAGCAGACTGCTAACGAGTTATATGTAAAATAAGAAACAGGGACTCGATAAAGTCAGAATCAATAAACTGCCATTCCTGCCTGTTAAATGACCTTGCTGTAACACAGGAGCACTGCATTCACTAGAGCCTTGGCGGGTTACATATCCATATCTGCATAGTGTGAGAGAAAACAGTACAGCCCTTAAAATTAGTTCTGACTTACATCTGACTTAAAATAAAATTACACTAAAGATGTGCCTGAGAATATTTAGCAGAAGGAAATAAACTGAGGGTGAGTACACCGATACTGTAGGAGTTGTAAGAAAGAAAAAAATATTGTCACTCACTTTGGGTCTTTCAGAGTTTCTAATTTTCTATGACAAATAGCCTCGTCTGTAATGTTAGTTGTGGTGGGCATATTTTACAAACCAAGGTTCCCTTCATGCTTCTGAGGATTTTTCACTAAATGGGTCATATTTTATCTTGATTTGCAATTTACGGCAGTCTACACTTAGGCAAAGCACAAACAGCTTGATGATTCCTGTACTTAGAAATGTATGTAAATTATACTCCTAAATAAAGCACAGACATTTTTATTACTTAGGAAAAACAAAACAATATTGCAGTCTTCTCTGCACTTTGAGACTGCTCCCGTAAACCCACTCAAGCATGTGCTTAGCCCAGAGAAATCAAAAGGACTAGTCAAACACTTAAAAGTAACCATGTGCTTAAGTGCCTGCAGGACTAGGGATTAATTTTGGATTATGAAACTGTTCCATTTCCATGTGTTTTTAGGCTATCTGCTGGCCAACCTGCTATTTTCAGGTTTTGGCACAGAGGCCTGTGCAAAATTGAGACTTAGATGTATGCAGATGAAATCCAGCTGGTGAATATCTTTAAAACAATATAAAGACACTCGATCTCAGTTGAGGGGGGGAAAAAAACCCCATTGCAATATTTTCAGAATAAAAAGCAAAGTAAAAATATGATTCATGTTTAGCCAGGCATTATTTTGTAAAATAGTTATTCTGGAGAAGAATTATTTTGTATTAAACTGAACTTATTACTAATGGCTTCTGTGCCAAACAATTGAGCAGGGAAGAACAATTTAGCAAGTGATTACTAAACATGAAACTGCTGAAGAAGAGAACTATAAAACTAAAATGCAACCCAATTATATTAAAAAAAAAAGTAGCAATAATGTCAAAGCTGATGCGACAAGAATGAGAAAAGAACGAACATACAACAGCAAGTGTAGCTACACTAATTAAAAGACAACTGTTCCCTGCTTTTGAGTATTAGTCTGGTGGAAATGTAAAAAAGTTTTCTAAATGGATAGTAAAGAGGAATGCCTGAAAATCCGGCAGTGCTCAAGGCAACTCTTAACTTCAGAAATGTCTGCAGGCAGAAATCCTACCCTGCAGTACAACTCAGGATGGCACAAACAAGCATCTGTGTTTATTTTTTAACTACTTGGTTTTATAAGAGCAATGAAATCCCTACATAAGCATTTTATATTGACCTGATATGGACTTACTGCTTTAACCAGCTTTTTAACTAACTCCACAAGTTAATAAAGGCAACTACATGAATCCTTACTGCCTATATATTAAGATAAGAAAAGCATTCATTAAGCTATATCCAGACTGTTTTAATTACAGGAATATCACTCTTATTTGTAGTATAATGTTCGTTAAGTACAGTATAACATTTTCTTAAAATGCCCCAGAGGCAGTTAAACTCTTGATTAGCTATAAAAAAAAAAATCTCCCTTAACTTCAATCACTGGAGTTAATGCCTACTGCAATGAAATTCCACTACTTTTAATCATTCAGAAATGTTGTATGTAAATCTTACTAACCATGAAAATGTTACACAAGATTAAAACAATTTTCTGTGCCACTATCACTATTCATTGTCACCAAAATGTAAAAATCAATGGCAATTCTAGTAGTAACAATAATAAGCCCAGCCTTATTTCCTTTGAGAATGAAATCAGCTGAAAACTAGATCTTATTTATTTCAAAAAATAACAGGGAATGACACAAAACTCTCATGCTTTTAACTATTACCCTTCATTTATCAAAAGTTGAAACATAAAAAACTAATAGCAGCCTTATGGAGAATGCAGAATGCTGTAGTATTTCTTTTCTTCTGCCTTTTTGAGTATGCTAAAAGAACAAATGTTATTATTTTTTTATAGATGATGATGAACACCTACATTTTCCCCAGTGTTTTATCATGCATCTGCCCATCAGTCCATACATCTAATGAAAAAACTGTTAATTCATCTGTTTGTTTGCTAAGAACATCAAGAATTCAAAAATCATGAACAACGTGATGTCAAATCATGAGATTGCTTTAAAAATGGCAACATTTTAAAAGACTGTAAAATATTATTTTGCAGTTCTTGCCTTCTAGGATTTTTGTTTTTAAGATTTTTCCTTTAACAGTCAAAGACAGAAATTTTCTTTAAGAGTAAAAAAATAAAGGTGAGAATTTAGGAAGTTTGGCTTAAAGGAAATAGCAAATATTGTAGAACTAACAGTTAAAAGGTGTCAGTTGTTGATTAATTTTGATCTTCCTCATAGGCAGCTGAAGGACATATTTACCATATAGAAATAGGCATTACAATCCCTAACTCTGCAGCGGCCCTCCAAAAATTGCCTCTTTGGCAAGGTCAGTAAATTTAAAATGGCAGTTTTGGTGCCCACCAGCCTTTTCAGACTCAGCACTCCTCTAGATACCAAGATCCACAGCTCCACAGCCATCAGCCTCCTGCTGATTTGGGTGGTTCATTAAGCATCTTGAGGAGGTGAGCAACTTGGAGAAGACAAACCCCACCTGGGTGCACCCATGGTGGGAAACTAATGTAGATGAAGATATTGGTCATATCGTAGAATCACTGGATCACCTTAGTTGGAAGGGATCTTTCAGATCATCGAGTCCAGCCATCAAACCTTCACCTAGTTCTGACAACAATCATCAAGCCCGTCTTACTGAGGATGAACTTTGCTGTGTAGGCAAGCTTAAAGACCATAAAGCTGCTAGACCTACCAGGGCAGATAACATGTGAGGGAGGAAATGTGTCCTACCCATAGGACACATTTCAATATTAAATGCAGAAGTCTGCTATAGAAAAACCCGTTTCCATGCTGCTTCTATAGTTTAATTATCTCTAAACATTTTGACAGAAATTTTCAGGTCAGCTTTGCCACATGTCAGGAGTCACAGAAATTAGTCATAAACCCATGACTTCCAGCTCCCTGCTGAAGATCCCCTACCCGGTCATCTCATTTGATGGTCACTCAGTTACTGACATGGGCACCTTACACAAACCAAAGTTTCAAAAAACCATCACCATCAAGACTGGAAGAGAGGCTGAAAATCAAGTTCTCTCCAAAACAACATAGCGATATTTTCATCAAAAAAAGAGACAAATTATCACCTAGAAGCCCCTTCTGGGGCACTGAGAGCACCTGATGGGCCTTGCTCCATGCAAGCACTCTTATTACATGCTCTGTGGGAGTTTCTTATCTGTATTTTCCAGGTGAGATTACTTGTGTGGTTACAGTCACTACGGCACATATTTACTGTGGCAAGTGAATACACAAAAAAGCCCAGTGAAACTCAAATAAAACCCAGGAGTCAAAGTCACTCTCCTCCCCAACAGTCTTGTTTCACTGGACATCCCTTTTCCCCCCAAAACCCTGTGTTTCATTAAATGCGTATTTCCTACTTTGCTGCATCAAAACATGCATCACCAACATCATCCTCCCTCCCTTAATATAAAATTTTGTATAAACAGCCCTGTCCCCGATGGCTACCTACTAGAGATGGAAGAGTGAAACTTGTCTGAGAGGCCAGGGAAGAGAAAGGAGAAATGGTTGCTGAGCACACACAGCACTTGGAAGGATTTTTTTCCTCTCTAAATTCCTGCTGTTGGATATTTCTTCAAAAACAAGTGAAGAAAAAGACACTGCCTCCCTTGCAAACTGCACAAAAGAAGAAAATTGCTTTGAGTTTATGATTCTGACATAAAGGAGATCAGCAAAAGTCCTAGATTACCTGCAAATAAAATCTGTAAGCGGAAAAGAATCTGTCTACTTCCATATAACAGTTTTAATGACATTTAAGTGAGTGATTGTGTTTCTTTAAGTGTTAGAGCACTGCACTACTATACAAAAAGTGAACAACATATAAACTCTTTGAATGCACTGATCTATAACCTCTTAGAAAAAAACCCCTTCCCAATGAAAATATGTAAAGGCATCACTTGGTTTTCCTTTATACGTCTTCTTTAACAATCCATCATAAATACAGACTCAGACTTAAGGAAATCAGGTAGTATGTCTTCCGCCCTGTACTGCATAAAGAGAAAAAATACTCCATTCTTGTATCTACCTACTTTTTCTTTTGTTATTTGAGTCCCATTTCAGATATGCTTTAGAGCAAAGGTGAAATAATAGAGTTGAGATACATTTTAATTCTGCACAGCGTGTCAGCAATCTGTAGTAATATTAAGAAACAAAGCAAGAATAAAAGTGGAGGCAGAAAACAGACACAGATACTGAAATATGTTGAAATTGAATTGAAACATTCTTGCTGAGTACCTCTTTCAAAGTTGAGATTAGATATATATGGAATTTGGATGGTTTGAAGCATCAGTTTTAATCTCACATCACCTTTTACTCATCATTATCTGTTTCCTTGCTGATAGGGGAATGTCATGGACGTTTCTATGTTTACTTTCCTGGATAACAGTTTAGTCGAACTAATGTCTCAATAATGGCAAGATTTATTGCCAGAGATTAGCACTGGGTGGACTGGGAAAAAATGTGATACCCTTCGGCAGGCAAAATCTTTCTTCCTTTTTGGGTCATTTTTTGTTTAAAGGGGAAAATGCTAAATAATAGCCTCAATAGCTCTGGATGTAAGAACAAAATGAGAGACACTGGACAGACAGTACAACATCCCCACTCTTAAAGGTGAGGTTTTCTCTTGGCTTGCAACCATGATCATCCTGTGCCTGGGCTGGGCTGTGAAAACCACAGCTGAGCCCCTTCACAAAAGCAGACTCAGGTTCTCTGTGGAAACAGTGAAGAGAGGCAGGTTCCTGGGTACACTCGCACAAGAAAGTCACATGCATCCATCTTAGATACCTGAATGAATATGTATTTAGGCTGTTGTGCATAACACTAATGTGCACATGCTTATGGTTATATTCTTATATGCTTTATATGCCTATATATGTATTAAAAACGCCATATATTTTATTTCTTTATTCACACACATATAAATGTGCTTATATAAATGTGCACATATATACACAATAATGCATATAATATGACTCGGAATTGCACAGTACAACAGTAGCATATAACAATGGGAAAGCAGCAAAGGGAATTTATATCTTCCATAAATCCATGCAATAACAAAACTAGCTTTTCCATGCTGTTTAGTCTCAAATATTTTTCCTACTTTGATGGAATAAACCGCCTTTTCCTCCACCTCCAGCAAAGGCATTAGAGTGGGAACTCTACACTGAAATATGAAGTCTCCCCAGAAACCCACTGGAAGTTAGTTCCACCGTTGGTTATCAATGACACTGCCTTGCTTTGGCAAAACTTATTGCCTTTGCATCACACACTTTGCATCCACACACTGTGTGTGCATCCTATGTGTCATGCAAGTACAGGTGTGACTCTGCAGATTTACAGCTGCTGTAGACTGAAAAGCCTTTGGCTTATGTGCCAAAACAGCTCTGCCCCTAACGTTGTTGCTTTCTGTCTTCTCCAGCTCCCTGACAGAGCAAAGCAAGCAACAAGGTCTTTCACATGAATGACACTCCTACCATTTCACCTTTTGGATCTCAATACTTTTAGCCATAAGAAAGTAAAAAGATGACCTCATATCCTACATCCCTGTCCCTGCTCAGATAATTTTGCAGGGAAAAGGAGGGAATTAATACTCTACCACTACACTTCCCACTAGTGGGAATAAACATGACAGTCTTTTTTCTAAAATAGCCGCTCAGTGTGGTAGCCAAAGGCACCAGACACACTGTAAAAGGGGATAAAACAACTAATTTCTTTCTTCTCTCTTGAGGTGCATCTGGATGAGGGTGGGCATTCCCTAGTGGTGACCTATTCTCCATCCTCTTCACAAGGCTGTACAGTTCCTGTGCCACATCTGGGCTGTGAAAATCACATCTGAACCCTTTACAAAACAGACTCAAGTTCCCTGTGGAAACAGTGGAGAGGTGGGTCCCTGGGAAGACTTCTACAGGAAAGTTTTACACATCCATCCTAGATACCTAAATGGACATGTATTTAGGCTGTTTTATATAACTTTGATATATCTGAAAGACAATTACCACCACTGCCAAAATGCTAGTGCTGTGTTTAAATAATTTCCTTTCTTATGTACTGCAATCATTACTTCTTCAGAGAAAGTGTTGTTCCACTGATGGCTGGACATTCTCAATGTGTAAAGAAAAAAACCAAACCTGTTACAATCTGGCACGAAATACTGCTTTTCCTTTCAACAGATACAGTTACATTTTGGGGTATTTTAAAGATACATTGCCTCTGTTCCTGAACTAAGCAGATATAATATAAACTGTTTTCCCAATATGATAACATTAATGCCTTCTAACTTGAGCACTTCAAGGGTAGTGCTAGATTTTAATTCACAAAAATGCTATTATAAATATTAGTAGGTACATTTATTCATGCCTCAGGATCTTTCACTAGTTTGAAAAATAAGTAACCAGGAATTAAATTCTGTGTGATTTTAGATATAGTTGCCCTAAAATATTTTGGTTTATTTTTTCCTAATGTGTGCAAAAATGCTGCCTGTTATGAAGAAAGCAAAGAGAAGACAGGTTCTAGATTGGGATGGATTGATTTATGGAGGAGTGAAGACAAAAGAGGCTGGAGAGACAAATAAGGCTTCAGGCAACTGCAACATGTTGATGTGTGTACGTCTTAATTCAAAATACACTTTTATTACTCCATATACCTTTTATTTGGCTTAGAAATCAGCAACCAACAAACCAACATTTAACCTAGCACAAGGAGTATTAAAGTGGCTTTGAATACAGGGAATCTGGAAGACTTCAGTTCATGTTTGAGGAGGAGTAAGAAGATTAAAAAGCATCTACAGGAGGAAGAGAATAAAATGCCAATTGTAGGCTGCAAGAAATCAGGTCTAGCAGAATGAGGAAAACATGAGGACCTGGGCTGTGTAGACACAAAATCCGAAGCCAGCAACATGCAGTCTAGAGTCAAGGCAAAGCAACAGAGGTGATGGAAAAGGAGGGAATTAATACTCTACCAACGGGTTAGGAGAAAGGTGATAAATGCACAATAAATTGATGAGATCACCTTTGCACCCCAAAGAGAGGAATGGGCTTTGTGGAAGTATTGAGGCTGGCAGTGCCAGGACATGACCCTAACCAAATCATCACAGTAGAAGGCCAGGGGGGACTGTAAGAGAAACACAGCAGGACTGGAGATGAGATTGTGAAACCAGACGTCCAAGCAGGGAGGCAAAAAGGGAGCCAGGGTGGGTATTCACTTAGAAAGCTGAGAAAAGCAAGGTCAAAAGCAAGATTAAAAGAGAATTTGAAAAGGAAAAAGAGAAAAAAAAACCCAAAAGGTCAGTGGAGACTTTGGTGAGGAATCTCTTAATCCATCATCAGAGACAGAGACAGCAGCCAGCTGCAGCACTTCAGGAAAATAGGGGCACCTGGTGTAGGACTTTGAGGATGAAACAGTGGAAGGGGGAGGCAAGGATAGGGAGAGCAGAGGAGGAGGGTGAAGCAAAAAGAGACAGCATGATCTCATGTCCAAGCACAATGTGAAAAGTCTCAGCACTCTAATAGTATCTCTTGACTAAGCACCTTTCCTGGATCAGGGCCTGGTTCAGGAGCCTTCTGGACAAAGACGGGAAGAAGTTGTGTCAAATACGCCAAGCAAATGGTGGTCCATGCAGAATGGATGCGAAATAGGAACTTTGATGCTGACCCAACAAGAGGTTCCTCTGAAAGCCTCTAACTGTAAATAGTCACCTCACTTTGCAGAGAAAGCAGATAAAATTTCTACTTGCCCTACACACTGATTTCCAGCCCAGAAGTAGCCCCTCTTTTACCAGCACTTAAAGTTATATAAAAATATAGTAACTTCAGCTCTCTGTGATGCAGTTCAAGTGGCTGAACTTCCTTTCAGTAGCCAGAACTGTATCCATAAAATGTGTGAAATGCTAAAGGTATCAGTGTCCAATAATAGAAAATGAGGCAAAAGGAATTTAGACCAACCCCGGGAACCAGTTTGCCAAAATTATGGGTGGATGCTAGGGGAAAAGGACAATTAATACAGGGACAGATGGCTAAGCAAAAACAAAAGCCTTTATCTAAAACCTGGCTAAGGAAAGCTTAGCAACTGATTGTTTAACAGAAGGAATTAAAGAACTCAATTAAATACAGTACCATCAATAGTTTGTATTTGAAGGAGTAAGAAAATGGAGGACCATTTGTGGCAGTATTAAATACTTGCTGTTCTTATGTTAAATGTACAGGATTGCACATTTTATACATAATGGGCATTTCTTATTCCTGTTGGAAGGTGAATTGAAAAATGGAAGCAAACTCCAGACCAATAATCAAAGCTTAAGGGACTCAACAAGTCTTAGAAAATGGTATGGTGGCTTTGTGAGCAGTCTACTGCTAAGGAGATCCTGCTGAATTATGACAGCTTTTTCTGCCCGTTTTGACTCCCATCAGCACCTGCACACATGTAGTCTTGGAAACCATACTTGATCAAGAAGGTCACTGCTTTGACCATGTCCCCAAGGGCATGAAAAGTTACTCCAGAACAGCAGAGTCATTCTCTGGCGGTGTTCCACCTGTGCCACCTTAGCTGATGGCCACCATAGAGTAAGGCTTGGGAGAAAGGCACAGGAGGATGCTGAAGGAAGGCACAAAGGAAACACATCATATGGAATTACAGAATTACAAGGTTGGAAAGGACCTTCAAAGGTCATCTCGTCCAACCCTTCTGCAGTAAGCAGCGAAGCTCACCTTACATGTACGCTCATCTTACATGTGCTTAGCATTGTGCAAGGATGAGGACCTGCAAGCTCTGGCAGTTCTTAGCAGAGGGAGCATGTAGCATGGGCTAGAGTGACTCTGACAGCCTGGTGGCATTGTGCTGAGTCCCAGGCATCCTGCAGTGATCTCTGCCATGAAGCCCATGTAAAACTGCATGTGTGGGAGCTGCTGCTGCTGCTCTGTGTGCTGAGAGCAGGCATGCGCATTTTACAGTTAAACCACCCTGCCCTGTATGCTGGAGAATTATCTCCAAAGAAATGTCTGAATCCCTGCCTCCTGCCTCAGTATGGGCGTTGCTCTCTCAAGGCAGCATGGCATGAAAAGTTGCACAAGTCATGAAAACGTGGTCTTCCATCAATTCTATGCAGTGCAAAATGATGGCTAGAGCTATCTGCCATTGTTGGCTCAATGGAGCAGTTTGAATCAAAAGGCTTTATTGACACAGTGATATTTTCAATTATTTTTCTGTGCTTTCTTGATACTTTAATTATTTCAGTAAGAGATGAATAAGTATTGTTTCAATGCATCACATCTCCACAGTGGCACCATTGGTTTGCAATAAAGGTTTCCTTAAGGAAAGAAAAAGCTTCTTAAATTTTTTTCATTAAAAAAAAAGTTAATAATTACAGGATCACTGACAGTGTTGCTATAGTTACAACTATATCAGCCTTTCAGTTACAATTCCCCATTTTCAAGGGTCAATAACTCAGTTGCCAAAAATCCCACTGGGCAGAAGCCTGACATACATCTTAGACGTACATTTAAAAAATGCATAAATAAAAATCAGCTCTTTCACACTTGTGAACGTTTTGATTCAATCCAGTCTTTCCAGATGATATTTTGAGCATCTGACAGTAGTGTGGTTTGGTTTCTTTACGTATATAATTTTTGGCAGGCTGATAGCCTTTTAGGTGCTCCAGTGTTTTTGGCTGCCGCCAGAGGGAAAGGAAGAAGATCCACTGTTTTTTCCTTCAGCCATTCCATCCTCCCCCATCCACCATAAAGGAAGCGATTCTGGATGTGCCCACTACACTCCCAACAAAACTTCCTGAGGACTTTTTGGCACAAAAGCTTCACGCGCATGTGCAGCAGCTGGATTACCACAATAGACCATAACGGCCCTAAGAGCCGTTACGGTGTATCAAGTGAGTAAACTGAAAACTAAGAAGGATTTACACAATGACCATAGTGGCTCCCTGGGAGCCGTTACGGTCTATCAGGTCAAAAATCCACTTTTTAAAGAGTGCCTAAATATGTGTATACCCAACAGGGCCTTAAGTCTCCGGAGTGACTATCACACACGTTTTTTCAAAATGAGCCAGGAAAGAGAAGTGAGATTACACTAAGCATCAAGAGATAAATTTTAACAAGTCATATAAGACACACCATGCAAATTCTAAAGACCTGTATTTAAAGGTAGAAATGTTCACTTGAGAAACAGAATGCTATGCTATCTCTTAATTGTCAAAATGTGTCTTAAAGTTTTTTTTCCAAGAAAACGAGAGTTAGATGAAAAAGGAAATTTCCCACCAAAATGAATCACCTCTTAGAAGAAAAGTTGGGTTTCACAAAGTATAAAGGGAATGTAATCACAGCTGGGTTCAGAGCTGCAGTTCTGCTGCATTTCAAGTCTCCAGCCACTGCACAAGTTAGTAACACGGCTCAGCTTTGCCTTTCTTTACTTCTCTCCCATTGTGTCACAAACCAAACAAGTTATTCCAAGACAGTGGTTTTCTCGTAACAGCCACCTCTATTTTTTTCAAAAAGAAATCTTCAATAAATCATCAGTCTACTTACTTTTTTCTTCTTCCCCTTCCTTTACATGCAATATTTGTTCCCGCAGCAAACCTGTAAGAGAACACTTTCTCTCTATGACCTGAGATAACGGTAACGTTGAAAGAATGGCCTCACTTGTCAAAGATTAGAGGGCTGTCTGCAGCCAACACTCCTCTTTACTAGAGCCAAATAGGCCCAATAAATGCTAATACTCAGCATGACACATCGAGAACGTTAAGCCTCAACACCGACTAAGAAGAAAGTATCACAAATTTACTGAAATTATCTATAGCACAATAGAGAGGAGAAGGAATTAATCAAAGTCCCTCTCTTAATGCAATGCTTGATTGAACTATCCCAATCCCTTTTTAAATAGGATAACCTAGTGGCAAGTGACCCCGATGACACATCCTAGAGAGGTACACAAGTACCACTTGTTCGATTTTTTTTCTTTTATGACCTCATTAAGAAGGATTTTGAAGATTGTTCCTGAATATGAGAACAAAGTGTCTGAAGATATCTCTAGCTTTTTATGTCTTTAGCCTTTTGCCATTGAAATGGCTTTTGAACAAGTGTTTATAAACTAAGCACATGCAGAAGCAAAAAAAACCCAGCTCCTTAAAAATCAAATCGACTAAAGTTACCTTTTCTTAAATGCAAACACTATCCAAGTCTCCAAGAAACAAGAAAGTCTTGCCAAGATGAACTCATGATTGCATCTCCCTCCCGCCCCGTTTTCCCTCTCTCTCCTTCTCTGTTATAGACCCCATTAATTAGATTTGGCGGCAGTTTCCCCTTCCTTATCAGGGAAGACAGTCTGCCAAATCTGTGAGTGTGAAAATACTCTATCACCACTAACATTTTTTCCCAAGTGTTTGTTGATTCCACACTTGGATTTAATATCAAGGATTATATTTTATAACCAGAAACAAACAAACAGATTTATAACCAAAGACCGAAAAGCAAACAGCAAAAAAAAGCAAGCCAAGTACTGAACCTAAATGTAGCATTTTTATTGACTTCTTAGAAACCAAATAACCTGGCATATTAGTGTGTGCATTCTGCAACAGACATTCAGCCCCATTGTACTACTTAGAAGAGAATAAAAAGAATCCCTACTGTTTGAAATCCAGCGGAACATCCCCACAACAGAGCACAACTGTTCCCTCATGCATGAATGGGAAGGAGATGAAAGAAAAGATGGACTTCTGAGGTACAGCAAAAAACAAAGACAACAAAAGTGCTGATCATGAGGGAATGACACAACTCATTGCTGCAAAAAGGATGAGAGAAAGGAGCTCAAACAATGGTGCAGACAGCTAAGTGACATGTAGAAGAATTGAAAAATCTACAGAAGTGTCTTTTCTTTCCACACTCGACGAGAAACAATTAAATGTTGGTACATCTGTCATAAAAAAGATAATTGAAACCTGTTACCATCATTATAGATGGTAACTTAACTACCAAAACTGTAACTGTCCAATTAAATGTTGCCCCCTCTGTTATCTACACCACTTGCTAAAATGAAAAAAAAAAACCCAAAACAACAAAGCTTTAAAGCTTGTGGTGGTTTACCACCGGTATAGCTGTGACAAGCCCCAGAGCTGAACTGGCACGTTTTATAACGTAGATATTTAGACCATAGGGTACCTACATGTATTTGTACACACACACAGATGGGGGAAGGCAGGCACACACAGGGGTACAGGCAGGCTCACATGCGTGAGCGCACGCATTCATGCACAGGGTCTCGCACACCCACCAGTGAGGGCGAATTTTGGAAACAGATGAGGTTTTTGACAAGGAAGAAAAAAACCCCAAGTAATTGCCAGAAGCCTCACTAGGTGTTTCACTCCCCTGAATGTCCACCAGCCTGCGAAAATAACGCCGCGCTACACTAACCCACCGACTGTTGCGACTTGCTTGCTAATGCTCAACATCCCACAAAACTGCAAAGCAGTTATTGACCCTGTCAGAATACCTGATTAATGGATAAACGCTGTAATTGATTAGCGGGGAAGTGTGAATTAAAACAGAATACAGCATCAATAATGAGCCGCTGACAAAAGGTAGCCCACATAAAATGTAAAACGGTAGCCTGCAGCCATATCTCATCAAAGACATGCATTTCTTAAAAACAGAAGAAAACACCACCCCACCTCCCCCCTTCCCAAAAAATCCCCTCCCCAAAAGTGCAGCGTTCCTATTCTCTGCATTCTTTGGGCTTTTCTCTTGGTAATGATTAAACCACCAGCAAAATGTTATGGGAACTACTCGTGAATCCACCTTCATACATCAAGCCAGGCAAGGCAGTTAAATGACTCCATTATCCTCCAGGCTTCTCTACCCTTAAAAAATGCCCTGCTCTCTCCATTTTATCCCAGTGAGCTGTGACTTCAGACTGGTGCCAGGAGCACCCAAGGCTGTCTCCAGTGAGGTGCACAGGCAGATCCCTCAGTTCATAGGTGCACAAGGGAGCCCTGCAACTCCTGTCACATCAAGGAGAAAACTCGAGGACACAATCATCACACTGTTAAATTCATTCCCCATTCCCTTAAGGGCCCCAGGAAGCCAAATCTTTCCAATTTAATCCTGCTTTAAAGCCCCACTTCATGCCTGACATTATATGAAACACATTATATGGATTTTTCATAGCATCGGCAAACACACATGTGATGTTCCTCTGCAGTAGGAAAGTCTGTTTAATGAGGCAGTGTCAGGAGCACCAAGGTGCTTCTTTTCATGGCACCTTCCTGTGTTGGCTTTCCTGTTATTCAGGCACCACATGTTACTCTGTGCATTAGGCAAGCTGACACACCTCATATAATGCCAGCAGACATATCAAAGCCATCCCAGTACAACCAGAAGGAAACATTAGCTTGAGCAGAGCACTTAATGCAATTACATTGCTCCAACTTCCTGAGCCAGCTCACTCAGAAGTAATTGAAACTTTTCTACATGACATCGCATTGTACCCAGTAAACATAGCCACTGCTCAAAATGGTTGGTGCTGCAGGGTCGTTGGAAATCAGCTTTTCCCCCTCTAAGCTGAAACCCAGAAGCTGTTAAACTGTAGATACCTGCTTGTCTTTTCTATGTGGAAAACACAAAAAACACAAAGTAAAAATGGCATTACCATCTTGTATTAATTATCTCCAAATTGTCTGCAATCTGATTTTTTCAACTCAGTGATTGTCCTTCCCCAGCTGCTTTGGGACTGCTACCTTTTCAGTGGCATTATGACTTTTTCAGTGTAAATGATTTCCCAATTCAGCAGTTTTCATCCCACTTCAAACTGATGGTAGGTGAGTTGTGTAGGTGATCCCTACTATCAGCCCAGACTTGGCCCAGACCTGTTCCAAAGAACAAGTCACCTAGCAAGCAAGCTTGGTCCCTTTGGATCGGAGGACATGCCTTGCAGATGTATCTCCTTCTGCTGACTGTACAAGTTACCCAAACAGCCTGCACTTTAAAAGCATTATGAGGATTCTGTCTGAGCAATTAAAGATAAATGCAATTAAGGGCTTTTAACTCTTCTTATTGTATTCTAGCGTCCTTCATCCTCAGCAGCACGTTCTGAGGACCAGAGAAATGAAATCTGCTCTGACAGGCTCCCACCCCACTGTAAAACATCTACAGTACAGGATAAACCCCTTCATAGGCACTTCTTTGCCATATGACATGGCTGGACAAAAGGAGGGGCAGGTCACTGTGCATTTGAGCACGTCCCAAGGAAGAGGAGCTTGGATCCCCTCTGTTGCCCACACTGTATGAGAGTTCCTGCTTTCCAGGCTACCAGCTGCTCTGGGGAAGGATGGGGCACGATACATGTTGGCCATGTGCACCATGATGGTAGTTCTTTCTTGCTCAGCTTCAATGTCCACCAACACAGCACATGGCTGGACAGCTTGGTAATTTTTGGAGTGGAGCATCTGAACATCGTTGGTGGTGGTGGGACTGAGCTCAGCTCTCACTTGCCTAGGCAGGTGGGGTAAGACTGGAATATCAGAAAGACAGTGGGCAACAGTGAACTTCTTTTTTAAGAAATAAACAAGGAGACTTACTGCCAACTCAGCTATTTCTTGGAATGAAATAGTTTTACTTACCTGTCTCCAGAGACGTTGCTGGTGCCAGATTCTGAGTGCTGGGGTACAAAAAAGCTTGCAAACAAGGACAGGAGAGTTACCATCATTTGCAACAGTGTCGAAAACACCAACTTCCTACTGCCTGCGATCAAACTGAAGACATTTTTCACAAATGAATTCTTTTTTGTCTCCTTTTCTCAGATGTTTTTATATTGTACTGTAAAATATGAAACCTGGATTTAACCTGAAAGTATAAAACCTACTTCCTGCAGCCCAAAAGAGAAGCCTACCAAAAAAATACAATACTGAAAAGAGACAAAGTTATAGGATTACAAAGAAGCAGGATTAGGCCCTTTAACATACTTCTTCCCTTTTTTTTTTTTTTTCTGGAGGGAAGAGGAGAGCCGAAATTTGAGCAGCTGAAGGTTCAGCTTGATCCCCAGAACTTTTAAAGAAGACATTCTTCTCACTGGCTATTGTCAGAGCCGGAGACAAAACAAGTAGAGGCCCTTTCAGCTGCTGAACTTAGCCAAAAAGCCATTTGTAACTCCTGCAGAGTGGTGCTTTTATAGGTCAGGGCAAACTCCATAAAGATTTTCTCTCTTTCTTACTCGGTTTTGGGAGATCTGCTTATAATCCAGAAACTTAGCTCAGAAATAATAAAAAAAACCCCAACCCACTTCAGCACTTTGCAACACACTGGCAAGAAGGATCTCTAAGCATGCTGTTTTAATCACAGTTTTCTGGTTCTGAGTTGTATATTACTTGTGAGCATGCACACATACCTACAGCGGTCAGTGCTTCCTCAGACATTATTCTTCATTAATTTGTGGTGGGTTTAAACTTCGGGTATCTTTTTGTATGGGGAAAAAAAAAAGAGTTTGGGAAACTAATTTTGGTTCCAGATCTGTAATATTACCAAAGTTCCCATTTTAATAACCATTAATAGGTGCTGAATTTTTCTTCCCCATAAAATTCAATTAAATTGGCCCGGATTACAAAGGAAACACCAAGGTAACAGCCCTGTTCTGTTTTTGCATCTGACTACTGGGGGCAAACTCAGATTCCTGGAATACACGTCTGACTCCACTCTAAGGACTGCTTCAGTATGCAGGCTTTAAATAAAATATGCACCATGAAAGGTTATTATGGTGATCTCAGAACCTGTGGGACCAGATTATCACCTAAAAATACTTACCTTCCCCCAACAAATGCAAGCAAACAAGAAAGATTAAATCCTGCAGGATGAAACATTATAAAAAGAAATGCAGACAAGAGATGAAAAAGAAAAAGATATTTTAAAAGACTGGTGGAAGGGCTCCAGGGATGTACAGTTAGTATCAGTGCAGTTCTTCCCCCCAAAACATTTTAATCAAAGGAAAGCATTTTAGAAACATGAGTACCAACCGCTCATCACAAAATACTGCTCTGATAAGAACAACCACCTTGTTTTCCATGACTGAATAGGAAAAATAAATGCTATTAGCTAAATTCTGGTACACAATCAAAGAGAAAAGGCATCTTTAAATATGTTTTCTACCTATGAGAACATATGGCAAAATCAATGATAGCCTCAAGGCTTCCTAAAACCAAAGAAAATCTCTAGCATGTGCAAGTGTTAAACAGTTATATTGGTAAGCAGAGGGGTCGACTGGCCTATATTCATATTTACAGAATATTTGAGCAATATTTGAGTGAGTTATAAAGTATTTTTGATAGTTACGTAAGCTGAAAATATCTGCTTTGTTTCACCCCAAGAAGCATTCCAGCTTTTAGTGTTGTATTTTCTGTCAGTCCAAACCATAATAGGTTGCCCTACATTTGGCATCTGCCATAATTTCTTTAAAACACTTTGAGTACTACCTAAAGATGTTGTCTAACATTAATTTACATTGACAACTGAGGGCATGAAAGAAAAGCTCCAGAGACAATGACAAGTCACACCATGCACAGCAGAAGGATGCTTCACAATTTCAGGCCGGGTTGTTGGTTGTTTTTTTTCTGATATGGGTAAATTAGGGGAGCTAAATCCTGTAAAAATTTAGTCTGCTTCTTTTGAAAAATCCAAAGCTCTCAATTCACCAACCAAAGTCACACAGAAATTAAGACAACCTTTTGGAGGCATGTTTTCCTGTTTCTAGAAGGTTACTGCATATGAAAACTTGTCCCCAATGAAGTTGCCAACAGAATTCCAATTGCACTGAGGCAATAACCAACTAGTTTAAAAAGCTGATGGTCTGTGTGCAGGGGTAATCCAAATTCATACAAGAATTCTTTCGATATAATAAGAAGAAAATTAATTTCAAAGTAATATATATAACCTTAATCTACAAGACTCAACCTATGGCTGGATATAATGCTTAGCCTTTATATCTTAAACTTCCCATGTAGTATGGACGTTCTCAACTTATCATAGAATGGTTTGGGTTGGAAGGAGCCTTAAAGATCATCTAATTCCAAATCTTCTGCCATTGGCAGGGACTCCTTCCACTAGATCAGGTTGCTCAGTGCCTTGTGCAGCCTGGCCTTAAACACCAGAGACACAGCAGTTCTGTCTTCCCAAGCACTACAGATTTTTAAAGCAAAGCATTGCTAACACTGAACTCAGCCAGTCAAAAATAAAGGTGAACAGAATGTGAAGTTTCTTTAATGAAATTATTACAGATCTAAAGCCTTACCAAATCAATACAGAATCAATTAACATCATTAACCTTATCAAATGTTTTTCTGGATTCCACATGCAAAGTGGCCCCCTAGCTAAAGAGGTTTTTCTACATTCAGATTCCTTTCTGAATGAGTAAACTGGTTCAAGAAGAACAATTAATACCGCTCTTTTCCATACCACTGAAAATTGGGACACAACCCAGAATAATGACCAGTATTTTTACAGGTTTTGTACTGTACACATTTTCTATAGTACAGATTTTGCCCTACTGCAAATTACATAAAATTCTCACTGGGGAAGTTTATAGCAAAATCCCAAGTTGTGATTCCACCCTGTAGCATGTAGCTAACAGTGACGTGGGATGCACCAAGATTTATTTATTAATTCATTTTCTAAACACTGAAGGTAATTTTGTGCCATAAGACTTTATAATGTCTGCTTCTAGAATAAGTAAGTACGAACCTTGTTGACACTGCTGTCTGCAAAAATACCCATAATAACTTCCATACATAGAATCTTTCTCATTTATCTTTTTCTTATTGCAAAACACTCCCCCCCACAAAACTTCCAGATGTAGAGTCTTTCTCATTGGATTGCTTAGTTCACCTGGTGGCAAACTCAATCCGCTTTTAATTATGCACCATTGAAAAAATACTGAGGTGGGAAAATTAGTTTGAGAAGTCTTCATAATAAATTCCCTGCTACGCATTAAATAGAGTTTAAATGCCTTTTCTATTCTGCATGCTTGCAAATTGGAAAATGAAACCTCAAGGTGAATGGCAACTGTTCAGTCTTCATAAAAAGAGTCTTCATGCACAGAGATAAGATTGTAAAGGTGCTCTCAATGGGTACCAACTATTCCTCAGCTTTCCCCCAGCCATACTGGGTTTGTGGCATAAAAAATTGGGTAGATCAGGCTAATGGTGGTCTTTTTTATCTCTCATCTTCAGGTCAATGTGCTCACATTATTTGCTTACTTTATATAACAGATGGGGGAGAACTAAGTGTGGGCAACATTAAACATTTTCTATTTTTGTGTAGAGAAAATTAATTGCACAGCACTCCAAATAAAATTTCGCCTTTTAAAAGTCTTTTAATTTTTATGGTTACGCACAAAAATAGCACATTGAAAAAAAGTGCAAAGATATTAGTAAAAGCCCCTCAGGGATTGCAGATTTTTTTTCACCCTAAAAAGATGTGAAATTAGAACCCTTTCACCCATATAAAAATGTCATATAATAACTTGTTGTGCAGCAGTTGGGTTTTTTTAAAGTAGCATGTTCCTGTCTGCTACTGAACATACTAGATCATTATTACATGTCATGATACTGGGATTTGTACAAGACTGTCCTTAATTACTTGCAAATAGCTTTAGGCACACGTAACCTAAGCCCTACCACTTTCTTCCAATGCTCCCACAGGACCTGTGCAGACTCCCGAGCCCTGAAGTTGTGACAAGGGACAAGAAGGGACCCGTGGTGATGGGGGGTGATAGCTTTTCCTCCCTGTTCCACTCATGGGGACTGTGGGCTGGTTTTCTCCCCATCCCCCCCCCACCATCCAGCCATCAGAGAGGGGAGCTGAGGGCAGACGGGCTCGACGCCCCGGCACGCTTATTTTCTTCCGCCCGCGTGTGTGGATGCCAACTCCGGGGTCCATAAAACCGGGTTACATCAAACGGACCAACCGCCGTCATCTTCCCCGTTATTACCCCTGACACAAGCCCTGACAAAAGGCCGCTGCCAAGGCCTCCGCTGACAGGCCGAACAATAGTGGCGACAAAGGCCCTTTCTGCCGGCGCAGATGACATAAATCTGATGCTATAACGCCGGCGCGACTTCAGCTTGCTCCTTATTTATTTATTTAATAAGCCACTGTCATCCATCTCGGGAAGGTGGCTTCCAAACTCCAAATTAATCAAGCCCCTGAATGCGAATTTCCATATTGCTCTGCCAAAGGTCTTCTCCACATCAATTGCCGGGAGAAGGCCCCCGTTGTGCTTTGGTGTATTGTGCGCGGCGCTACTGCTGCTGCTAAAAGCCACTCTGTTTTTAATAAACACACATTGTTCTTTTTGTAGTAAATCCAGCAAATAATACCCGACCAGGAGTTTGGGTGCAGGCGTTTCTGTGGTGTAAGTGGAGCGATGGATGCATTTTCCTTAGCACCGCGATGGCTCCATTCCTTGGTGCTCAGAAGGTATTTCGGTTTCCAAAAATGAAAATTTAAGTAAATGCTGAGTAAATGCTTCCTGGTTTATCTTGGAAAACACCAAGCTTAGGCAGCTAATCCAGCATTTCTGTGTTGCTTGTGTCACTTTGCCAAAGAGAGGTTCAGCTCCAGGTGCCTTGTGCTCAGCCATTTGCCTGACTGCCAGAGCAGTCTGGATGAATTATCTCAACACCACTGAATTTGATGAAATAAAAAAGTCAGTGACTTAATGGAGCCAGGATTTTACCCGTCTGCCTTTTAAAATTCTTTAAGTAAACTAAATATCAGGTCTATGTGTGTTATCTCGTTCCTTTAAGCAGTCTGTGGAGAAAGAGGCAGCTCCCCAATGAATGGTTCATTCCCGCTGTCTCAAGGATGGAATGAACTACCTTCCTGAAGACAATCATAGAATCATAGAAACACAAAATAGTTTGGGTTGGGAGTGGCCTTAAAGATCATCTAGTTCCATCCCCCATACCACAGGCAGGGACACCTCCCGTTAGATTAGGTTGCTCAGTGCCTTGTTCAGCTTGGCCTTAAACACTTCCAGAAAGAGGGCATCTGCAACCACTCTGGGCAACCTGTTCCAGTGTTTCACCACCCTCTCTGTCTTTAACACACACCTATGTTCCTGTGTTGTATGAGCCATAACTCCTTTCCTGCTAGCAGAGAGGATAAGCAGAAGTATGGCTGCCCCCAGAGGACAGGAGCCAAACAGGAATGGTAGCTCCTGGGTGAGGTGGTGGCCAGAGGGACTTGCTGCATGTATGACTGAAGCTTCATGGGTTTACTTCACAGATCAGCAGCTACAAAAGTGCTCCTCAGTGGCATAACATGAAAGGAAACCAGGAGGTGGATCACCACAAAAGCAAAAGTCATATGTAAGACTCTTGTCTGAATTACACGAGCATTCCTTGCTTTCCAGGTCTTACTGCTTATATAATTTATTGCAAGCTATTTAGATTTCTAAAGAAGGGACAATGTCTCCTTTAAAAAATATTTAATTTAAAAATGTTTATAGAGAGTTTTCACTAGAAACTGATGCCTCGCTTTTTCATGTTGAAATGATCTTTTGGAAACGAAGCATGGGAAACACCGTAAGTAGTGCAATTAAAAATTCCTTCTCTTCTCAGCTAGTCATACACACAAAAATTAAGTGGTGTTTTTCAGAATAAAAATATATCTAAATCCTTGTATTGCAAGACAAAGAAGCAGAATACAGATGGCACACGTAATATGAATAGATATAGATAATCACAATATAATCTGCCCATGAGCCAAGATAATTAAAGGTATGTTCATCCCATGAAATAGCAAGGTAATTTGTCAATCAGATAGATATTCTTACTTGACTAAACTTTTCATTGCAGAAATACTACCACTCCAATCTGAACAGGCTGGAGTAGTAAGCACTGAGAAAGAGCACTAATAGATGGCATATTTCAATGTATACCTTCTCTCTAGGAAAAAAAAAAAACAAACCACGCAACAAAAAAAGGCAGAAACACCTCCCCTCCAGAACAAAAAAACACCAATAGAAAATAGTAACTTGAGCTTCATAGCATATGTCCAAATGAAAAACAATACTCTCCTAATGAGGGTTAATCACTCTCTTTGGAAGGATAAGTGCTGAAGAAGCTGCCCTAAGTGTGAGGCGGGTTTCTCGAGGTAGACTTTGGCTCAGGAGGCTTGAACACACTATGACTCTCAGGAGGAATTTTTACAGCCAAGCAATAGCACACCCAGGGTTATCCCTGTGAATGAGCCACTTGGTTTCCAAGACAGGAAAATCGATGGGGGCAAACTACAAAGAAGCCTGAATTTGCAAAAGTGAGCAGGGCTGGGAGAGGAAACACCTGGGTTCCAAACTTGTGCTCAGGACTGGTTTTGCTTTTTATCCTATGACTTCTCTGTGGGAAGAAGCAGCTCTTCTGCAAAAGCAGTGAGAATGGGAAATGCTCAACAACCTCTAGGGCCAGTTAATAAAAAGATTGAACAGTGGGCCCAGATGGAGCTTCTTACTTTCAGGAACTCCATGGATGAAAAAGTTTCTGAGGCAGCAGATCAGACTGCAAGACTTGCAACAAATCCATAATTGAAACCTCAAAAATAGTGAAGGCATCTCCAGCTTGAAATTACAGACACATTGACTTGCGCTTTTTAACATCACCTAATGCGCTCAAGACCGAGAGATCAGTATGAACAATGAGCAAAAGTAAAAAAACCTCCAAACCTAAAAACACCTCCACAAAATCCTACACAAGAAGATTATCTTATTTCCTGGATTCAGTGGCTAAACATCTGAGTAATTATTTAACATTCCATTTTTAAACCATACTGAAGACAATGATAAAAATATATGGCTGAAAATAAATTATAAATAGCTCTGTTCTTAAAATAGTAACATACCAATTTTTTTCTCTTTTTAAATTGTTAATTAATACTGCTGACTGTGCTACAGCCTAACTGATGAAGGGAAATGCATTCAGACTCCTAAAATGCCTGTCTCCAAGACCATCAGGGTTAGTTTCTGAGTGGCACGTTTTTAAAACATTTAATCAGTGATCTGAATATGTGTCAACACTTTCTGGTAGTGTGCTATAAAACGTGAACCTTGTCAACAGAAACATAAAAAGGTGACACACTTGGGACACAGAGCTTTTATGCTGACACACTGTAATAATATAATTTTAAAATTTATCATCTGTTTAGTCACAAGCAACAATTAATCTTTTTGACTAATCGTACGATGTTTTAAATAACACCTCGAAAAGGAAAAAAAACCAGCCAGATTCCATTTTTTACTTTCATTGCTTTCCCAATTGTGCTGCTTTCAAATACTTATGAAGCAACACACAATAAATTTTGCAACGAGGATAAAAATGTTAGCAAATAATATGTTTCCCCCTCCTCAGTTAATAAAATTACTTAACACCGAGCCTGGAACCAAAAAGAAAACCCCAGGAGTAACACAAGCATCAGCGGGTTCAGTTCTGTCGCGTTTCTGTCGCATTAAGTGACATTTTATTCCCAAATCACTTAACCTTTGACTTTTATAACTAAACATACAGACCTTGAATTGTTAGCATGCAGGGGACCAGCGAGCGACACCGCTGCCAGGCACTGAAACTGAGTGCATGGCTACAGGATGGAAATAACTTGGCTCACAAGAACCCAAGTTTCTGTACAAAATTTGTAGCCTGGAAAAAAGAGGCAGAAAAGGAAATGGGAGGAGGGGAGATGGGGCCCCATTTCTGCTAACAACCCCTCTGCTATACAGCAACCCCAGGGACTCCTGGTAGGTGTTTTTGCAGCATTCCCACTGATGGTGTATGTGCCAAGCAAAGAAGGGGTTAATGATCAGGCAGAGGTGGGAAAAAGCACTTTATAATTAAAGGCTAAATCCCACTGAACCCAGCTGGAGCAGTACAGGGGGAGCTGGCGGCTGCACCCCTCCATCCACCCCGCATGAGGCCATGCTGGGGATGGAGACAGAGAGGGAAACCCAAAGGTTCTCGAGAACAAAAGCAGCAGTGACAAACGTTGGATGCTGTGTTTGAATGCAGCCCTGTCAAAGCTTTCCTGGTGAAAATGGACAATAATTTTATGATGTGGTCAGAGAGGGGCTTTTGGGGGAACGGTTTTAGGAGAAACACGGTGAAAGTGAGAGCAGCAAATGGCAATTGCACCTCAGCATGGAGGAAGAGGGAGGGAAGGAGCCAGGGAACCCTGCAGAGAGCTGTGACACTGTTTTCTGCAGGAATTTCTAGAAGCTTCATTACTTAGCACTCTTTGCTATTGGCAAGGCATCCACAGGTAAATCCTACAGAGCAGCTCTGCCTCAAGGCTTTTAGACTCAAAACTTCCATTTATTTTCCAAAATCATGGAGGACAATGTAGTTCCATTGAATGATGTCACAACACAGAAAGAACTTCAGGGGGTTTGTGCACTAAAAGCATCACAGACCATCATTCATACGTAAGCATGCCTGCACAATCAGCTAGTAAATTTATTTCTTACTCCATCCTTGAGAATCTGACTGGCTTCTCTTAGGTACATAGGAGTGGGGAGACACCAACACCAACCATCCCACTGAATATGACTCTGTGGTTGGACAAATACAGTAGCATGTGCATTTTTCTTTATAAGGCTGCCATGATGATAATTTGTAGACATATGCAATTGCAGAAATCACTTTCTTCTTCCTTGCCCACTGGCTGAGGGCTTCTCTGCAGTGAGAGTATGTGGTCATGAGAAGGCAAGGAGAGGAACCTGAGTGGCACATTCAATATGGTACTGAGCCAGTTATGATGATATTTAGCTTCCAAGCATGGTCCTTATAAACTTATTCTTAATAATTTCAATTAAAAGGGTGGAAAAAGATTAAAGTCTTCTGTGCTATGTATGGACCAGTTCCCACCTTACTTTAATTTTAAAAGGACAGGTTTATTTGAATCACCTAAGAATGCAACTGTTGGTATCTCTCAACCATAGAGCAGTGGACTGCAAATAAGATTATCAAAAATCACTCAAACAAAAGTTGAGAAAATGAGATATTAACTACTCATGACTGATGTCTCTTTAGAGGATGAATAATATTCCCAAATAGTAAATAAGGGGCCTAACACATTACATTTTGGCAAAAAGTCTTTTAAGGATGTATCCTGGAAGTTTAAGAATTGGAAAAGCAATCCTCAGCTGTACCCATTATTAGAAAAGTTAATGATGGTCATCCAAAGAAACTTATCTCTTAAAATCTCTTTAATGAGTGTGAGCTTTTTGTGGCATGGAACAGGAACACATATTTCTTGCAAGGCCCTTGCAGTCTACAGCATGCTCTTAATTAATTGCAACTTCATACACAGGAACTGCATTTTAAAATGCAGACATATAGGTAAGAGCATCAGAAAATGGAAACGGAACAGAAAACATGACAAGCATAAATGTGATGAATAACACTTTAACAACATTATTGTGAGATAGATCTATGGACGGATGGATAGAGAATGACACTTTGCCCCCTCATTTCATGGCTGAACCATCAAAATGCTACTGCCATCTGTTGTGCTTGCAGATACCCTCAACTCTTACAGCTAGAAAAGATAGTGTTCAGCTGCAGCTGCGAAGACTATGCAGGGGAAGTTGACCATTTGCATCAAATAACTTCAAGAGCAATGGCCCTGGACCATAGGAAGTCATTTACTCCTCATGCCAGACGATGTTTTACAGTTTACTTAACAAATTGCAGAAGCATGGTAAGACTTCTGCAGAGCAGTGACCAATGTTAAAACAAATATAATTCTACTATGACAAGGAAGGTGTTCACAAGCTGCAGGAAGCAGTTTAAAATACATTGATGTAGGTTTTGAATTGTCCACAAGTTGGGTTTAGCTTCCTTCCATTTACCTTTTACTGCATTAACATTTCTTTTGTGATGGCTGCTGCTGGGAACCTATTGTAAGTTTGGGCAATTAGGATTTTTGTTCCATCTGTCCCTCCCCTCAGTCAATACTGTAGCATCAAAAGAGGCCAATTCAGTGTAGGCTGGCTCTGGCTCTAAAGCCAGCTAAAAGAGATGTTAGAATTCACTACTGCTCTGGGTGGAAAGGATGGGGAAAAAAAAAAAAAGCTATAATCATAAAAATGCTGTTTCAGGCTTGTTGAGTTCTTAAAATAATCTGACTTAAACCTCCTACACAATGCTCACAAGTCAGAGCATGGTAATATACTTCAATGTAGGTTGGCTCTCTCTCTCTAAATCCAAACTAAAATAGATGTTAGAAATCATTACCGCACTATGTCAAATACAGACTAGGTCTGTAATCAGAGGGTTGTGGCTTCAGGTTTCAACGGTTCTTAAAATAATCATCCTTAAACCTTCTGCAGGAATCAAAGCCTGGTCATTTATATTTTTGTAAGGCTGAGGATTCCACCGCCTCAGGCTTCTCCCTGATAAAAAAGCAGTTGGATATTTTTTTTTTCTCCTCCTGGAATCACTTGCATGTGGCAGATATTGGCAGGTTAGAAGACAGTGCATACTAGGTACTTAATCTTTATTGGGAGGTTATCTCCATGAGGAGTCAGGTTATGATCTCCAAACAAAACCCACTTGTCTGGTCTTTACTGTGTTTTTACCTGAGTGCAGCCACCTGAACTCAAAACTGCTTTGCAAAGTGAAAACAATCCTTACAACCCACTATGGAGCACAGTGTTAAAGCAGGTAGCTTTGTTCCTTTCCCGAAGTGTGATTTCCTAGTCTCCTGTTTTCAGGTATGTAATCCAAGGGTTAGCTGTTTAAATACAAGCCAAAACAAAATAAGCAGAATGCGTGTGATGCAGAGCTTACTCTTCCTCCACCCGAAAGGGTGCTCCTTCTGTGTGACCAATTAGTTCTTCCTCTCTCTAATCCCACCCTGCTTCTGCCTCTTTATTTAATACAGGTTTTCTGTGGCTGCAGATTAACCACAGCCTTATTTTCAAGTATAAGTACCTCTAACAGGGCACAAGTTATCTGCTATGCAGGCTATAGACATGAAAAAAAGGTAATCTTCCTATTCTTTTGCAAATGTCCAGGATAGAATATGCTTAACATTGTGTAATAACATCCGGACCGGGAGTGGGAGGGGTGGGAAGAAGCAGGGAGTGCCTCTGATGCTCCTGGCACACTGACGCATTCATTAAAGCTAAATCCAGCCCATGAAAAGAAAACAGGCACAAATAACCACACTCATAGGGGCATTTGCCTTTACTCGTTTTTGTCAACATTCAGCATGCTAACTGTGCCCTTGAAATTTATCAGCATTATAAAACACGGTATGCTGTCTGGTGCACATGCTTCCTTTCTGAGAGTCACAGACCTACACGACGATTTTTAAAAGAGGTCAGATCTCATGACCAGCTGATTGCAGAGAAAAGCCTGGAAATGTGGAAACCCTACAGTTCAAAACTGAAATGCTCTTAGCAGTATAATTATTATATATTTTAAAACCTTGTGGGTTTTAACAGGTGGGGATTCATTAAAGTCTCCTTCAAGAAGGAAACTCAGTTGCTCCAGCTGGCACGACATTGAGGCGGGGCAATTAAGTAGGGTTGTAGCATCGGGTAGGACTAGGGTTATGGCACCAGGTAGAACTAATGCTAAGTGTCATGCACAGCTAAACCTGCTCAACAACCAGCTTTAGTTTGTTGTAGGTCAGTTCCAGCCTGCCTGTTGCACCATCTTCTTGCACAGCGAAGTACCAAGCCTGAAGGCACTGCAAGACCCAGAAGGCTGCAGACTGGGGAAAGACCAACCTTCCTGGAAGTGTCCTGGAGTTCCTGGAGACGGCCAGGACAGTTCCATCACCTCCAGCAGTCAGAAGGAACTCAGAAAAAAATTACATTGGACTGTCTTTGCCCGTAGCAAATCCACACGCTCAGGACCAACACACTCACTCTTTCTCTTCAGACCCTTTCAGTTTATTTCAACTGTTCTCAGGTTTTGCACGCTTTCAGTTGAGCTTGTGCTCAATATATGTGCAGAGCAGAAGAAGGCACCAGAATAATGGCACTTATATGAGACTGAAATACAGTGGCTCCTGGGAAGTCACTAAAATTGGGAGAAGTGAACATATTAGCAGTGGCAGAGCCTCCAGAGGATGTGTTTGAAACATTCGGATTTGCCAGCACCTAAAAAGAACTGTAGGTTTTCCCCCAACCTATTGTGCTCCTTTAACAACACGCCAGCCGAGCTGGATGGATGGTACAAAGCCTTGTGATGGTCACAAGCTCAGGAAGAAATAAATGGCTTGGAGTTGTAATAGTGTAGCAGTAAACTGGATGCCACAGACTCAGAGTTGGGTGTAAAACACATGAAAAAATAAATTCAGTTTTGGAGAAAGTATCATCAGAGGCTTGCCCCATGCAAGTGTGGTTGTTTGGTGCAAATGATCCTGAGGCAGTTTGCACCGGCATCATCTCCCGGATCAAGCCTTGGGCTGTCTGTTTGAAAGGGAAAAGAAGCAAGCTACTAAGCAGTTAATCCTAAAGTAAAGTTTTCAAGTGCTAGGGAAAAGTGGCCACTGGTTGTCCAAGTAATTTAAAGTACTTTAGGACATCTGCTCCACTTTAATCATGCATGTATGCCTGTCAATTACTTTCAAAATAAATTCCTTACATAAAGATGTTAGGATTGTCTCCATAAGATTAAAAGGTTTTAAATTTTTTGAAATGTGGAGTTTTTCTGTGTGAGAGAAGTGGGGAAAAGGATCGCACAGAGTTAAGTAGCATCCACCCACATGAACCAAACAGGTCTGCGCTGAAGGAATCATGCTGTAAACCTTGGAATTTTACAAGCAGGTTTTATATTAATTCTTTAGAAACCCTTTGTGCTTATGGTTTCAGACAGAATATAAAAGTACCATGTAAATATCAGCACAATATAGCAGGCAGCTGTTAGGTACTTTAACCATTCCCAATCAATTATAATAAACAGAACAAGCAAGCTGAATAGCATCAGAGCCCCTTGCAGTAACCCTCCTTCTCTGTCTTCTCCTTCCTGCCCTGTAAAATTAAACTTGCAATAAATTACTTGCAAAATGATAGAAAATGGAACGTTCTGGAAGGTTTTTGGTAGGCTAGGATGGATAAAGAGACTAAGCTCACTCTTTTAAAATCACAAACAACATTAATAGCAGTAAGGGTCTATTCTTTTAAAAACAGTTGTGAAAGATCAAACAAACTGAATTGTTCTGTCAAAAGCAGAAGGAAACCCTAACCCTACAGAAATGCTGGGAAGGAGCACAGTAATGCTGAGCAGATGAAATCTGCTGATTTGACTTATACCAACCTGACTAAAAAGAAATGTAGCACTTGGAGGACTTGGGAGGTGCAGTGGGAAGGCATCAAAGCCCTCCCTTACAGCAGGGAAGGGGACACAGCTACCCAGGGTGGGCAGCACATGTATACAGAAGGAAGGAAATGTGGGAGCCTCCTGGAAGACATACAGAATCATAGAATCATTTTGGTTGGACAAAACCTTTAAGATTCTTGAGTTCAACTATTAACCTAGCACTAGCCGTTACCCCTAAACCATATCCCTTAGCCCTACATCTACACATCTTTTACCTCCAGGGATGGTGATTCAACCACTTCCCTGGACAGCCTTCTCCAATGCTTGATAACTCTTTCAGTGTTATTTCAGGAATTTTTGCTAATATCCAGCACAAACCTTGCCTGGTGTAACTTGAGGTCACTTCATCTTGTCTTACCGCCTATTATTTGGGAGAAGAAACTGACCCCACCTCTCTACAGCCTCCTCTCAGATACATTTAGAGAGCAATAAAGTCTCCCCTCAGCCCTCTTTTCTCCAGACTGAACAACCACAGTTCTCTCAACCCTTCTTCATAACGTCTATTCTCTGTACCACTCACTAGATTTGTTGCTCTTCTCTGAACACATTTCAGTGTCTGAGTGTCCCTCCTGTAGCTGAAGGCTCCAAAACATGCATGTGACTTGTCAAACAGAAGATATGATAAACAGGCAAGTAATTACTTCCACACAGACATCAACTGCCTTCCTCCTTTACTTTCCACTCACACACTCTTAAGTCCATCCACTTCAGATTGGTGTAAACCTGAGCATGTGAAAAACTTCTCATGATCACGATAAACATAATCTCTTTTATGTGTTGGCTAAACTGCTTTTATTTTTATTTTATCTGCTGTGTTTATTTACTATTCCTCCCCCATTGCACTTAGAGCTGGTACTTCTTTGCCACTTCAGCAGATACATGGACACAAATCTCCTAAAACTATATTAACTTGAATTTTAACTCAGCCAGAGCTATTCTTAACACCTTTCATTGTTTTCCACATAATTTCTAGTATTTTAAAAACTCTCCTAAAAATGTGAAATAGTTTGACAAATGTTACTTTCATCCTTCAAAACTTTTATTAATTAAAAAAAATATCAGGGAGCCCAAATCATTATAAGTCTGAGGAATGATGTGTGGATTTATTTAAAAAACGTCAGAATTAACCTATAGCAAACAGACAACAAAGATTCTAAATTTTCATTTCACGTTAATGTAAATACCATTCAGTATTATCTTTATTATCAAGCAATGTATTACAAGTCTTGGAAATATTTTTAGTTATTGCAATAAGACTTGTAGCATAGACTTCAGAACACAGCACTCTGCACATTGGAGTATGTAACACTTGGAAAAAAAATCAAAAGAAAATATGTAAAAAAGACAATATTTTCTTATAGCTTCTCACTCAGTAAGCTGGCTTTCCTTAAGCACTGTTTTTTTGGTTCCTCATAAGAAGATGCTCCAGCAGAAGAGAAACCAGTAAGGTGCTGATATTTAAAGATCCAGTAACTCGACCTTTTGATGATCCCAATTCAGCCAACAAGAAGCTGAGGAGAATGCATTTAGAAACAGAAGGCAATATGTAATGTAAGGTGGAGGTTAACACAGACAATGACGATCAGAGCACTTCTGGGCCCTGGCAATATAGTGACTGCTGAGCCCTGTATTTCCATTTAAATGTGACAGGGTAATAACATGGTACCATGTCCTAAGGGACAGAATATGAGACAAAATTAAGTATTTTAGGGGACAAAATAATCTTCCTGAAGGACCTTCCCTATTTTGACAGCATGTCTGTTCTCTCCCACAGCAAGAAAACATCATCTACAAGATACATCTCTGCTTTGGAGAATTATTTCCAACATGGTGAATCTGATGTCAGCTTGAGGGAAGGAGGCCACCCCAACAGATTTAACTGCTAAATTATTGTAACAGGTTCCCATTCAACCCTTGAATTCAAGTTGAGGTTTCATGTTCAAAACATTAATGTTTGGTATGCCCCTACCTGTGACATGTCTCTATATCTATTTACCTGTCCTCTGAAATGATGATGTGAGTTTGAGTTACATCACTCTTAAGTACAGAGTTTACCCAATTTACAAAATTAGCAGTAGTGGATTTACCAGTATGTTTTCCCTTTTCCCTGTAATATCCCCCTGAAGCCAGCAAAATGGATGTCCCTTCCCTGCCAGCAATTTTTCTCACAACACAGCAAGCACAATCATCATAAAAACTCTTTTCATAAGGCAGATGTAAAAATAGAGCTACAATGGAAAGCCTTAAACGACCTGTGGTACTATTTCATTAGCATCTGAGCTATAATATAAAGCAACAATATATTTTCAAATCACAGTGGTTTAATAAAGTTATAAAGTTAAATAGAGAAATAAAAGCCTGAGCTTTATGAAACCCCCAAAAGGCAATTAAATTCTCAGAACAGTGACAAATCTTTCTAGAAGCAACCAAATCCTCATCCAGCAGGGTTTACAGTTTACTTGTGGTAATACACGTGTTTTACAACATAGTGGGATCTGTATCTGGTGCTTCTCATTTTGTTGCCATTTTGCAGCACCAGAATACCTATGGCCCAAAATACTGCCAAAACATAGACAGTTTGCCTGTCACTCATATTTTGGAGACAACATGAGACTAAAAGGTTCCATGGAGAGTTTAAAACAGGGAGAAGCAGAATCAGTGGCTTCTAGTTTCCAGTCACAAATAAAATTTTCTGGGAAAATTATTTTAAAGCAGCCTTAAATAAAAATCTATATAATTAAGGGAAAGACCATTGCTTCAAACAGATTGACTGTCTTCAACAAATTTCTCTCTTTCTAGCTACTCAGATATGCTATATTTCCTAATTATCACCTTTTAAGGGCCATCTGGGCCCCATTCCTCACCATCAGGGGGCAATTCCATTTGCATTGTTCATAGGCTTACTCATGATCAAGTAGTCTGGTGGTAAAGTTCATTAGAAATTAGAAGAAAAGCATTAAACCTCGCACAGTAAACCAAGTAGCTGATACCTACATACCCACAGGAGAGATAAGCATTTAATGCATATTCTCACACGACTTAACAAGTCTTCAATGAGCATTTTTTTTCTCCCAGCCCAGTCCCTGACCAGGTATGTGATGAAAATTCAATTCAGTCTCTACACACTTCAAAAAATTTCTCAGTTTAAGAAATAAATAACATAATCATAATGTAGTAAATAAGATCATAATCTAGTTACAACTTTAAACTTACAAAGTCTAACTAAGCTAACACAATTTTTTTTTATTTCTTCTGTTATTCAGAGAAGTTTACTAGGTATTGTAAATCATGAGCAAGAATTTTCTAGTAATGTAATGGAATATAATGCAAATACAGTGCACACACATACACTGTCTAGTTAAAAATTACATAAATGTCATTTTGGATTAACCATGTGAGAAAAGTTCTGCTCTATTGCCAAACACCAATAAATATCACTACACATTTCCCAATGGGTCAGAATAAACATGTATGAGATAGCAAAGGAGGAAAATTGAGCAAGTCATTTGCCTTGTGCCTGAATCCTATAGTGTAGGTCATTAGTTCATAAATACGACCTTCTCAAAAGGTTTGAGAATGGCGCTTGAAAAAAAATCAAAGCAGTTCAGAAAATCTAATTCATGTAAATTATGGACCCAAAGAAGTCAAACCTATGACTTCCAAATGCATCATTCTGTTCTGGAACAGGTTGCTCAGAGAGGTGGTGGAGGCCCCATCCCTGGAGACATTCAAGGCCAGGCTTGATGAAGCTCTGAGCAACCTGATCTAGTGCAGGATGTCCCTGCTCACTGCAGGGGGGCGTTGGACTAGATGACCTTTGAAGGTCCCTTCCAACTCAACACATTCTATGATTCAATGAAATAGAAGCAAAGCAAAATCCCTCTTTGAGACATATTTTTTATCTCTGCAGTCTGTGCTTTGGGTCACTTTATATGCTGAAGCCTGTAGCTTCAGTGAACTATATGCCCATATTAAAGATGAATTACCATGTAGCACTTGAGCTCTCGGCAAACTGTGCTGAGACTCACACAATACAAATTAGTGGATTAAGGCCAGATTAGTACACGGATGCTACCCGCTACCTTCCTGTGTTATTTAAGTTTGGAAATTACTCTACGAGCTTGAGAAAAACTGAAAAGACCTATAAATGATGAAACACTTGATGCTATAAAACATGATATGCTTTAAACTTGAACAGTATAAATATACTTGCACAAAAGTTGCAGCATTACTGTGGCAATGTAATGCATTATGTAATTTTTAGGTGCCATATCAAGAAGTTGTAGTCAGATATTACTTGCCAGATTTATCTATTAAGTATTGCAGGCTTCTTAGTACATCAAGTTAGTTAGAGATGAACTCAGGACCCAGAATTCTGGAGTAATTGGAGGACTCCTCTGAGAAACTGCTTCTGTGATACACCAAGGAGCGTGTCCCAGCCAGCAGCACTCATGCAGTTTTGATCCTAGCTCAGGAGGATATGGCAAGGTCAGGTAGGGAAGCCATCAGAAGGCTGTTCAGATCATCAGATGGCTACCAGTTGTAACAAAGTGCATGATTTGGAAGCTTTAAATCCTCCTTTCTGATTTTAGGCCAGATGAACAGAATATCTGAATTTTATCACATTAAACTTCATAGATGCTTAACAGCTCCACTGTGTTGTGACTTTTTTAGAGGATGTTTTGGTTTGGGGCAGAGGATCCAAAGGAGATGTATTGATTCCAGAGGTACTTCAAACGGCACAAAGGCCAAGTTTGAGGAGATGAAAAAAGCTCTGATTGCCAGTTCTTCTCAATGCTTGCCTTTCTTGTGAAGTAGGGGACAAAGAAAAGATGACCTTGGAAGGAGAACTTGGAATTTGAGTTTTGCTAAAAGATACTGATGGTCTCATTTCTCAAGCATTGTTAATATTTCACTATATTATCAATTGCTTCTAACTGGTCACTGGTGGGTGACAACTCTACAAAATTCTGTATGCAGCAGAATGGCCTTTTCTTTTGGTAATGGGCAATTTGTTTTTACAGAGTCAGGCCTCTATGTAATTGTACCTTAGGGCGTGACTGGATGGAGGTATCATTGCATTTTTTCCTTTTTCAATATCATTGTTCAGATTTCCCACACTCTTCAAGAAAGCCTAATGCAGAAATTTGTCATTCAAAAAGTAACTAGTTGGCTTTCTACAGAAGATACTATCTCTTCACATTCCATGCCTCTTATTTGGTGGAAATTTGGCTGGATCTGAGGTTTCCTGCTAAAAACCAGCTGTTGTCAGTCAGACATTACAGCTAGAAAGCATCAAGAGCAAAAAAATCAAGAAAAGCCAAAAGGTAGTTAATAAGAATGATTAACACCTCTGATTTTATGGGCTGCCTTTCCTAGAATGATTGACCATTATCATGGTCAATACAAAAGAATCTATATAAGTTTCATACTGGGTTAAATACTGGACAAGGTTTGGGCTATAATTGGAAGCTCATACAAAAAACAATAAATTGAAATCTTTGAGATTTCTTTGAGACCTACTCAGCAAAAATCCTCAGGGTGATCCTTAAATACAAATGGCTGGATATCCCATTGAAAGTCTTGTCTTCTCAGTCCACAAGTGAATCAACATGAAATCCAAACATTTTGCCATCTTAGTGGTCCCCACAACCCTGATGTTGAAAGAAAAGCATGAGAAACAAACAAACAAAAAACCCAAAACAACCTCTCTGCCTTTGCTGAGGTTCAAAGACTGAATGTCCATTTTCTAGATGGAGTTGCCAAATGTAGATGTAATTCAGATTGAAAGAAACAGTAGTAATTTGATCCGGCTTCTCTTCTGGATATTTGTCAATACCTCTGGGAAGCACCAGCTTATCTTTCTTCTTGGAGAGGAGTGCAGTTGAGATGAGAAATCTCCATGGTCAGCCAGTGCCACAGGTGACCAAGGGCTGACAGTGGCTCTGAGCTGAGAGCATACAAAGTATTTTTAGGCACCTCAAATAAATGCTTGCAGTATGACCATCAAGCAAGTGATGAGCTCAGAGTTTGCAAAAGGGGTTTTGCCATTTCACATTAAAAGTGTATGCAAGCTGCCAGGTTTCCCCAGCAGCTGTGCCTTTAACTGGAATAGCCTACACCTGCTTTTGAATATTCCTTTATTATTTTCACAGAACAGTAAAACTCCAGTAAAAATACAAGCCTTGAGTGGATCTATAAAGCCAGAAAATGCAATAAAATGTCACTGCCATGTCACAGAATTGCTTTACTACTTAACACTGCACAAGGAGTATGTTTTCATGGTTGTGTTGAGTTTTAGCTACATGGCTCCCACTGACTTTAATGGGAATCACACAGCTAAAACTCCATACACCACTTTGATAATTCAAAGTAATTTTTCAGTCCCCTGGAGAAGGTCATAGAAATATTAAAAACTAAAGCATTCTCCAAGGATCTCAGATTAAAGACTTGCATCAGACTTTATAAAAGTGATTGGTCAAATATGTAATGTACTCTTAATGTTCGAGCTCCTGGTTTGTTTTCTTTAGAAAGAGCCCTTGTGATGCTTTTCACAAAAGGCAATATGAAGCATAAAGAATAGAACAACAAGAACAAGAAGACATACAGAAGAGTCACTTGGTACATTTTTACAGTGGTAAAGAATTACTTACGTTTTTTATACTATCAACAAAATCAGGTCAGTTCCTAATGAAGACACTGTTAAAACTCTACAAATAATACTGTATTTCCTTTGACAAGCTCCCTGTCCTCTTTTGTCCCCCTAATATACCACCTGGCAATAAAATTCAATTTCCATATTACTTGCAGACCGAAGCACACATCTTTCTTCTATATCTGGTTACCAGAAGCATCCCATCTTTGAGCTGCTGAGAGATTCCAGCATCTTTTCACCTCATTAGAATTGCCACATTGAAGGCAAATAACCTCTAGGCCATCTGTTCCACAGATAGACAGGAAGTAAAAGAGTTAAGATGATACGGTCAACATAAATTCAGAAAGTTTGTACTGAATTTATCCTCAGGCTATTGCATGCACAAGTAGCAATGAATGTAAACTATTCCTTTGGTTGTATTACAAAAAAAATGCCATTTATATAAAAACCCATCTAGATTAAACCAACCAACATGATTATCAGACTCCTAATCTGAGGGTCAAGTGTTCAAGTCCCTGTCCAGGTATGAGGCTTTTCAGAGTTGGGCTGATGGTTGGATGATGGTTCAGTGATCTGAAAGGTATCTTATAACCTAGATTACTATGAAATTATGAAAAATAAAGCACTTATGTAAACAGCATAGTCTTGCCTGGGTCCTTTATTTACACTGAACTAGATATCTCATGTTTAAATTTTAAATCTGGAAAGGCCAAAGTAGAGCATTTTAGACTCATGGCTAGTGTCTACCATGCAGCAGCACCTTCAGCCTTCTACCTGAAAGCAAACTGAGGTCAGTAGGCCACACTAATTCTCCCAAAATTCTGCACCCTGTACAAAAGGAGAGCGCACGGAATAAAACCATATTTATTACCAGATAATCTCAGATATCGTATTAAAAAAATATGTGAATCAAAATAAATATAGATACTTAGAGAACCCTGCAGTAATAGAATGTGTAGAGTTGAAAGGGACCTTCAAAGGTCTTCTAGTCCAACCCCCTGCAGTGAGCAGGGACATCTTGCTCTAGGTAGATAGCTCAGAGCCTCATCAAGCCTGACCTAGAATGTCTCCAGGGTTGGGACCTCCACTACCTCTCTGAGCGACTTGTTCCAAACTATTAGACACATACACTTAAGGAGGTGAGACACACAACAGATTTTTGTAAAATGAGGGCTCTTATCTCCATTTTCTTCATCCCTGCATACAGCTATCAAGTTACAGACCAATTAAGCTGAAAGAACCTCCCATTAAAATCTTGAGCACAAAGCAATGCACTGGGACAGGCAAAGTTAAGTGTTACCATTTTGGCCACTTCACGTGAAAAATGACTGTGGCAGTATCATCACACTGTAGGTATCCTAAAACAAAAGGGGCCATGTTTTGCTTTTTTTTTTGTCACAGGAAAGGCAAATTGATGCATAATTAACATTGGCCAATGCAAATTCTTTTACATCTTTTAATTGGTGTTAATTAGATTAGAAGTAAATTTTCTTTTATCTTGCCATTCTAATGTGAACTAATCTCAGCAGCATGTCAAAGTTTCCCTTTTAATTGAACTTTTCAGCTGGGAACTTTTTCAGTGCTCAGGCAGCAAAAGATATAATTTAAGGCATGTGGATTGTGCTGGGTTTAATGAATGGGACATCACAAATTTAAAGCAATGATTAAAAAGGCGTAGCAGAAGGTTAAAAATCTGAATTCAGTGGTTCTGTGGAGGCAATGGCAAGCTTTTAAAGCCATTCTGAGACTGTGACTACAGCACTTTCCACATCCAAATCCATCCTTTTATTAAGGGAAAACTACACCAAATGTAAAACATCTTCTGTGAATTAACTTCCCCCTTTCATACTGCTTCCCCCAAAATATTGCAGCTCTTCTAAAATTGTTAATGTGCAGAATAAACCACAGAATACATTTAATATCTTTTATGGGAAGTTGACCCGAAATAAAATTTTATGCAGTTAAGGACTTTTGATAGTTCTTTGTCCAACTTTTTTCTCTCTCTATGGGACTATGGTGATTGAAACCTGATGTCTGCTGCACAAAAAAGCCATAAAATGTTTTACATGCAAGTAAAACAGTAGCCATTAAGTTTTGCTATGATGTTTGAGTAGATATGCAGCATGAAAACATGATAAAAGAGCCATAAACTGATTGTGATCAAATGCAATTACAATGACTTCTCTCCAATGAAAGACATGCACTAAATGCAGTTACAGTTCCTTGCAAAATTACTTTGGGCAAAGGACCAAGAAAACGCTATATCCTCTTTACGAACGGCAGCCTGCCAGGGAAATCGCAAACACACAAGCTTTAATATCTATGGCCGAAAAGCACTTGGGAGCTCATTAAGAAAAGGCTAAAAAGACTCACTGGTGAAAGACAAGCTTTTATTGTGATTAGAGCAGCATCCCGAAGAGTCCAGCTTTTAGGGTGTCAGGAAGAAGCACTCCCAGAGGAAAGAGAGAGGAGCCCTAGTAAGGCTGCTGATACCCTTTTCTCCTCATCTTGTTTTGTCTACACAACAAAGGTAAGTGGGAGAAAAAAAGTAGCTTGTTTTGTAGCCTTTTGTATTAAAGTTTTATATCCTGTATGACAGAGGACTGGTGAAGATGGGAACCCTAGCCTGCTAGGAAGAATGTCCTTTGGCATGGTAAACAATTAAGATAAAAGCTGACAGATTTGAAATCGGATGATGTGGAAATTAAAAAAAGGTGCATAAGAACCGGGATCTTGTGAGTTTCAACCAGTTGATTGTGTTTTGGGTTTTTGATAAGATAACTTGCTTTAACTTTTACTCTTCAAAAGGATTTCTGTATTGTGAGTAGTTGGATCAAACCCCTAGATTTCCCAAAGGGTGCACTCCAAGGAGAAGACATTCTCAGACATCTAAAGTGGTGAGTCCTGACAGGTCATTCTCTGTCTGACAAGATTTGAGGAAGATGGCGTAGAGATAGTCCAAGTAATTTCTTTGACAAAACATACAATCACGAAGTGACAACAGCTGTAATTTCCTCCTTGGTGAAACTGTGCTGAAGGACTTTGAAAAGTGCAAACCTGCTAGTAACATTTTATATCTCTACCTGGAAATAAGGAGATTTGAACAAGGACCTTCATGTGTAATATAAGCTATTTTGTTTTATACAGGGAGAACAAAACAAAGCTGAAGCTACAGATGTAAATTTCCCTGTGTATTTAATTACAAAAACAAAACCCAAAAACCCAACCAGTCTTGCACTTTTATTGTCTTAGAAACCCTGATTAATACATTTCAGGGGCACTCTGGAGGTACAGAAGTAACTGCTGACTGTCTATGACAACAGTCATTTAACAGGCTACTGAAATTTAGGTAGTCTTACTTTCAGAAGCAAGCTAAGAAGAGATACAGACCTTAGTAAAGGGATCAACTCCCATCACAACACCAGGATTCACTTTAATGGAAACTTATACAGATTCTTATTAACGGCTTACAGAGTTGCAACCAAGCTGAATTATTTATCACAGAAAAAAACAAAAACAAAATAAAATTGAAATACTAGCTAGGATTATTCTACATTGATGCTAACAATGTACAGAGGTTATTTTTTATAGTGGGGCTTAGGTTAAGCGCTTTTTATATAAAAAATAACTGAATGCTGCAACACTACAGGAGGTGCCATCATTTACACCTCTTAGTACATGGTAGAGCATGAACCAGAAAGGACAGAAAACACCCTTCCCAGCTACAGCAGTCCTAGCCTGTCCAAAAAAAAGGGGTGTTAGATACAAATATCACCAGTGAGAGTACGAGGAAGCAAGCACACATGGTAACTGGAACTCCCTGCCCCAGAAAGCTAATAAATCTCTCTTCCTAAAAACCAGAACGCACTCAGCCTTCTCCTGCCTTAGTAAATAATAAGCTGAAAGCAAGAGGCAAAGCATTGCCACAACTTGATGGAATTACTGCAAGACCTCCTAGACTGCAAGCAGTGATGAAGATCTGGATGGGAAAGAGGTGATGTTTACTGCTGCCTGAAGCAGTGCTGGGATACAGTGCTGGGCTTCAGTGCTGAGGCACCTCCCTCCCCAGAAGACCTGCTTTTTTAAAAATCCTGTACATTAGTTACTTAATATTAATTATCAATTTTGCAACAGTGGCCACCAGTCAGTAATTACTAGCAGTAATTAAATTCAACGGAAAATTAACAAGGGAAATGTCTGTACTGAGATGTAGTGCTCTTGGAATAAAAGCCTTCTGCAGCAGCATGTTAAATAATGGAAACTACAGTATATTTAAAAATGGAAACATTCAGACTAATTATACACTCACATACACACACATTTATCAGTATGAATATAGCACATTCATTTTAATGTAGATGCAAATTCAGATTAAAGGTGTGTTTGTCAAACTTGGTTTATAAATACCTATATGTATATATATGTGTGTGTGTGTGTCTATATATATACATATATAGTTTCCTTGGGAAAAAAAAAAATTACACACATACACACACACACACACACACACACACATACACACATATAAGCACAATTTCCAAGCCAGTGCTGTGCTGGAGCTAGCAAGATGCTTATTTTCAAGGAAACAATAAAATCTACATAAATTGTATCACTGTAGAATCACTTTAAACATCACACTTTGGCTATGTGAATTGTAGAACAGCCTGTTTTTGTTTTAGTCAAAAATATTCCGCAAAACTGTATATTAGGCATCACTTTGACAGTGATGACTAATAATCTGATTTCTTTATCTGCTGCTTCCATGCAGATTCCAGGAAAATGGGGAGAGAGGAATAATATCTTCTTTTTACTTTTCCAGAACTAAGTTTTCCTATAAACTGTGTTAATATGGTGAAAAACAAGAAAAGTTCATTTTTAAGAAAAAACAAAATTAATCACTGCCAAAGTTCTGCTGCTCAGATAAGTGTAAATCAATCTGTGGTAACTCTGGGGTTTTCTTTCACATGAAGGTACAGGGTGAAAAAGACATGTAACAATGGTGTCAACAACTAAGACTGTTCAAGGCAGTATGAAGAGGGAGTGACACAGCCTGGTGCTACCCAGTGTACCCCTGCAATGGACAGACGGACACCTGCTTTGCAGGTGTTTAACATAGCACAAGCACTACAATTTCTTTGCAAAGTGAAGGAAAGCCCTGTCTGACTTCAGGCACACCATAGAAATCACAGAATTGTAGAATGGCTTGAGTTGGAAGTGACCTCAAAGATCATCTTGTGCCAGTCCCTCTGCCACGGGCAAGAACACCTCCCACTCAAGGCCTCATCCAGTCTGGCCTTCTGAGAGTTTTTTGAAAGCAGCAGTACCACCTGAAACAGACATGCATTACTCAACAAACAGTATGCAGTAACATCCCAAGATAACCTTCAGGTGACTGTCTAACAGGGCTTTGGCAAAGGGAACATCACCAGCTGTTCAAGGATTTTGATGGGTCTGTTGGTATCTGCAGTGAAGCAGGAGCACAACCCAAGCCGCATCACTTCTTCTCCCATTTCCAAATATTGAGGAATTGATACCAGCCCGCTGCAAATGTGCAAATTAATGCCAGAGCTGAAATTGCAAGCAGTGTTTAAATTCTTCCAGAAGAGTTTAAGAATGACCACTTTAAAATAAAAATTGAGAAGAAACCGCCAGAGAAACATCTGATTTTTGAATCATGGTAATTTCATAATTTAATTCCTGAAATCTCTGGAATAAGCTCTGCTTCTTGAAGAAAGCCCTTCAGCTTTCTATTACTTGGCCATCATAATCTTGGCCACGTCACTAGTGAATGGATGAAAAATCCTGAAAAGATAATACTGGTATCTGCCAGGCATCAAAATAAAAATTCCCTTTGGATGGGATTGTGCTGTGAATGCTGAAACTTCAATGGCAGTAGTGAAAAGCTTCTATAGAAGCTGTAAATTACCCACGTGCTACAAAATTCTACTTTACTTACAGAAATGTTTTGCTAAGCCACTGCTGTGGGAGAAGGATGATACGAGCAGCACCATGCTACCACCTTCAACATCAAGTATCTGCTGGAGAGTTTCTCACCACCAGCTCAGCCCTCACCAGACTACCTACTGGAGAAATGATCTTTGGCACATGCGTGTGAATTGCTGCAGCACAGACATATCTGGACAGTAATTAATCACTTTGAATGCTCAATGTGTTTGGATATAAAATTAAGAAAGTCGGGTTGTTAAAAAATGACAGATTTAAGCACCATCTGGGCTCTGTGGCCACGGTGGCGCGAATTCCAAAGGAAGGCTTAACAGTGCATGATCCGAGAATCCCATCTGTCTCAGCTGAAATGAAACAAATAAATAAATAAACCAGGAGCCTAATTTACGAGGTTTTCCCAAGTTTCTCTGGTTAAAAAATTAGCTTGCAACAGTAAAGTGCATAGAATTAAAGGTGCTGCATCTTCAGAATGCTTCTGTGTACTTCATATAAATTGCTATTGTATTATACTTTTAAAGAAAAAATCTCTACATAGGTTTACCTATATAGATTTAGGTTTATAGATATAAACTTATATAGATATGGGTTTACCTACGTAGAAAAAACATTTTGAGATGACATTTCCTAGTATGACCATGTGTTCATAAAAATATAGTGTGATATGGATCATAGAATGCTCTGAGTTGGAAGGGACCTTCATAAGTCATCTAGTCCAACTCCCCTGCAGTAAGCAGGGACATCCTGTGCTAGATCAGGTTGCTCAGAACCTCATCAAGCCTGGCCTAAAATGTCTGCAGGAATGGGGCCTCCACCACCTCTCCTGTTCTAGTTTCATCACCTTCATTCAGCTGATTTGGGGAAGCCCTTTCTGCCACCCACAGTCTCCCTTAGTTTGTTCCCCTAGCCATCTCTCACATTACCTGGCCCCATGGCAGCTCTGCCTAGGGATGAAATGCCGCTTCCTTAGATCCCAAAAGACCTCCCTCTGGAAAACTCACAGCACTTAAAACACTAAGGGCAGAAATCACTCAAAGTCACCTGCAACTAGTTAACCTGCAGGTTGTCTTCAATAAAACTCGCCTGGAATGGAAAAAGTAAATAAATAAATCATCCAAAATAGATGAACACAGAATATGAACACAACTATTAGCCTCAGAAAACCTTAGTTGGGTCTGTTTTAAGTATAGCATTGAGCCCCAGGAACACTTTGGGGAAGTTCTCAGGAGATTTGATCTGAGTGCCTTCTTCCACACCAGGCAGCAGATGTACACACAACATCTGGTTCTCAAGCATTTCTGAGCTCCATCACTCAAGGTGGTGCTTTTCAAGGCTTCTCCAAGGGGTTTGAATCTGCCTCACCTTATGTTCAAGCCAATGAGTGACCACTGCCTATCCCACACAGCTCCTCTTCACTCAGACTGAGTCCTCCTTCTCATCCTACCTACCTCCAACAGCTGGAAGAAAATCTCCATACGTACTAGCAGGAAACAGTACAAATTACTCATTAGTCTTAAAAAAAGATAGTATCATACTGCATAAAATCGTAGCTTCTTTCAAATACAGAGATTTGTATCAAGACCTAATCCTGGGTAGATTTTTTGCAGTGTCTTGATTTTACTTTTAATAGCTTTCTTTGCATTTGCAGTATGGAATAAGTAAGGTACATTCTCCTGATTTCATTATTCTTTGACCCTGCTTTTATACTTTGATTTCTGCTGATGGTCCAATGTACATTTTTACAGAATTATTTGGACCCACATAGGTGAGTAGATAGGCCATATATTATATATGCTCTCACCTAAAATTCCTTTTAAAACAGTGGCAGTAAGCTTGCTTTAAAAAAAAAAAATTGTTTTGTAGTTTGTCTCTCCTTTTGGAAAATTCATGCTTCTCCTGCTGGCATTACTGAGAGCTCATCAAAGATGATGATACGTATAATGAACTTCCTCACAGTTCCATATACAAAACTGCCAGGCATTAGAAGTAAATACATTTTTCCATGAAATGTAAATCTTTTATAGAAATTTGCTACAAATAAAAAGGAGAAAATGAGATTACTCTTAAGTTTTCTTTCAGTAGATGTCTAGCAGGAACGTAAACTCTGCATAACCACGGAAATTAATGTGTAGATCAAGGAGTCTGGAGAGCTAGTCTGTGAGAGCAAGCCTCTGGAAAACAAAACTGTGTCAGGGCTTGAAGCTGGCAAACAGCAGGTATCTGCAGGTATCTGCTGCACTGCTGAAGCCACTCCATTGGGAAGGTCTCAGCACCTCTGATGGTGCTCCACATCCCCATAAAGTTAAGGCAGTGGGGAAAGCCCTGCTCCTTCATGCTCCTCATACGCTGAGCATGGATTCCTCCATTGCTGTCAATCCTCTACTAAGATAAATGATATTTATGGGAATCATAACATAAGCACTGGAGATGCAATTGACAGGTAAGCTATATCCAAGGAGATGGAGATTGCCAGTGGCAATCAGGGATGCAGAAGGTGACCAACAGAACTCACCTTGGCATCTCTACCAACCCTGCCTGGGAGGACTCCTCAGCTAGGGCCCTTTGAGATGCCCTCCTTTTGGAAGATGACAACAAATGCAAAGTATCCACATAATTATTGCAATACACCATTTCTATTTAAAAAAAAAAAAATCTTCTCAGCAAATACTGCACCTATTTATGAATTTCCTAGAAGTCAAGACAAAAGGTGTGTTTATTCTCTCAGCAGATGTTACATAAAACTAAACACACTTCCCAAAAATGGACATTTAAAATTCTACAAAGAAACCAGCACCCATTTAAAACTTCTCTTTATTCATCAGTTTCATAAGCTTTAAAATAAAATGAAAATGTCTTTTTTTTTTTTCTGGAGAATTTTGAAAGGACGCAAGACATTTGCAAGGTGAAAATAGGTACAAAGTGTTTAGAATGAGCTGAATTACTGGAATATTATTGGTTGGCCTATTAAATATAATACTTCCATAACATGGTAAAGTAAGCTATCCAATAAATAACATATATTTAATTCCTCTGTAATTTAGTCTTTATTGCCCTGGTTCTTTCATTATTAAGACTAGATATTATTTTTTCTATGTGCAAAATGGGTAGAAGTTGCCTCATGAGAGAGTTTTTGTGATAAGTTGGGTAAGATAATAATGAACTGAACTTAATCCTCATCACCACACACCTTCTTGGCCACACGATCCTCAGGAAGGGGAAATATTTTTTCTGAAATGGCGAGGGTAAGCCAAGCTCTGTGTGCACCAGAGCAGAGCCAAACAACCCATGGGCTACTGGTGAGTTTGCATCACATTTGGTCTCACCTTCTCCACATAGATGCCAGCCATACAAATGGAAGGGAAGGGAGAGCAGCAGGGTTTTAGGCTGGAGTTTAAGGGATGTGCACAAACTGGAGGGGACTGCAGGAAGCAGGGCCAAGTGATCTGGCTGTGGTTTTCATGCAGGAAATCAAACATCCCTCTGCTATCCCCACGGAATGCAGGGGAGATATGGTGGGAGCCAACCCTGAGGAACATGAAGAAAGCCAGGGAAGAGTGTAACTCAGCTTGGATGAATTATTTCAAAGACGGCACAGCATGTGAGGCTGCCAGAGACAAAACTATGGCTCTGGGCAGCAGGCTTCAGACTGGAGCATCACTGTGGGCAGGTGCATCTCTAGTGGGCACCAGCCAGTGGGATGGGATGAGAAAGAGCTTGCAGGTCTATGTGGGAGTACACAAGGGCTCGTGTCCCTCTATAAAAGGGGAAGGATTTCCCCTGTTTTGCAGGTCGTTGCAAGAACTGCAAACTACCCATGACATGGAGTTTTTTGACTGCTGAAAGTGTTTGAAATGTCTGTCTGCCAGGGAGTGCTGGGCAATTCTATAAGGAACTCTAAATACTTGGAAGCTGCTGGATGAAAGGAGCAAAAATATAATCACTAGAAAGCAAAAGATATGAGTGTTTTCCTAATGGGGAACACCTCTCCTTTTGCACAATTTTTCTATGCAAACTAACTCAGGGTGATTCTAGTAATATGAAAAAAATTAGATTTCCTTGAATGTTCGTAATGCATTCAGTGCTGAAATCAGCCATATGATATTCCTTAAGAGTTCGACTGCAGGAAGTAAACTCAAGAGAGCAAAAGGTAAAATAAAAGTCTTTCCTGTGCACAGATCCCAAAGTGTTGTGAAATCGAGTTGAACAGCAGCTAGTGCTGGTGCTAAATTCCACTCTCAGAGGCAAATTCATTACCGAAATACCCCAAACTCACAGCAATTGCCCAGCCGATGGTCGCTGCTGTAGACCAAGCGCAGCACCATTTATTGGGGTGATGAACCTTTAGGGAAGTGACGCAGCCAGCGAAGTGATGGAAAGATTAATATAAATCTGAATCGCGCCACATCTTAAATAAACAAAAGCTTTTGTCTCCGCGCTGAGAGGCCGATAAAAAAGGAAACTACAACCACGGCAGAGCCTTTTAAACCGACAAAACAGAGCGGCAGAGGTCAGGGAGGCAGGCTGGTCAGCAAAGCCCTGCCCGCAGATTTGGGGGGGGGTGAGGTGGTTGCCTCTCCCCGCTTGGTTGTGGGGGCCTCCCCGGGGCCCAGAAGAAACCCCGCTGCCGCTGCTGCCTCCGCCGGAGCAGGAACACTTGAACTGCCCCTTCTGCCTCAACAAAACTTTAGTTTGCTGATTGGGTACGAAACAAAAGAGAGACAGCGGGATGCGATTTATAAGGGGGCAGGGTAGGCTGACACGCTATTGTACTCCAGAGGTATCCACAAGCTGTTAATTCCATTTTAACATTGTTAATAAGACTGTTAACACATCTGACTTTGTTTAGAGACTTTGGAAACATCAACAAACTACAGAAAAAAACCCCAAACCAAAACAGAACAAAATTAAAAAAACCCCACCCCTCGCCAGAAGTTAAAATATGAACCTTTCAATTAGCATCAAACGTCCAAACGTAACGCTTCCGCTTGTGCAGACCTGGCAACAAGGAGGAGGGATAGCAGGGAGGTTCAGGGACATGCGTCCACCTATGCTTCAGCCCCTAGTTAGACTATTTAGATAATCACAGATTTTCCAGGTTAAATGTAAAGGATTCGTTTCTAACCCTGCCACTGTTTTGAGAAGGAGAGGGAGCAAACCTGAGCACCCCCCTCCACGCGTACCTCCTCTCCCTGACTCTCGCCCTCGCAAGCAGGCAAATGTGCAGGTTTAATCAGTGTGGAATGTTTTAAATGAATAATTGAGTCTGACAGATTTATTGCAGTTAATTTTGCAATAGAATGGAAAAATGTTTGGATCTCAGCCTTTAAAGTATTAAGAAAACAATTAATCCATCACATAACGGAAATTCCTGTATTACACACTCACGTCCAATTAAATAATGTCAAGTAATCTTACGTTGTAAAATGCTGAAAATTGAAGCTGGAAAGGTTGGAGGAATATCTTTTAATTTTTTCAGGAACCTCCAAACAAAAATCACATCAAATTAAAATCGGATGCTTTGACAAAAGAGTTTTTTTGTTTGTTTTATTTGGGGGAGGAGACTTTCTTTAAGTGGGAAAAAAAATCTAACAAAGCAAAAAAACAGCCTTACTCAAAAAACCACTGATTTCCCTTATTCTCATAATTTTCTCCATCAAGAACGCTGTTTTAGAGCAAGACAAAGCAAATCAAAAGCAATGGGATGAAGTGTGTGACTGCAGAAAAGATTTTTAAAAGGAGATAATCAGCAACCAGCGCTTCTCTTTCCTCTTTTCTGGCAGGCAGCGGAGCGGATCCCAGAGTACTTACTCAGGCACAACTCTCCTAGACTTCAAGCCATGTTTTGCTTGAATAACGTCCCGTAGGATCAAGTCCCCAGTTTAGGAACAACTGACAGCAAACTTCCCATACCGAAAGTAAGCGGGATTCGTTTTGTCTTTGTTTACAGCCCAAAGCTGCTAATGCTGTAAAATTACTTAATGTCACACTCCGTCTCCTTTTTATTAAAAGTAAAAAAAAAAAAAAGAAAAAGCAGCCTGCAAATCAAAGAACTTTTCCAGAATAACAAAAACACCGACTCACACAAACGTCCTGCCTGCCCCTGAAATTTGAAACTTGGCAAATTCATCCTGTTAGACTGCTGTACAAAAGGTCCCTGAAGCGTGTTACAGTAGGGACCCGCCAGCTCCCCAAATACTTTGGCTGTTCCTGAGCTAGGGGAAGCCGGGGCTGCGGATTCAGGACTCCTTCCGCTATAGCGAAATGAAAGAGGAGGAGAAATTTTAATATCACAGAGGTTTAAAGAGGAGGACGCTCAGCTTTTTTTTTACGGGGAAGTGTGTGGGGGGAAATCGCTGATGGTCCCATGGCAGGTGAGGCGGGGAGCATGGGGATAAAAACGGACGGAAGCACGTGTCACTGGAGGAAAGCAGCACACACACACCAGCAGCAGCACACTTTCGGGGGGAAAGTTGGGGAGTGTGTAGAAGGGAGTAAATACAAAACATAAGGAAACATCCCTCTGCCAGTATGTCGACAGCAAAAATAACAATCTGGAATCTCAGGTTGCATTTAAGGGCAATAAATATTGCAGTGCCTTGCTGGCACCTTTGTTAAGACACCGTCGGCATGACTGGACAGAGGAAAATGGGGATTGCGCTGAATGGGAGAAGTATAAGACTTGGCCACCACCATTCAGTTTGTTTTTCCAAATACAAGAGGGTGCTTATTTTGCTGGTTCCTTACAGCCTGACTTTACGGGTATCCACGTTGCCACCCAACTATTTCTGTTGCCATAACAACGTCAGAAATTTGGTCCTTTTTAATAAAATCATTTTGGGACTCAGGAGCTTTTCAAAGGTGGGACAGTTTCACAATTTAGGCAGCTCACATATTTATCACAAGAAGACTATTTGTTACTGTTCCCCTCCACTCTCTAAATATCCTAATTTGAAAATTATGTTTGTTTCCCTCCATCTCCTTCTTGGAAATAAGCCTGTTGCTAAAACCAGCTTTTCTGGAAAACTTGGAATAGGATTTTCAAGAAATAGGCAACCTGCAGTGGGCAAGTGACTTTCAAAAAGAAGAGATGTAATGTACATGCAGCCTAGAAACTGAAATAACAGGCAAGCTTTCTCCACCTCTCCACCGGATGGCTTTTAAGATCTTGAAAAATGAAATATGGAACCAAAAATGATTTGGAAAGTGTAGTAACGTGGTACATTTTTGATCCAATCACTTGGGAGATCCTCATCCCTCCCACAGGGTGACTGGTGCACCCTATGAGAGCTGCCCTTTGGCACGGTTAGTATTTCTTCTTCTTTCTCAGGTCAGTTCAGAAAGAGCGAAATTAAAAGAAAAACATACCATCACCCCATACCCCCGTCTCTTTACCATGAAATAAATTGAATTCCCAGCACAAACAGCAAAACAATGGCCAAGAGGATGTGACTAACAAACGTCGAGAGAAGAGTCAAGCTGCCCTCTCTTTGCATATGCAGCGAAACAGAAGTCACTGGGGTTGGGATGTTTCTCCCCCATTTAGCATATCTGTGCATTTCAATAAGTTGAGAGAAACAATGCCTGGCTTTCAAAAGTTGCAAATTACTGGGAAAACGAGAAAAGCCCATAACATTGAAAAATGTTTGAAAGTATTTATCTTTATTTTTATTTTTGTTTGCTTATTTTTCTTAAGGAAATGGGGAGAGGGAAATCATAATCCTCCTGGAAAATAATCCTGCATGGGGAATAAATTGTACCTGTGAGATAGGCAAGAAAGTTCATGGTGAAAAAATGGTTCAAGAGTATATATATTTTAAAAGAACAAATACCCATTTATATCCTTCTCACTCTCAGGTTAAAGCCAGGCAAGGAGTTCTCTCCCTCACCCTCACTGATGATCTTTTGCTGAATGTAAATATTTGTGGGACTCGCTGCCGATGGCCGGCTGACACCTACACACGTAAAGAAGGGCAGTTCAGGGGAAATACCCCCATCACTTTCACTGTCACCCGTGGCGTTTCTACGATTGTTTAAGGAACGAGATTAAGGAATCACGCCCTTTTTGAGCGGTTGATTTTGCAGACGAAGGTGGAGGACGCCCGCCAGTCTCAGGAGAAGTGGGAATATCTTCCCCACGCGGGGACAAAACTCGACAGTCCTCTCGGTAAAAAATACCCAAACCACTCAAACCTCTAAAATCCTCTGCTATGCTTTTTTGTGTCTAAATGGAAGTGTCTCATTTTCGGCCTTTACGTGGGGCTGTGGTCTTCACCTCTCGAGGCTACCACCCCCTCCCCCCTTTCTTCCCACCCGTGGCCCACTCGTGGCGAGGTGCGACCGAGAGGGAGGGGAAAGCCGAGTCTCTAGTGACACCCACCGACCCCGCCGCGAAATGCAGGCCCGGGCAGGGGTGCAGGCGGGGGGTGCGTGCAGGGATGCGGGGAAGGGATGCTGGCAGAGATGCGGGAAATGATACGGGCAGGCGTTCTGGCAGGGATGCGATTAGGGATGCGGGCAAGAATGTGGGCAAGGGGACAGGCAAGGATGTGCTTAGGAATCCAGGCTAGGGATGCTGGTAGGGATGCCAGCAGGGGTGTGGGCCGGGGTGCGGGCAGAATTGTAGGCAAGGGGACAAACAAGGAATAAGACAGATGCAGGCAAGGGTACAGGCAGGGAAGAGGGCAAAGACGGAAGCTAGAGATGCAGGCAGGGATGAAGGCAAGGGAGAAGGCAAAGAAACCGGCAGGAAGGCAGGCTGGAGCAGGGATGTGGGAAGTGGCAGGAAGAGATGAGGACAAAGTCAGGCAGGGATGTGGGCAGGAGCAGGGAGGAATGTGTGCTGTGCAAGGGTGCAAGCAGAGATTCAGACAGGGTTGTAGGGGCAGGCAGGGATGTGGGCAGGGAGGGGTGAAGGCAGGGGCCAGACAGGAAAGCCATCAGCTCAGCATTCCTGGCTGGCTTTAGATCTCGACAATTGTTCCCCCTTCCCTCCCAGCAGGGCAAGGAGCAAAGCAAGCACTTCAAAGAGGAAACTTTCTGCATGAGGCAGAGATGAGAGTTGTTGGCTGTCCCTTACCCGAACTATTATTATTATTATTAATATTGCAATACTCTTGTAAATTTTTTTTTTGGTCATCTTGCTAATAAAGCTGTTGTTATTCTTGGGGAAAGGAAGAGGCAATGTGCAGTGAGGGAGGTGTGCGCACCAATAACTCCCTTTCGATTTGTTTTACTCCAGAAGAAAGTGGAAAATATCGAAGGCAGAGTAATTGGCCAGCAGCAATATGTCCCCGGCTCTCATCCTCACCCTATGAGGCTCAGAGGGTGGCCAGACCCTTGGCTGAGCCTATGCAACCCAATGCCAATCCTCAGCACCTTCTATCTGAGGCTTTTCAAAGATCTGCTAATTAATCACCTGTGCTCCATACCCGTGCAAACAGAGAATGTGGAACACATTTTACAGATGGGAATCTGTTTGCAGCTAGTCATCCCCATCCATGGTCAAATCAGAAATCAAAATATTAATTTTCTTGACTTTAAATACAAAACCCACTTCACTGTTTCAGGAGATGGGGAGAAACAGGATGATTGTGAAATTAATTCCTCATCTCCCTGCATTCAGCTGAAGACACATAAAACCTAACAGAGAGACATGACAGGGAGCTCCCCTCACACTCACACCCATTTGCACTGAGTCTTTTATCTCCAAATGCTTTGCACAGTCAAAACAACACCAAGAAAGAATTAAAAATCATTAGGAGGAGAGGGAAACTAATTTGAAAAATATGGGCATGCTCATAGCTGTTCAAGTGAGTCTTTAACCAGCTGAAGAGCCAGCTTTGGTAGAGAGAAAGAAGAGGGATGTCCCTGATGTTAGGAACTACAAAGGAGGAGATTGCAGCATCAATACAGGGCAGAGTGCAGGAGAGAGACAGGAGACAAATATTGATGGGAGTGGGGGGGTCATGGGTTTAGATGGGGACCAGATTTTCCAGAGCAACTGAAAATGCATACAGGCACCTGGCAGGGTTTTCAAAAGCAACTGAGCAAGATAGGTACCTAAATCCTACTGATTTCAATAGATGAGAGGATGTCTAACCTGCTTACGCTCCTTTGAAAATCCCATTAAGTGCCAGCTGCATGTTTAGGAACTTAAACACACTTGCAAATTTATTGTGAGGGCTCCGCGAGAAATAAATTTTTGGAGCAAAGCACTGTTGTGCTGATGTCAAGAAATATGAGTCAGATTGTCTCCCTGCCCAAAAAGGATAGGGGTAGTTAAGAAATAAGAGAATAATTGTTATGCTCAAAGAAATGTTTTTACATTTGTACATTTAGCACCTCCTCATTTCTATCACCTCTCATTGTCTTTCGTGATAAATTAAAATGGAGCTAGTCAGGAATTGCACTTCCAGGCTCCTGACACATTGTCAGAGATGGGAGGGGGGACAGATACATGCTGGAGGGGGACAAATAGGTGCTGGGTGACACAGTGGATTACTGGGGACACTGCTGGAATGGTGATGTGGGGATACAAATATAGGACACAATAGGAGGGCATTGGGAAGCAGCTTTGCTGTCACACTCAGATGTGAGTGGGGACAGAAGGCGACATCCCTTTACTTTCAGGGGATGTGTTGGGGCAACTCCAAAAAGGCTGTATTTTACTATGAAACAGCTGTGTATCGCACGTACGCCATTAAGAACTGCAGCATTAACGGTAAGATGGATCATTTTTCCCCTGAATCAAGTTTATTTTGACAGTGTTGGTTTTCCTGTAAATTTAGATGTTTTCCTTTATATTTTTAGAAAACTGTTAAAATAGGATTGTTGAGGGAATGCCAGATTTTCCCATGAATTAGCTTTAAATATTTAGGTAGCAGCTGCCTCTTGATCACCAACAAACTACAAAATCCACAGAGTAAAATCTCAACAAACAATAGTGTAAAGAGACTTGCAGAAAGGTTTTTTTTTTTTTTAAAGCAACTATTTCTAAAGCATTTTAACGCCAACAATTAAACCCACACAGCAAAACCATTGTGTTTTGCACCAGTTTTGTTTTGCTCTATACAGCTGTGTTTTCACAGATGCAAAACCATGTGTCTTCGCTAAAAGGTCTACTCTTCCCTTCTGAAGGGAACGAAGATCAAAGGTTCCAACACAGAAATACAAGCTCCTTTTCCCTTTGGAACATGTTTTTATTTTTTTGCAGCGGCTCTACACCAGAATTTCCATCTGTTGTCCTTATGCGGGGGACAGGTTAACCTTCACAGCCGGGTTTGTGGAGCTGTTATCTCAACTAAGTACTGCCCAGATGAATCACTCTTTCACATAAGCTCTGAACATCTCACCAAGCAGCAGAAGCAGGGCTGCCTTGGACAGCCAGCTGTCAAAGGACTCCTTCCTTCCCTTCCAAGAGAAAATTAGGAATTTCTTGAATACCGTGTGACTATAGCCACAAATATTCAAAATTCTTCTGCCCTAATGCTATGTTGTAATAAACTGGTGTCACTCATGTGGATTAAATGGCAGTGTTTCAGTTTACAGCCTGAGAGATTTAGGCCTTTGGGCTTCTAGAGAGTATTGCTTGACATTTTATCTCTCCTTCCTCACCCAGGCAGGCTAAGGATGGGCTCAGCCTCGATGTTTGCCCTCGCTGGCTGCGAATGCCAGAGCTATCTCCATACAGAAGTGCTAAAGTGAGGCATTGCTATTCATATGACCCGATGGTAAGAGTTTTATCTGCGCATCACAACAAAAAGCTCTATAAAAAAGTGAAGTACTGGGGGCAGCTGCGCTCCAGAAAAGAGCACTGAGGTGCTGGAATCAAGGAAGGAATTAACGGCACGGTTATGTGTCCTGAAGGATAAGGCAATGTACAGAGATATATGGCCGTACATTGCATATGCATTTACACAGGCCGCCTGCTCTAAGGGCAGCGGGACTGCCCTTCGCCCCGCCCCCTGGGAAACTCCGCCCCTCCCCGCGCCGCTCCGCCGGGGCAGCACTGCCATCTAGCGGCTGCGGCGGACGCGGGCCCGGGCAGGGCCGAGCCCGGGGGATGCTCTGGCGGGTAGGACCGCAATCCTGCCTCTGGCCCGGTTTTTCTTCCGGTGTGGGGAATAGACGCCACCTGCATGAGGTCGCCGGGAGCTGGCGCAGCGCCTCTGTGCCATCCTGGAGGCTCGGGGAGAAGAGGCCCGGGCTCTGGGAGTGGGAGGAACGCCCTGGTTTTACAGAGGGCCGCCTGCCCCTGGCTGGAGAGGAACCTTGTCTGTCTCCCCCACCGAGATCCCCTGCCTCTCCTTCCCTCACTCCACGGTGTGAGGGTACCTGCAACATCCAACATCCCGACTACTCCCATGCTTACTGGGGAAAATGGGACAGATACAGATGAAAAACCTTGTTGCACCATCACCCTGCTCACCTGCATTCATGGGTGGATGGATAAGATGGACACAACATATTCCCTCTGGCAAAGAATTTTGTGGGGAAGGGAGCACATCAACACCAGGGCTGGCTGCCAGTGCTGAGAGATGGGACAGACAGGGCACCATCACACACAGGGCAAAGAGACAAATCCATCCTGCACATCTGCTTTCTGGTCTCCGCAACCATCCCTGTTTCTCATCTTGGAAAAGAATTAGAATTAGGGGGATTTTTTATTAAGAAGAAATTTTTTACACTGAAAGGGTTATTAAGTATTGCAATGGGTTGCCAAGGGAAGTTGGTGAGGCACCATCCCTGGAGATACTTAAAAGATGGGTAGACATAGAACTTGGAAACATGGTTTAGATTAATATAGAATCATAGAATAGTTTGGGTTGGAAGGGACCTTAAAGATCATCTAGCTCCAAACCCCCTGTGATAGGCAGGGACACCTCCCACTACATCAAGTTGCTCAGTGCCTTGTCCAGCCTGGCCTTAAACACCTCCAGAGAGGGGGCATCCACAACCTCTCTGGGCATCCTGTTCCAGTGTTTCACTATCCTCACCGTGAAGAATTTCTTTCTTATATCCAGCCTAAATCTGCCCTCTTCCAGTTTACATCTGTTATTCATAGTCTTTCCATCACATATTCCTTTGTTTGACAGTGGTTTCTGAAAGGTCCCTTCCAACACAGACAATTCCATGATCCCATGACATGAGCTGCTAGAAGACAACCCTGAAAGTGCAGATGGAGTTGCAGGACAGGGTGCACGCGCATCAGAGCCTCTGTTCACAGTTCTAGTGTATAGGCCTCTGCCTGTAATGTGAATCTTCTCCAAACTTCCCCCAACACAGTAGTAGCATTTTGATAACAGGATATACACCAACCCCCCTCTTACCACAGCACACTTTCCCTGGAGCTGGCAGGTGCAAATCTGCACATTTTATGGGCCTGCATTGAAGGCCCACAAGGCTTTGGATTACACTTGCTCAGTGCTTTAATGAGTATTAAATTAGCTTTGGCAGCAGCAGAAACCCCCAAAAGCATGCTATGCAAATTACATTCACTTTGAGAAAAACACACAGTGATGTTGTTATTTGGAGAAACCAAATAAGCACAATCATGGAAGAATAGCTCATCAGTAACTCTTCCTTTGGAAAAAAAACTCCAGTGGGCACAGTAGGATTTAATTTCTGTTTTTTATAGGAAAAAAAAATCAGCAGTTAATAGACTTTAACTTCTTCAAAGATAGTCACAAAGTATAGCTTTTGTCAAGTTCAGCCTTTCTTCTTGTCTCCTGACAAAGTCCCATTGAATACTCAAAGCAAAGACAGTGCCACGGCTGCATAGCAGAACAAGAGAGGAAACGAGTGTATGATGAACAATCAGATGGGTAAGTGTATTTTGCCATCAGTTATCAAGGTTTTTTAACCCCTTTAAAAATGATTTTGCAAAAATAGTCATTCATCACCATTTGCTGATTCAAATCATATCCTTATAAATCTATCAGAAAAAAAATACACTCAAAACTTTGGTATTTTGCAATTTCAGTCAAGACTAGAAGGCAAAGAGAACAGGCGCAGTCTGGTCTATTGTTTTCATTTTACTCACCCTCTATTTTCACAAAAGCAAACCAGAAAAAGGAAAGGAAGAGGGAGAGGAGGAAGAAGGAAAAACAAAAGGCTGGTATCTTTCTTTTAAACAACACCAGTACCAAGAGGGAAAAAGATGCTTTTTAAATAACTATATATTTCAAGCAGCTCTAGTGTTAGCTGAGCAGGAACTTAACAGAAATGGGTGAATCTCTATTCTTCATAAAGAATATGGAAAAAATACACTCCTATTAAATTGATTTGGTATTGGTTGAAACTGATCAAGTAGACACATGGAGTTCAGCTAGGGAGAGAGAAAAGAGGAAGATGAAATGCTTTCTGCTGAGTGCTGTGCTAACCAGCAGCCATGAAATCTCTGCCATAGGACACCTACTGCTTTTGGTGATTGAAGGCTGCAAGCAGATGTCCTCTTCTGAACCTAACCTGAGATGGTATCAACCTAGGGTGTTTGAATCACCCCCCAGCTGGATGTGATTGCCTCTGCAACCACGTTGCTGTCACATGGGGGTGCATGAGTGTCCCTGACCCCGCTCCAGGTGCAGTGAGCCCCATTAATGCATATTGAACTTCTCTAAGGCAGACTTTCGGGAGCAATCACCTCTCCCAAAGCAGCAGTGAGATGGGGAGCGGTGCCATCCTCACCCTACTCCAAAATGTACAGCTACAGCCTTCCTGTAGCTACCAGCTGCTGGTGAGAGCAAGCACACAGAGCCGTTCGAGGACATCAGTCCCAGTTAACAAGCTCGAGCTGAGCGTTTCAGTCCCATGCCACGCTTTTGCACAGCCCAAGCACAGTTTTGCTTACTTTCTCTGCAATAATTAGAATTCCGCTGTGAATTCTCTTGCCTCACACTGATTAATTTTCATTTCAGTACCAATTAGTAAAGGCTAAACTTCAGGGCTCTTACAAGGGAAACTGTTGCACGGCTTAGCACTGAAAGAAATTTTTCAATTTCTGCTATTTCAAAGAGAAAGCTTTACTGCCTCTTTGTTGTGAGAGCAACCTAGATCAGAGAAGTGACAACTCATCTTCACAAAGACAATAATGTGAGCGCCCACTATCTGAACACAAGGTTGTAACGTAACATGATTAAACAGCCTTTTGCTGTAGAAAGATGTAAACAATTGCTACAATTATGAGACCTGAGTTTTTCTGCAATTGTAGATTCCCTGTGTGCTAATTTGTTAGTCCAACACTTCTGGCGTTCCAATAGCAGGGGGTCTGTGTTAGCAAGGTTGATCTTTTTGCTAACAAAACCCCTCAGCCTCCACATTTACTTACATCTGCACCTAAGTGCTGGAGAGGGATGTCTGCTTGCCTACAGTTTGGATTCCTTCTTTTTTTTTCTGTATTTCTGGAATTTGCAGCCTAGACAGACTGGAAAAGTGTGCATTTTCCCCAAATGACCTGCAGAAAATCTTGTCTCTCCATTAATACAACATCAGTCTCTACATTTTGCTTTCTTTAACAAAAGAGAGTATCTACAGTTACATCATTTTTTGGTCTATAACTAAGCTGTCAGACACTCCTCATTTTCAGTCACATGTAATTTTCCTGACAGCAGGGACAGGAATTATCTGTGCTATGTGTCTGCTTCAGGCTGGAGTTCTGAGAACTTACAGTAGAACCAGTGATTGTTCAGCATATTAAAATTACCAAGACCTTGAAAAATATTCCTTTCTGTATTACTTCCAACTTAGCAAGGAGGACCAGGATAGGAGTCTTTTGTATTTTATTTCTGTCTTTGTCATGGTCATTAGAAATTACTCAAACTTAGCTAAGTTAAAAACCTCTGAAAAACTACAGTTCATCACTGCAGGCAGGAAAATTTTATTTTGTATGAGAAGGTAATCTAAATATTTTGCTGTGCTCCTTCCAATTGTAGCCCTTGGTCAGACCTCCAGTACCTCATCCCACTGAGTGAGCCCACAGCATGGTTCAAGTGCAGACCCCAAGTCTCTTGCCCTGTGATAGTGGTTACCAGCAGTTCTGAGAGGATGAAGAAAGAAGGGGTTTTCCTTATGCATCCCCTAAAACCTTCTCTCAAATGCAAGGGGGCTGAAGGGGAATGGGACGGAAACAAATCACTGAGGAAGAGAGAGGACAAGACAGAAATGCAGCAAAAGGCATCACACAACTTGCTGTGTACCTAAGCATCTAGATGCAAACATTCCCCACACAAAATACATATCACAGTACCATCATCATTTCAAGCCAAAAACTTCTTAACATACAGTTAAAACCATATCAAAGTACTACAGCTAAGATTGCAAGGCAAACTGAGAGTAAGGAAATAGCCAAGTTCATGCTTCTGTGTAATCCAAATTCAACCCTCTAGGCTTATGAAAATCTCTTCAGTAATATATGCCTGCAGAGTTGCTTTATGGGACAGACCTGAATCATGACTGGGTAAGGAAGATTATTCTCCGTAGGAACCTGGGAGGCTTTTTGTTTCTTTACTTGTTCATTTTAAGGTTTTTTCCCCTTACCTGGGGACATGCTGCAGAAGTGGTGCTCATTGGCACAGAGTTACATATTCACTGGATTTGAGGGAGATGATACAAACAAGCTCATGGCCTTTTAGAGTAGTCTATGAAGACTCTTCTAAAAACTGTTTTCTTACTTTAGCCAATGCTTGATTAGTATCCATTACTCAGATAACTAGCCAGATCAAGAATGGGAACTGAGTCTGCCCACTACCAAGAATGCCTCTACTTATTCATCTAGAAAATCATAGTTTAATCCATTACTTAATGCAGTGTTTTGGAAATACAGGCTTGAATCATCTCAAAAATAAGGGCAAACTGATGCTATTGCTGCTTATCAAAGAGTGACTTCTAAAGTAAGAGGACATTCCTGTCAACATTCTTGTTTCTGTACTCTTCTGGATAGGTCCTTCCTAATTATATCAAATTCCAGAATGCTTTGAGAAGCAAGAGCTTAGATAAGTGACTGTAATAATGGGCTAGACACCGTGAATCTTCAGTGGAAGGAAGCACTTTCCTGAAACCCACAGTAAGAGTACTAAATCTATGAAAAGGCTTCAATTTAAGGAGTATTTCTGAGGTATTTCCCCTTGTCTAGGTTTAGGTGATTTCCTGCTCACTGTATCTTCCTAAGTATAGTGAAATCACAGCCAGGATGCTCTTCAGTGTCTTCAGAAGTTCCTACTTGGCACAGAATTAAAATTGTTTGGACAGAAGTAAGAGTACAGGTGAAGAGGATTTGCATACCTAAGGCTTCTGGTTTTTTTTCCATAATATTAAAGCTATAAGTATCATAAATGGTATAAGTGCTTCCTGTTGAGCTCATCTCACTAGCTCTTCTAATAACAGTGAAGAAAACCTGTGTATCTAGCCTAGTGCTGCTTTTCCATTTTCATGGCCAAGCGCATCAACACTGAATGCTGAAATACAGATCTCTGCCTCATCTGTAAGCTAATAACTGAGAACCCATATTTACAGGACATTCACGACTCTCATCAACCTGTGCCTCAGCTCCCTCTTTGTAAAATAGTAATAATACCAGCCCTTTCAATTGTGAGGGTTTTCTGAAGATAAATTAATTAATGTTTGTTAAGCATTCAGATATTTATAGCAATAAGTGCCATAGAAAAGCTCATGAGGAAATTAACAATTCTGTCTTCACAGCAGGGTTTCAATAGTGTGCAGTAAATAAGGCCTAGGGCTACACATTGAAAAATTAGGAGAAAACAAAATATTGAATAACTGCTCATTAACTCAGCATCGTCCATCCTGTTCACTGAGGCAGGGGTTCTCTGGAAAAACTCATGTATAGTCCTGAAATTAAAAGACTATGCTATCATGCAAATGTATAAGAGGGCTTAATTTCGATTGCATCAGCTATCTGAGATCTGACATTTCCCGAGTCCTGAATATTTTACTTTCCAGCTTTAATGAGGCTGCCTTGAACTGCTTCTGTCCCCTCTTAGGAGAACAGACTTAGTAGAATGCAGTGAGCAGGGAGATATGGAGTCTGAATGAATGCCAGTATCATAAAAGAAAACAACATCTATATGTTTTTGTCAGATGTTTAATACCACAAGGAGTTATTTGTTCAAAAAAAGGAGTAGTTTAGGGAGAAAAAAATCCCCAAACTATCCCAGTTCCAAGATTTTTGTTAAGAAATATCCATCATAAAGTTAGATCCTGAGTTTCTTAAAAAAGATTAGGTAGGAACACAGTATATCTTGTCAAAAGAAAACAAACTCTGAAAATAATACTTGTAATAACAAAGTCAAATATATGAAAAGAAGGAGCAATGGGAAACCAGAATTTTTCTTTTCATGCCTCTTAGCACCTATATTCATTAGCTAGAGGTTTGTATTTATAGCTTGTTTTTTGCTTCTGCTGGAAAACAAAAGGAAAATGGTGGGGTAACCAAAACATACTTAATGTGACTACAATATGCTAATTCTGCCAGAAACACTTGCTCATTCTTTGTACAGTGGCTAACTAGCTTGGATACATAAACCCGAGGGGAAGAATCCCAAGGATATTTTTAAACTGCACAGCACCATAAACGTTTTAACACTTGGCTGTTAAGGAATTTTTTGCAGTGAAAAGTTTCTCAAGAGATTATGTACACTACTAACTAAAGGCCTTACTTTGTAATTCTTCCTCAATGAAGAAAAAAACCCAACATCACTGGCTTTAAGAGAAGCAAATGGATTGCTAATGGTGAGGTGACTGTAAAGAGGATTCAAATGATACACTTTTGCTAGGTACTGACCTGTCCTAATTGCACTAATTAAATAATTAATAAAATTAATTTCAATTAATCAACATATCCACTTACATTCCTCATTGAACAGTAGCTCTTAAAAATAACTAAATATTAAACTCAAGATGCCAAGCTCCTGATTCAGCAGTCAGGTTGCATTGTGCTGAGCCACACAGTTCCTTGTCTACACCAACAGTCTCACACTCATTGTAGGAGCAGTGAAAAGAGTTTTATTTGCCTTATCTTTTATGGGCTTTTTTTTTGGTCATATGTAATTTTTGAGTCATAACCACATTTTTATTGCTTACCGGCCTTTAACTGGGCTCTGAAACACAAATGGGGAATCCTAAGTTGCTTAATTCTGAGGGGAACTTTGCCTTGCCTTCAACGAGCCTGCAATTTCATTTCCCTCAAGGGCTTTTTGCTTCAGACCGCCTTGCTTTTAGCCAGACCAGACACTGTTCACAACGAGCAGACCACCACAAAAGACAATTCAGAGAAAATGATGTTAAAGATTTTGACCCGGCTGCGGTCACAGCCGGTGTGACTGCCCAGCTTTTATCTGCCGTCGCCCTGGTTTGTAAGATCTGCTCCATGCTTTGTAAAATGCACCTGGAAGCAAACGCATGCTGGTGGCAGGAGAGATGGTTAAGCAAAACTTTCAAAGCCAGAACCTCCTTCCAGACACCATTGTGTTGGGCTGGTGGTAAACTGGCAGCGGTGGCAAAAAAATGCTGTTAGCAGGACAGGGTCCAAGGAGAAAACCCGACTTGCGTGGCACTAAAACCCGTACACTCGCATCCCCCTGTGTGCAAGCAGCCTGATCGGCACTCAGAAAATGGACAGACTGAGTAGCATCTGTGCTGGGGGGGCGAAGATATGGAACAAATAAGTAATTGCTGTTTTTACTAAGTAAAGCAGAAAATTGCAGCATATCAACAGCCAAGCTTGTTTGTTGCCTGGGAAGAACCATTTGTGTTCCAGTTTGGGTTTTTTTTACTCATTTGAAGCCTGCGCCTCAAAACACATTAAAAAGCATTTTAAATTATTATTATGAGTTTATGTCCTTGTATAGATTTAAATATATAAATGGGAGGGGGTACAGAACAAAAAAACAAGATAAATAAGTCCAAGCAATTTTCTATTTATTTAATGGTGAAATCTGGAGGAAGATACAGCTCTGAATTAACATATTCTTCTATAATTCTTTTCAGAGAGCACACACTATATTAAAATTCTGTGTTGGTTTTTCAGAAGAGTGTGTGGCTATATGTATGTTTTCTTAGCTACATTCAGCCCTCTTCAAAAAGATGTCCTACTGAATAGCACTCTTTAGGGACAGTGTTTCAGGGTTGACAAGGAACATTAAACCATATTATAATTATCTCTTCAATGAAAACACGGCTTTGTAGTGGAGGTTCTCAAGGCGAGTGTTATTAGGCTGTATGTGTTTTCTTGGAAGGAGATTCATGGAAAGAAAAAAGCTTTATAATTTACTGGAAGGAAAAAAATACAGAGTACATGTCATGCATAGCAAAAGGGATTTTACAAAGAAGGCACTAAGTTGAGTGCCTCACTTATCTTCAAGAATGCTTCTACATAATAAGTGCGGGGATCGGTTTAACACAAGCTACAATGTAGATATAACACACGCACATAATTCTCTGTGACTATTCATAGAGATAACTGCAAAAAAATTGTCTATAAAGTAAGGTAAACATAAAGCAATTGCCTCTTGTGCCATAAATGGATTGTGTCTCATTCTTTGAGAGGTCAGTGCTGAACAGCGCACATTCCTATCGTAGCTCAGATAATAAAATCTGCTATTCTTAACATGGATACAAAGATTTTCTAACACTTTTAAAGAGTTTTCTCAAGTTAATCTGGCAGTTAGGAAGTATCAGCCCTGAAACAGCCAGAAAAGTTACAAACTGCACCAAGAAGACTCTATCACAATTTTGAGTGATGCTATTAAATATGCATATGCATACACATACTATCCACACATATGAATTTGGATTATTTATTCAGATTTTAAAAATGCATATTTCAAATCCTTTTGCAACCCCCCCCATATTATTTTAAACCATGATTTTTCTTCTTGTTTGTGAAAACGAGCTTGCGACTTTGTTTTCTTTAGCATGCTGGCAAATTGGCAGATTTAAATTTCTTTAAAAGGAACGAACAAGAAGAAAGAAACAAATTATGTTAACCAATGCTTTACACACACCCTGAGTGGGGCAGACACTGACAATATTATGAAAACCATGTGCACAAGATGCTAATGGAGAATTGTAAAGCTGTGGCATTTCAGTGGTGTGCGCGCAAGTCCAGGCACACACAGACACAAACACAAAAGACAACAGCCCCGCTAAACAGCTACCAAATATATACCCAATTGGCCTAATACTAGACAAAACAGCTTGAGCATTCTCAGAAAAAAAAAAGTCAGAAACTCACCAAATCTCAGTTTTAAAAGCATGTTAAGTATCCAGAGAGAGAACATTTGGAACAGTCAATTACTTTCACATTTTGTCCCAGGACTTTAAAAGTTAAAGGCATAGTTCTGCCAATTGTGAGATGCCCCATCCAGCACAGACCACCCACAACTACTGATTTTCCATCTGGTGAACAAAACAGACATCTCCCTAATTATTTTTAAAAAGGTTTTTTTTCCTAACATACTTCCTTTATTTGTCTGTGACCTGGAACTTAATGGAAAACCTGGTAGATGCCAACCTCATTTCTTGTAATGAAGCATCTTATTTTCCCTACTTTAAGCATGCTTATTTAAAGGCTGTTTAATAGAAAGTTATTACCTAAGCTGATCTTTGATAGGACTTAAATTACCAAATAGTTTGAAATGAGAGGAACTTTATATCGAACACTAAATGTTGTAGTTAAATATTAACCGTTAAAAGTTCTTCCCTTAAATTAGTATATTAAAACAGAAAGCAATGAGGTTTACAGTCTTGTATGCTGGGTTCCCATATTGCCAGTGTCAAAATTTATGCCTTTTTTCAGCAATATGGTTGCCATTGCCAGCACCACACTTATAAATGCCAACTGTAATTAAAATCTGGCACCTTATGCAGGCATTAAACAAGCTTAAAGATTTTTTATTTAAAAAAAAAAATCTTTATTTTAAAATACTCATTACAGCATGTGCAGGATTAAAAAAAAAGTTCTTCTTTCGCCAGTTTTAGAAACATCACAGAAAAAAAACAAAGATCCAAGTTGCCCTGAAAATTGGTGTGCAAAAACCTATATACTGTGCTAATCTTTCACTGAGGATGCATGCAATGGCAAAACCTGGATTTTTACTTGAAAATTAGTACAAAGAAACAGCATATTTAAAAATCAGACACAGAGGGCAGGTAACCCACAGCCTTTACCTCCCCATCTTTTACAATGGCCGTTATTGTTCAATAAACACATAAAGCCTCATGGCTGTCACGCTGAATGCCCAAGGAGGGTCACGGACCTTAGAGCCTGAGGAGGGAGACAGCAGATCATGCAGAGAGGAATGGAGGTTGGGGTGCATCTGTAGCCTGTTCATGATAATAGTTTTGGGGAGGTGAATGCCATCATCTAGGTTCTTCATGCGTTACGCACCCTTCATCGCTACACCCCCATGCCCCCAGCACTGAGCAGCTGTCTGGGTGGCCAGTTAAGAAAATCCTCTGCTGAGCTTGTCAGTGAGAGATGTGATTATCAGGAAGCTCCTGGAGTCTCACAACATGTACACAAAACATGTTGGGCTACCTTGGGAAACAATCATGGGGAAAAGGGGGAGATGGGGGAAACAGGCCATTATACCCAGCAAAATTTCCAACCATAAATCCCTTTTCTACTTACTGATGGCTGGCTTATGGATCTGCTGAAGATGAGGAACCCATATTCACAAGAGGTTAAAACCTAAAGAATCTATTCAGCAAGACTGAGCCAGGCACACAGCAGCAGGTGCACAAACAACACAGTGCTGGAGTACCCCAAAATTTGCTTCAGGCAATGCTGAACCAAGTGTCTGTCTCTGTTGCCCCAGTCTTCATCCTGGCTAGGAAGTGAGGAAGAGCCAGTCAGTGATGCTGTCAAGTAAGCTCTTGGAGAAGGAGCACCCCTCTGAAACTCATCACTGCTCATGGACTCCACTTGCGGTGGAAAGGGGCAGTCTAACAATTGCCAAATGTACCTCTTAAATAGTAATAAAAAAGTGTTTTTTCAAAGTAAGTTGATGAATTGGCATTTACAGGAACAGCTTCCAATGCAACCAGCAGATGGGGAGGAAAAATGACAATGTCCACCTCAAAGTTTGAGACACCAAGGACCAGTGGCAGCAGGATTCAGTATCTTTGTAGCAAAGGCATGATGACCGAGATGTTTCCCATCCTGTCCTCCATCTCTCATTCTGATGATGCCTGAAGCAACATTTTTCTCACGATCCTATTGACAGAAGAGGTAATTAAATTGCATTGTGGGGTGTCCCATATACCAAATGTTTACAGAGAGGCCTGAAAATTTGAATTCTCCTATTTCCTTGACATTAGGTCCTTGGCTGAATTTCTGGAAAATTATGTCAAATCTGCATTTATGTTTATTTTCACTTGTAGGTACCTCAGTTATTTATGACCTGCAGCAAGATGAAATCTTTCAAGGTGCTTGTTTTAAAGTAATGAGTTCCACTATTAAGTGTGAAATCTTGAGTTAAATAATTAATTTGAATTTTGTTTTCCTATTTAAACATTTTAGTTATTTTCTTGGAGAAAGGTTAATTCTCAGTTTGTAACCACTAAAGTATGTTGCTTTGTAACTAAATATAGCTTTTACACTAAATTTGGCACTTCTTATTGCTAGCCAGAAGGACAGAGTAGCTCTGCTGATATATATTTAAGTTTATACCTCACTACCCAGTTTTTCAGATTAATTTTATTGGGTAAATTAGAAAATCATGTACGGCACAATTCTTGTTTACTAGCTTTGTGTTTACTTAGGATTTATTTCTTTGTATGGAAACAGGAATGCAACTAAAAATGTAGTGAGACAGCTTAGCAGTTGCATAGCACTGCCTTAATGAGGCTAGACTTCTAAAGAAAAGTGTAATTTGATTTAAATATTAATCTATTAAAATAAATTGGTATTAGCTAGAATTAGCACCTATTTGGTAATTTGGTCATAATATCCTTCAATATAGTAGCATTAACAAATCTAATCCTCTCATAATTAACTTTTATTCACAGATTGGTAAAGGACAATCTTTTCTGCTTCGTCCAACTCCCAATTGGTCGAGTTTGAATAAATTAGTCATTTAACTGAGCTAATTGAATATTATGAAGAAAATATTCTCTAGGTATTTGCAGAAGAGACTGCTGATCTCAGAAGCAAATGCAGTACTTCAAATACCTCAGGTTTCCAGAGTTTAGGTCATAACTTTCACCATTTCAGTAGTATGACCCACAACCTGAAGTATTGTTTCTGTTTTGTATGTAATTTTTTACTATTTAAGCAGATTATAGTAAGTTCAGGCCTTGGCATAATTTTAGTGGATGGATTTTTAAGGAGAAATACACTCAGCATAAATTTTGAGAAAATTTTTTCATATTTGTTTCTTAATCACTAAGCTTTTATCCATCTTGACAAAAGGTTCAGTCCTTTGCTTAGGAGGAGGAAGGATCAGCAATATCATTGCGGCAGAAAGCAGCAAGACCTGTATCCCAGAAATTTATATAAAAATGCCAGAAAATAAGTATTTTTATTAGATGTAGAACTGACTAGAAATGGTATTAAAAAGAAACTAGAAATGCCCAGAGTGTTAAAACTCTTCAATGTCTTTCACTTCTAAACTAAATTCCTTCATGGTTGTGAAGACATGCTGCAGACATACTTCTCCATGCAACACCCCCCAAATGCAACTGATGAATCCAGATGTGTGCGAGTAATTCAGTCTCTGAAGTCAAGATCTCCAAACATCTTGGGGGTCTTCTATACCAGAAAAGCCCAAAATTGTGCTGCTTTTCCCCTAGAAGGTCACATCTGGCTTGATATCATTTAGTTTTGCCATTAGATTGTATAACGAATGTATGATTCTATATAGACACACATTACAATAACAAATCTAACCCACTATGCCCTCATTTTTCTTTTTCAGATGCTCACATTTGAAGGTCAGTAGGTCATTCTCCAGGCAAAAATGGTCAAAGAAACTCTTAAAAATATTCTGTAGCTGCCCCCTAAAATGCAGCCTTTTTGATAGAATAATAATTTTCTAGTCTATCTTGTTCAGGAACATCAGTGCTGTGTTCTGGGGGGTGACACTCTGCTAATGGCATCTACCTGAGATAACAATATCAACTTTAAAGCCAGAGCTGACTCAACAGAACTCTGTATCATTTCAGACATTTTCAAATGTATGACTGCATGAACACAGCAGTGGACTTCAATTTTAGTTTGGCAATTCAAAATCTTGAAATCTCAAGTTACCTTTCTTGCTCCAAACATGCCTTTGTGCAAGCAGTGCACTTTCCTTTCACAGAATTTCTTTATTTTTAGTGTATAAGACAGGGATTTTAATGAATACCAAATATGTTATATTACAGAAAAGCTTTTCTGTATTCCAAGAATCCATAATGGAAAGAATCCAATAGAAAATTCCATGCCACTTTTTGGTAAGTAATTTTAATTTCTTTCCAGCATTCATCTGAATGTGGATGAAGGTGAAGCAATGCAGCAGCTTTGGGCTCCAAGACCACTCACGCATATTTGTCAGGAAAGGTCAAGTATGTGGGTGGAAAGTAGGTCCTTTGATTTTTAGCCCTAGAAAGCTTCATAGTGTCAAAAGCTCTGACATTTGGGTGTTGTAGCTTCAGATAGAAGTGACACAATGCATCCAACCTTCTAGAAAGCTGGAGTTTATGTGGTCACAGCCTTGGTTGGATGAAAGAATCTTTTCCTGATAAAATGATACTCTTCCTCCTTACATAGGGAAAGGAAAAAAAGACCAAGATTGTGCAGCAAAACACTGAAGGAGATAGTTATGTATTTTTTGGCATTGGTCTGCCTTTTGCAGAGCAGTGACTGGCACCACCAAAGTTTGACTGACCAGCTTCCATACAGCATGTGAATGTGCCTGCACAAGATTCCTGCTGGGCTGATAGATCTGTGAAAGCAGATGAAAAAGCTTAAGAGGACAAAATACTATGCCCCTGGACTATGAGCTTTGTTGACCCAAGTCATTAATTTTCAGAACCTCCTTAAAATAATAACTGCATAAGATTACAGCAAAGGCAAAATGGAAATCCAAGGAAAGGAACGATGTGGAAGGAAAACTCAGAATTATATTGTCTTGTAGGTGTGACACCTGAACAGATTAAGCTAAGCTAGATACAAGGTTCTTACATTATTTTAAGATAACCTCTATTGAAACAGGCCACCACAGGATTTTATTCCTGTTAACACTAGAAACACCAGAGACACAACATGTAAGAAAAAAAATCTCTTAAAAAAAAAAAAAATCGCTGTATATTTTCAATGTTGTTGTAGATTTTCAATATCATTGCTTATTTTCATTATTTATGGGTCTTATGAGACATATATCTGAAGAAGAAAGTAAAAGTATGGTACAGAAGTAACAAGTGCTTTTGGGAAATCATGTACCACCTCTTCTGCACTGAAGTTCCAGTGAAGCACTGCAAAAGCTCTGCCATGGATCTTAGGCAGAGCTAGTACATTGGGTGGAGGGAGAACCACCCGATGTTGAATTGTTTAATACAATGTCTTGCCACTTTTCCTGTGAATCTGTCTTGGAGGAGAGAGGGACTCCATAATTAGAGTCTATGCTATTGCATTTGATTTTGGCAGGTAAGTTTGCTGGTTACTGTGAAAAGTCAAAAACTTGAATGTGCTTACAAATTAAACTACCTTCTCATGCTCATGATTATTATTCATCTGCTTTAAGCTGAAATGGGACTATATGAAAAAAATCTTGTATTTCCACTGTCACTGAAACAGCTGTGCCAGGAGCAGAAACCCCCATGCAGCTGAGAGGATTCCCTAAAAACTCAGAAAAAAATTCAGAATCTGAAGATTAATTACACTTTTTGCTTTGCACAATATCTGTTGGAGTTATATTCTACTACTAATACTACTTTAAAACTTTTTTTCATAAAGTTACTAATTTTCTCACAGCACAGCATACCAAGAATGGTTAAAAATGGAATGAATCCTGTTTGTTATTTTCCATATTGTATCAATTTGTCTAAATTCATGTGTTCCTTAGGAGAAATTGCATCATGTTAATTCCTTCTTGCTCAGGTAAAATAGAAACACTACATATAATATTAAGCTATATGATCACAGAATCACAGAATGACCCGGGGACCTCACAGAATCACAGAAGGGACCTCAAGAATCATGTAGCTCCAACCCCCCTGCCTAGCAGGGCCACCAAACAAACACATTTACTAGATCAGGTTGCCCAGGGACCCGTCCAACCTGGCCTTGAACACCTCCAAGGACGGGGCATCCACAACCTCCCTCGGCAGCCTGTTCCAGGACCTAACCACTCTCCTAGTAAAGAACTTCCCCCTAACATCCAACCTAAATCTTCCCTCCTTCAACTTGGATCCATTTCCCCTAGTCCTGCTATTGTCAGCCCTTTCAAAGAGTTTACTCCCTTCCTGGGTGTAGGTTCCCTTCAGGTATTGAAAGGCTGCAATGAGGTCACCCCGCAGCCTTCTCTTCTCCAGGCTGAAGAAGCCTAACTCCCTCAGCCTGTCCTCATAGGGGAGGTGCTCCAGCCCCTTGATCATCTTCGTGGCCCTCCTCTGGACCCTTTCCAAAATCTCTATGTCTTTTTTGTACTGAGGGCTCCACACCTGGACACAGTACTCCAGATGGGGCCTCACAAGAGCCGAGTAGAGTGGGACAATCACCTCCCTATCCCTGCTGACCACCCCTCTCCTGATGGAGCCCAGGATCCCATTTGCATTCCAAGCTGAGAGAGCGCACTGCTGGCTCATGTTAAGTCTCTCGTCCATCAGGACCCCCAGGTCCTGATGATAAACTTTCATAACCAGCATCTTCCTTTCAGGAAAAAACACATGCACTGGTTGCCTTCCTCCTTCAACAGGGACACATGGGTTCCAACTGGCTGTCATTAAATTTCAGGTTTTAAAACCTCCAAACACACATACAGCAGAAATTAAAATATGCACTGTTGCTAAACTTGCCATGTGTACTGCAGGAGGAAAGTCTGAAACAGTGTTAACAGTTCAATATTTAAACAAAAAAATAAACAAGCAAACAAAAAAAAAAGTGGGGGAGAGGGATGATTCAGCATCCAATTTATCCTTATTTGACTATATGTCCACGATAAGATAAATTCTGGGACACAAACCAACAGAAGCCTTTTTTAAAGCTGCTGTGTGGTGAGGCTGGAGCAGGCAGCAAAGCAAAAGGTTGAGAAGTGAACTGGCCATTAACTTATCAATTCCAGGCCTTGGCTTTCTAATTGACAACCTCAGGGCTACTTTCATCACTTGTCGACTTCAAACCCACACTCAATTTTTCCTTTAGATAATGATGTAACTATAACATAACAGTGTTTCTGACATATTGCAGCATGTAGCAGTAGGAAGATTTCCTCCATAGTTTAGTTTAACAGGAAAGGAAAAAAACCACTCCACAACTGTTAAATGGTTTTCACATCTATCAGCCTCTCAAAGAAACAGTACGAAAACAGATTTTATACTCCCAGGATGCTGAAGCCACTGTTCAGTATTGACCCAACCCAAAAAACCTTCAGTACTTTAATACTGCTACAGATTTAACAAAAAATAAGCAGATGTTTAACACACTAAACCTGCAAAGCATGCATTTGTCTATAAAGCCTAAATAAATGAGGCCACAATAATTAGAAATGCACTTCAAATTAGAGAACTTGAGTTAAAAATAACACAAAAATGTCATTAAAAATACATTTCAGAACTCACCACTAGAAAATGTATGTCCTTCACAAAGAAAATATAGGAGAGACAGGAATGCTACAATAAATACATCTCTAGAGCTGGAAAGTCCTGAATTTCATTCTCACACAAAAATACAAGTGACCTGCTGAAGGGACCCACACCATTTGTGAAGAGTAATGTGCTCGGGTAAGTATGTTTATCGCACTTTGGCAAAAAAGAAAAAAAACTAAATTAATTTTGTCAACTTGCAGTATGTCCATAGGCAACAAAGCACCTGCCTGTAAGATAAACAGTAATATAACTGCCTTTTAATAGTGGATATAAAGGTTTGAGTCCTGCAGTCAACTCTGCTCAGGCCCTGGGGTCATACTAAACTCAGTGCAGTGGTTGGGGCCCCAAGCACATCAATCCAGGTAATGAAAGCAGCATCAGAAAAGGGAATAATAGAAACATACCTCTGAAGAAAAGCTGCATCTCTGGCTCCCATGTAGTTGACATACAGAGGGACAACAGTTTGGGTGCCTTGCCATATAGCCAGTCGCTGCTGGAACCGATATGCATAAACACACTGGTGTTGGAACAATGCAGATTAATAAAGCAAAGACACTGCCAGCAGACTTGACATGCTGTCAGCTCGTCTTCACTAGAATTTAGGCACTGATGGTGCAAATTGGCACTCGAGGAACTTCAATCATGGGACATTAACGAGGCCATGAATAGTTGGCTGGACTAGAAAAGTTCAGCCTCAGCCACTTAACATTACACATAGAGATGCCTCATTTCTAGGCAGCAATTGCTGCATACTTAAAATAGAATGCTCTGACTCTCATTTGAGGGGTAGCAGGGAAAAGCAGTAGCTCCTCTGAGACTGGACTTACTGTTTCCTCAGGCTGCTGCACCAGTGCTTTCCAGGCTTTCTAGGTCCATAAAGCTGCAGCATATTCTGTATTTCACAGACTGAAATTTTTTTTTCATTGCTTGTTTAGAGCCATAACAATCAGTTTTATGAAGACTGGGTATGCTGGTGCATCACCCACTTTGTTGAAGGTGTCATTTTAAGTGTTGTGCTGGCTGCTACCCCTTCTCTAGCAATAAGGAAGTGAGAGCTCTCCCTACAAATTGCCTGGACCATGTAATGGGCAAAGGTCTCTGGCTGCAAAATATTTATTAAAAAGTAAGGAGAAACTTATTTTATATCCAAATTAGCAGCTCAGCTAGTGGGCTATAGCGGGAGAGATAGGTGCGACAACTGGTACGGATTTTAGTGGGAATGTTGCCCTGGACATTTTGGGGTTATTTTGGGCAAAAGAGATATCAACACAAGAAGTATGAAAAAGTAGGCTGTTAAACCAACTTTTAGAGGCAGGTGTTTTCCCATTATTTTAAACTCAGTCCCCACCACCTTTGCATTTTTGCCACTCCAAGGCTGCCAGCAGCAGCACACACGGGTTCCTTTCAGGGTTGGGAGTGTGGGATTTACAAGCCTGTTTTGCCTTCCCACAGGCACTTTGAGCTTATAAATGGCACCTTTCGGTGTCCTGAATTATGAAGGGCAGCTAGTCCTGAATTCTCCCGTCGCTTAATGATCTCACATAAAATGAGGTCCACAAAACTTTTACTACCACTGCATTTCAAATTTGCAGGTGAAGAACCATCAGGGAAAGGATATGGACATGTCCCTTGCTCTTGCTCTCCTAATTTTCCAGGTGCAAGAAAGTTTCCTGCTTGGGCTCAAACAATTAGTTAACTCTCACGGTGAAGCCTGATCTAAATAAGAAGGTTGCAGTATGTTCCCTGTTATCAGGGAATATCTGAGGAGAAACCACTTGAGAGCAACACACACTAGCATCAAATTCAGTTGAAAAGAAAATTAGGTTAAAAAAAGCCATCTGATTTATTTATTGCCTTTTATTCTGCATCTTATTTTATTCACTTATCACCACTAAGTATATCTGACACTCAAGAATGATACACAATATTTAATTAAAGAATTAATTGTTTTCTCCCGCATTCAGGTAATAATAACATCTGATGTTTGGAAAACATACTGTATCTCAGCAATCCAAACAAAAGAAAATCTTTCCAGAAAAATTAGGGGACTTTTTTGTTACAAATTACTTCTGTATTTATATAAAGATTTAATGATTCATGGTGTGCCAGATACAGTGCTAATGAGCTTTGGGTTGTGTTTTTAATTTTTGCTTGATTTATTTTTCTGCTAAAAACAATTACTAAAGGCCACTGCATAAACCAGGAAACCTAGTAAAACTGTAGGTAAAACTGGCATTTTGTTTCAAGCATGGCTCATGAATCCAATTCACTTGCTGGCAAACTGCATATTTCAAATAGGACTTGTATCTCCTCCAAAAAGGAAGCCAGGTAAGATGCTTTCAAAAAACACATTTACAGCATTTATTAATGAAAAAAAGTAAAGAGGATAACTACTTCCATTTAATTCCTGGTTTCCAAGGATGAAGCATCTTAGCCTTTCTGCTTTCTCCTCTACTTTACAGTGAAAGGTAGATAAATTAGCAGAAATATAAGCTCTTAATTCTCAGTACCTCTTCAGAGGATACACATGCCCATAGGGGCTTAAAAACCTTCCTAGGGAGCATTGCTAATCTTACTCTTAACAGCACAGAATATTTAAAGAGTATTAAAAAAACATCTAGTCATAGCTTGGCAAGTCCTGCTTTTTTTTTTGTGACCTGGTTTCAATAAATAAACAAAAAAAGCAGTGGAAATTATTCCAAATTACTTTTCATCATTCAGTTATGCAGATCATCATCCACCTCTTTACTAACTAGATACTGATCACTGCCCTTCTACAACAAACCTTGTGATCTGCTACACAGACTCACAGAATAGTTTGGGTTGGAAGGGACCTTAAAGGTCATCTAGTCCATCCCCACTGCAATAAGCAGGGACATCTTCAACTAGATTGACTAGATCACACACTGATGCTTCTGCTTTTACTCTGCTTTCTCCAGCCCTTCCATCTCTGCCTCTGGGCCAAAGAAGATTTTCAGAAACCTAAAGATAATACAAACCACCTTTTGCAGCTTTCCTGCCCAGCTGCAGCCAAGCTACCGCTCATTTACACCACAGCCAAGTTAAGTCACTATCAGACTGCGGGATTTCAGTCTTTTAAGCAACATGTGTATTACTCCAAAGACTTTCAGATGACTTTTTAACTGAAAACATCCAGGATGCTGGGAGTTTTAACAAGACATCATAGTATTGCCTAGCAGCTGACAAGATTAAAGTTAATTAATGTTGCCTGGAAATAGAAATATGTCTGTGATGAGCTAGTCTTGTTATGCCCATATTCAATATTTCCTCTTCTTCCTTTGAAGATCATTTCACCAACTCAAAAAAACCTCAACATAACAAACAACCTCCCCCCCCAACAGATTGAGCCAATTAAAGATATTCACATCAACTAACCCCGCTCTCCAGTTCACTCCCTCCCGCAAAATCCCACTGACAATATCAAGAGTGGGGAATCAAACCCCTTTATTACTGAGTCTGCAGCAGATAAAGCAGCAATTGTGGTTATACAGTATTGGAAGTGTAGCTACAACATAGCGTGACAGCTTGTTAGTGTTGAAAATATATAAGCTCTTTGTAATTGTGCCTTTGGAATGCCATCTGTCTTGAATTAACGTCCACCTGGGATCATGTTTCGATGACCAATATGGACAGATTACTAGAACTTTAAAACCTCGCTTTCTTTGTAATTGACATTTAAACTGTTTGAAGTTTCTCATTAAGTCCTTTTTTACAAATTAGGTGCAGATGTATAAAGCTAAATGTACAGTACTAAGGGAAATTAGGTCACCTGAAAACTCAATAATAAAATGTATCAACTGTTTAAGTGCAATGAGTACATTAAAATTTAGAGATCAACTTTATGCTCTGATTTCTTCAAAATTTCATCATTTCCCTTTCATTGCTACAGAGCCCCTGATGCCAACCAATTTAATTAAAATGGTGGAGAAAGAAAGTGGAGTTGGCTGCTCAGGCTGGGACAACAGATCTACTCTAAAGAAGGCAAGGCAGGCAGCTGCAATGATACCTCTTTCATGGGGACATGCAAATCTTATTTGCACCAGTGATGTTTAGCGATTTAAAGGGCACAGGGACACTTGAGAAGTAAATATAGCACTGACAAGTAAGGGAAAAACTATGAAGGAGTCTTATTCAGCACCCATGTGGCTGGCTAACAGCACAACTGACCTCCAGATTCACTTGCTGTCAAAGTTCTGCAGACCTGCTGTGCTCCATAGCCTCATGGGGCAGGAGAGAGAAGCGTGAAAAGGTCAGTGGCTGAAGAAACACCTCTGTAAACAACATAGCTGATAAAAGAAGGATGAATCCAGTATTTCTTCTCTTCACATGAAGAGGTTTGGAGCTCAGGTTTGGAGTGAGAAAGAGATCCGGGAAAGACCACCACTGGGAGGCCACCTGACATGCAGTGGATGGGAGAAAACATCACATTGGGAATTCAAAAGATGGCCGTCAGCAGAAACCCTACAAAGCTCTTAGCGTCAAGGAGCTTTTATCTGTGAGAATGACCAGTAAGAGAAGAGGCTTCATGAGCAGCAGCCCAGTCTCCCAGAAAGGCATGAAAATCCCAGTAGGCCCAGCCTTTATGAGAAACCAAGAAGTTCTGCATAGGTGTATGAAGGTTCAATGCTGGAAGGCACCATGAGTCACCCAAGGGAACAAGTATGCTCCTTCCCCATGGAGAACCATGGAGCAGAAGTGGCACTTGGTCTTGAAGATGACATCCTTGGTGGCATTGTAACCCAGCATGATCAAGCAGGTTTGGTGAAAGGTCTATTAACCCTTCCTTCCAAAGAGATTTCTCCTGGGATAAATTAGGACACTACTTACATAAAATGCACAACTGCACCACAGTTAGCATCTTGAAATTATGCCAGGAGGTGTAACCTGGCTTCCTGCTCTTAAGCATGGAGGTGTGATGGAAGGAGCAGTCCTCTTCTAAAAGCTGGTGAACAAGCTGAATGCAGTCAACCAGATCTTCTTTCTTGTGCTTAGGTTAGATCATCTCCTCTTAAGCAGACTGTCTTCAGTACTGCTAGTTATTACTATTATTTTAAAACTTTTTCTGTTCACATCTCCTATGACTCTATTGTGGCAAGTGACTAAAACTCCTTTTGCAGAAGTGTAGACTTTCAGCTGAATTCTGCTTCCTACAATAAAGTGCCAAGCAGCTTTGCTGTGAAGCTGGATGTGCATCCATTTGCAAGGTAGACAGCAGCTCTCAAATGATGTTACTACAGGACAGCACAGGCTCCTTCTGAATGCTCATCAGCATCTTCAAGGGGGAATTCAGGCAAAAATGACACATTTTTAAAAGAGAAAAAAAAATAACCAGGCAAACTGCAGTGCCTGGGAGAAAACAAACCAATACAACTCAATAATGATGTTTTCCAGGAGGGAAACAGCCCAATTAATTTGCAAAGGGGAATGAGACAGAGGAGTAACTCATTTGCTGCTTCTACCGAATGAGGAAGACTTCTAAGGAAAGTGCATTTGTACCCAATTCTGTTTTGCTCACGCATTTTATGAATACCATCTTTCATTTGACTAGCAGGTCTGTAAAGGCATGCACAGAACCAGGCATGACTGTCCAGAACCGCATTAGCTTTAAGGAGACTAGTTGGGGTGCCAGCAGCGATTAGCTGGGCACGCTTGGCTTTGCACCCTGCTTCTCATTAGCATTAATTAGCCAGCATCATACCTCTACTGCTGCCAGGATGAGGACTGGCTCAAGCAGTAGTTTCACAATCCTTAATGCTGAGTATGAAGTTGCCAGAGAACACAACAGGGTGCTTATGTCAGCCCCATGTCTTTCTGCCAAGGGCAGAGGCGAGCAGAGACACAGTTCAGCAGAATGCTGGAATGGTGTGAAGACAGGTAATACCTCCTTTGGTGTAAGACCTCCCAACACAACTTTAGCTGCCAAAAATGTTTGAAAGCACCAGAGCTAAAATTCAGCTTCATCATGTGCTTTGCCTGACATGGTAGTGGTGGCTGACAAAAGGCTCTATTCTTTACATGCCCTCACACGTGGCTTGGTGACAGTGGCTGCAAGGTAAACTGAGGGTCCATCAGGTCCATCATCAGATAGAGGATGGCATTGCCAGAGACTCCATTAGCAGTGCTTAGTGTGTTCCCTCCATCCCCAATACCAGGTTCTCACTTTGCAAGCAACACATTGGTTTGGGCAAACCAAAGTGACCTTGTAGAAAAGCAGATTCTGCAGATACAGCTCACCTATTCCACCAGGTAAAGTGGTTTTATCATTAGAAAGTCACACGTTCAAATGAATTTCACCTCAAGGCCATCATTTCAAAAGACACACTTAAAAATGTGTAGAACATAAAATGAGTGATTTTTTTGAAAGAGGTTCAGGAGAGAAATCCCTCATGGAGTTAACACTTTATTGATATTCTTGGTTATAGCTCTACACTCACCGGGTAGGATCAGCTACTGCCAAAGACCATGATTCAAGTCTTTCCATTTAAACTTGCAACAAAGAATGAAACTATTTCACAACTAACAAAGAGGAGCCCTTTAATTTGCTAGAACAATTTCAGCTCTTATTCCATTAGCACCCTCCAGTGTCCAATCCATGAAAAACAACATCATCACTAATTTGCCAGGGGGACACAAACTCTGTAGTGTGAAACTGTGAGCAGCATTAGATTCCTGGGAGGGAATACAGCAGAAACAAGAGAAGAAACTCCCAATGCTAGAAATTTTAGATGACAAAGGTGCAGTCCTTGAAGATGATCTGATGCAGAATTATTACTGGTCCTGTATTATCTCCTGCACAGAGGTTCAGTAAGCCTTGCTACACTATGGCAATCTGGTATGCCCATTTGGTGACACAGCCATAGTACTAGCTCTTTAATGGCAGCTCTCCTGAAGCTTTTTCGTTGGTAGCAGATCTGCTGGTGTCTGCTCCCTTGGCATGACAGGTTCTACATGCCCACAGGGTATATTCTATGCTCTGCAGCACTCCGCTCACATGTAAGCTTAATGATGCTGCTTTTTGGTATGGGCATAAAGATATGCTTCTGCTGGAATACACCAAAAAAAGAAATGCATGTAAAAAAAAGCTCTCATATATGCATGAAGTACTTGGGTAGCTGAGGGAAAACACATGAACATGCTTTCGTGTGCTGTGTTATCCTCTTACACTGTAATGATCAAGCACAGAGAAAGCCCTTCATAAAGGTCTATCTTAACATTTTTATCAATGATGCTTTACTAGAACTTTTTCTTTAAAAGCACAATTGACACTCTTTAACAACAACACAAAGCTAAGAAAGCCCTGTCTGACCATGGTTGGAAGAGACCAGCCTCCTCTTCCAGTCCTGAACAGCAGCTACCTACATATATTCTCCAGAAACAGGCTGTAAAAGGAGTCAGGCTGGAGAAAAGACCTGGGTGCTACTCAGGGCAGTGCTGTTGTGGGCAAAAGAGACTGACATGGATTTTATGGGCTCTCAACACTGCCTCTAGCACAGCTTAAACCAGTTCTGCTGTCCCTAAGGTCCCCCAGGAACATCAGCATCAATATTGTGAGTTCACAGTAACATGTATGTTACAGTTATTACTGACTGCACACTCTTTTGTCAGTCAGCTATAAAATATTTACAGTATCATAGTCTCAGCAGAGAATGCAAGAATGTAAAGCTTCAAATATTGAGATGAATTAACTCTTAATTGCCTGCCTTGTAGTATCAGTGATTAAAAAAATCTACTTGAAAACCTCTCTTAAACCAGCACAGACTCAACAACCATTCATTCTGTTAGAAGTTATCCTCTGCCCAAGGGTAATATGCAGGCACACACCTGCAGGCAGAAAGCTGGGCCTCAAACTCAGCCAGATCTTCAGAGGAAAGATGTGGTGGAGCCCTCATCTTATATAGCCTCTGTCACTCTGAGCCTTATTTTGCAAACTGACCAGTGGTGGGATCCATGATGGGGATTAGGTATTATCAGCAGAGCCTTTCCTCACCCAAAGTCCATGCCCTGACAGCTATTTGGCAGGTGATCTCTGTCCCTTTACAAGTGCATGTATGTCACCTACATAACCCTCCCTCATCCTGCCCCTCCTGCACTGGACTCACAAGGGCCTCCCCAAGCCCAGGACAAGGGAAGGTGATGGGGCTGCTTATGGCCTCTGACCACATTATAACCCACACTTAAGTCCACCAGTCAGCTCCATCCAGGAGGAGTAGGTTTATCAATGGAAGAGTACTGCCCCAAAAAAAGAAGGCCCACAAGAAGACTCTTGCAACTCTCGTGTGTTCTTTGCCCTGACTCTCCCTGTTGTAGATGGCACTTGGGGACCATTGGAAGCTTGCGTAGTCAGGGGCTCAGCACAGGGATGGGGAAGACTACAAAATAGTTCGGGTTGGGAGGGACCTTTAAAGATCATCTAGCTAGTCCAACTGCCCCTGCCCTGGGCAGGGACACCTCCCATGAGACCAGGTTGCTCAAAGCCCCATTCAGCCTAGTCTTGAACGCCTCCAGAGAGAGTGGGGCATCCAAAACTTCTCTGAACAACCTGTTCCAGTCCCTCACCACCCTCATACTAAAGAATTTCTTCCTAACGTCTAATTCAAATTTCCACTCTTTAGTTTCAAAACTGTTACCCTTTGTCTTATTGCAACAGGCCCTGCCAAAAAGCTTGTCCCCATCTCGCCTTGTCCCTTGTCATATTGCTACATGCCCTAACAAATAGTCCCTCCCCAGCTTTCCTGTAGGTTCCCTTCAGGTACTGGCAGGCCACTTTGAGGTTTCCCCAGAGCCTTCTCTCCAGGCTGAACAGCCACAAATCTCTCAGGCTGTTCTCCGAGGAGAGGTGCTTCAGTCCCACATATCATCTCAATGTGGCCACCTTCTAGACTTGTTCCAACAGGTCCACGCCCTTCTTGTCTTGAGTCCTCCTGAGCTGAAGACAGTACTACAGGTGGGGTCCTACCAGAGCGGAGAGGCAGAGTCATCTCCTTCAACCTGCTGGCCACACTGCTTTTCACGCAGCCCGGGATACGGGGCTGACCTACCGTACATCAGCGGGCGACCGGCCAAGAGCAATTTTGTGGCAAATTGGAAGCAACTAATTGTTACAAACTGGAAGAAACTCGTGTGCCCGAGCGCGGCCTTACGGGAAGGCACCGAGCGGAGGGTGCCCGGGGGCGGAGGGGAAACACTGACGCTCACCCTTCCGAGGCTCCCCGGGCTGCCGCCCAGCGCGACAACGGCAGACCCCGGGAGCCTGTCCCCGGCGCGGAGGTACAGTGGAGGTTCCTCGGACCCCGCAGCCTCTCCCGGTCCCTGGGCCCACCCCAGCCCCGCCCCTCCGCCTACAAGACCCCTCCCTGTCGCTCCCGCCCCACCGCGGCCTGAGCGCAGGAGACCCCCGTTAGGAGCGGGGCTGGGGGGACAGAGGCGGCGCTGGGGGTCCGTTGGTCCCGCCCTCCCCACTCCCCCTTCCCCGTGCTCGTGTCACGTCACTCACAGTCTCCGCCTCCCCAGGCACAGCCCAGCCCGCCAGCAGACCCACGCCGCTGCCGCCGCCATGATCTTCTCCTCGATCCCACCCACCCCCTAATACCCATTGGCTGGGGAGTTCGCCGTCGCCGCGCCCTTCCTTTCCGCCCTGCTGATTGGTCCGCAGGGGGAGAAGAGGCGTGTCCCCGCCCCACGCCCCCCACGTGCCCGAGCTCAGCGGGGAGGTGGCGCGGGGAGGTGGATTGCGCCATCACGGGAGCGGGCGCGTGCCTGTGCCCCTCCGCCGTTACGCGCGCGTTCCAGAGGCCGGCCGTTATAACGTCGTTTGCCCGGCGGGTCTGCGTGGTGGTAACTCTTCTCCTCCCGGTTCCGGGAGGACGCCGCTCCCGACCCGGCAGGCCTGGGCTCGGCTGCGTCACCTGCACCGAAACTCTTCCGGGACGGTGCATGTGAGGGGCTCGGCGGCTCCTCGGACAGATCAGCCCCGCTGATGTTTCCCTTCCCGAGCCGGCCGCTGTGGTAGCGCAGCAGCAGCCAGGTGGGTGCTGCTGTGTGCCTTGGTGTGGCAAGAAGTTACTCAGCTGGGGTGTGTTTGTGGTGAGGCTGCTGGACTCGGCACGCTTCTGGGGAAATCATGGAATCACAGAATGTGTTGAGTTGGGACCTTCTAGTCTGTCTAGTCCCCCTGCGGTGAGCTGGAGGGACTTCCTGCAGTAGGTCAGGTTGCTCAGAGCCTCGGCAAGCCTGGCCTTGATTGTTTCCAGGGAGTGGGCCTCCACCATTTCTCTAGGCAACTCATTCCAGTATCTCAACACCTTCATGGTGAAGGACTTCTTCCTAATGCTTAAATCTAATTCTACTCTGCTCTACTTTAACACCATTGCCCCTCATCCTATCACTGCAAGCCCTGGCAAACAGTCCCTCCCCAGCTTTCTTGTAGGCCCTTTCAGATAGTGGTAGGCTTCAATGAGGTCTTCCCAAAGCCTTTCTTTCACCAGGCTGAGCAGTAGCAGGCAAGACTTGCTGCTGCTCCAGCAGAGGGTTTTGGCCAGGTGTCTCTACCTTCAGGGGTCAGTTCTGGCTGAATATGCTTCTACTTCTGTGTTTCTCTGGGGAGATACGGGCTACAAAGGGGAATGATTCATTCTTGTAGAGGAGGATAGTTTGGTGTTATGTTTCGAGAAACTCAAAAGAATTTATTGGCATTTAGACACTTATTCTATTATCCTGTGACCCCTTCACATCCATAGATTTAATAGAATAAATAGATTTAATAGAATAAGACTAAATAATTAACATTAATGATACTAAAGAAGCAATATTGATTCCAATACCAATGTAAAATATACATGGGTCACCCTCAGGCAGTGGTGTCATCAGGGAGTTGTGCAGTCCCAGCACTGACAGTAAATGTTGGACAGTGCAGAGGTGCAGCTTTGGGAGAAATTGAAGGACTCAGGGTCCAGCAAAGAATTCACTGGATCACAGCCACCAGGAAAGAGAGACCACTTCACAATAAACTTTAAAATTTATATGGAATATAGTGGTATGAAATAGTACTGTTAGCAGCTTGGGTCAAGTCCCCAGGTCTTGCTGTTCCTCATTCCTGCACCTGACAAGGCTGAAAAACACTGAGGCCTTGAATGCCATGTACAATAGTTGGCTACAAAGTGAGTATTTTCACAAATTCAGACAAGAGTCTTCTCAAAGCGCAGTTTTCCCTAGCATTAGATAATAGTCCTATGTCACTCAAACCAGGACAAGTCAAGGCCAAAGGTAACATATTAATTAGCAGAGAATGAAGCTGGAGTGAAAGTAAATGCCCTTAAAATGGGGCAGGGCTTCTGCCCACCTTCTTTGGTCCACAGTTAGACTGAGAACAGGTTTTTCCTAGCCATGCTGCTCAGATTTGTTGGAGTGGCCACAAAGTGCAATCCCAGCAAGCTCCTCCAGTAGTTCAGCCAGGTTTCCGAAGGACAGGAGGTTCGATCGTGCCACCAATCTGTCCCATCATCCCCTCTCCCTACCTTCCCACCACTGCTGAACAGGTTACCCATTTTGGACAAAGTCTGGCCACAAGGGAGAGAGATTCTTAAGACAGTTTCAACAGCAATAATAAAAGCAAGAGAAGAATAATGAACAAAACCAGTGCCCCAGCTCCTTGTAAAGCCCGGACTTGCATCCACATAGGTCAAGTTCAGGTCCTCACAGAAGAATTATTTGTTTACTGGTATTGTGCAGTTTTGCCATATGATTTTATTCTTTCCTTGTTGCCCAATTTGCTTTCCTGTGTCAGAGGGCCATGTAGAAATTTTCCAGTCCAGCTTAGCATCGCTTTACTGGTGGTGTCAGCGAGTGTGAGTTTCCCCTTCTAGCAAAATGAAACACACTGTTTTGAAGAACTGTGCTGAAGCATGAAAGTGACCTGCTCTCAGCTCCCCTCCCCTCTGCAATCTTGCGTGCTAGGCATGGGTGATACCACTTAATTCTGACATAGCCTGATAACAAACATTTCCTGGTATCACCCGTAGCATGATAGCGCTGACCCTTTTCAGCATAGATAGATACACTGAACTGTGTGTGGCAGAGGCTCTTCCTTCTCCCACTGGTCTCTACTGCCTCCCTTCCTCCTTCCCTTTGTCCTCTCCTCCTGCTAATTTTATCTCCACAGAGAACTCTTCCTCATGAGGGATGAAATGGCAGGAGGTGGTGGATGAGAGCCTCGGGCTTGGTCTCCTGTACCTCTCTAGGGACAGGGGATTTCTGTCTAACAAACTCTTTTGTCTTTTCCTTTTCTGAGTCCAAAACTCCCAAGTGCACAAAATGCACTTCTCCACTTTACTGTGATGAGGCCATTGAGCAGTTGGGGGACAAAAGAGATGTGTGCCCCATGCCAGACCCTCTTGGCCATTGTTTCTGGATGAGGACAGGGGTGCAGCCAGGGCCAGACCTCCCAAAAGGTGGATTTCCCTTGCAGCAATGGCATTTGATGCAGCAATGTCAGATGGAGACAGAACAGTGTGGTGACAGCAGATCAGCTGTTGCCACTGTGTGCAGAGTGGCTTGCAGGTTTCATCAGAAGACCAAACATCCTTTTGCCAGTACGATTAACTGAGAGATGATTTTGCATGATCCAGTGTTGCAAAGCCTAGGGTAGCCTGACCTGGTCATTTCCAAATGACATACTCCCCTTCAACTTGTCAAAGATTGTAGGAACACCGTGAGGTCAATTAAAACTCATTACTGTCTTTTCCCATCTGTATTCTGAGAAAAGTACTGTTCATCTCACACTTTTAGAACTGGAGGCCAATTAAACATGCTGTGTTTTCTATGACTTGAATTAAGCCAATGTAACATTTTCCATGATGCCCCGAAGGTGTTTATGAGCCTAACTCCCACTGACATCCTCCAGAGTTGGGCACTAAGTGCTTATGATGGTGTGAGTATTATAGCAGCAGCATCTTCGGGGTCTTAGACCCTGAAGCTGTATGTACATGAAGAGTATGTGGAGAAAAGGGTCTCTGAGCTCAGCTGGGGCTGGTGGTCAGTTGGCCAGTGCTATGTATCCCTTTGCATAACCTCCTCTTTGCAAATCCTTCATCTGAACATGTGGTAACTACACTCAGGAATTAATCTGAGAATGCAATCCTCCAACTTTTCTGAGAGAAAAACAAGTTATGAGGATCAAATGATTCATAGGCTGCACTGCTGAAAATAATTTTGCAATTTTAATGGACTAGGAAAAATAGTCTAATAAAAGATAACTTCCCACAGTCTTCCTTCTGTTATTTCAATAAAGCTTCAGAGCAGCCACACAGCATTTCATGTACACTGTTTTGTTTTCAGTTGTTGTATTTGAAACGCCTTTTCTGCAATGGTGATCAGTCATCTTCTGAGCTGTCGAAAGGATAATATTGCTATGAAAGAGCAAAGCAAACAATGTGGAAGAAGTTATGATTGTGTGCCCCTGTGCTGAGATGCATCTGGGCTTCACCAAAACTATATTAATATGAGAACAGAAATAAGCCAGCAAGCACTGAACAACTTGCATGGGTGAAAAATGAGTTTCCCAATGTCTAGACATTGCACTGTTACATTTAAGAAAATTGCAGCCTAGGTCACAGCCCAGCAGTGCATGGTGTTTTAATCCACCATAAATCCATCAGCCAGAGCCTATGCATTAGGTGGGATGGAAAGTGGATTTTGGTGAAAATGGATTGAATAGCCCTGGTACATTGAGGATCATTTTTTCAAGACAAGCTCTCTCTGCAGCCTTGAAAGGGCTGAAGCAACCAGCCCCAGTTTCTCAAACACATGAAAAGCACAGCTGAAGCAGCTGCTTCCTCCTTCTGGGGAGGGCAGAGACCTCCTGCTACCATCATCCCATTGAACCACAGGGAAATCATGGCTTTATGTGGTTTTGAGGAAGCTCCTCAGGAAAGAGGAGCTCATCCCAGCCTCCTCCACAGAGGTGCTGCTTAGAGATTGTTTGTCCAGATAAAACCATAATTCAAAGAACATGCTTCATGTTATCAATTATAGGAGGCCTGGTTCTAGACATTCATTACACTGAATACTTGTTGCCATAATTCAGATGCTGTTAGGTACAACGCAGCTCTCAGAGATTACCAAGAAGTGTCTGCGTGGAGTCACTGGAATTGAGGGAAGTTGAAATATTTCCATTATGGAAAGCAGCACCCACCCTATGTGCTCTTTACAGCAGCTAGAAGAACTGAGAGGAGAGAAAAGGAGAGGAGACAGCTGGATGGAGTTTGTAAGAGAGTTTGAAGCAGAGAGATGTGCTTGCCAATACAAGAAGTGGTTTGGTTTTCTTCTTCACGCCTTGTACATCCTCACAGTGTGTTTGGTGCTCTACATTAAGCAGATGCTTTCACATGGCTGGAATAGAGCCATTTCCTGAGTATTAACTAGTCTCTTTGTGATGAAGGATGCACAGGAATGGTTCAAGATGCTCTCCCCTGTATAGGTCACCTTAGACTTCCGAACATGTTGCCCGTTCTGCTGCTGGGGATGTTCTGTGGAGTGGGGCCTACCATCAGTGACAATGCTTCTCCCTGCATTGGCACTGACTCCAGCCTGACAGTGCTCATCGTACTAAACACCTTCCATGGTCAAGGAGAGGGACTTGGAAGAACAATTAATCCTTCCTGAACTGCCTTCTACAGTAGCATGTCCTTTCCTTGACCACAGGCAGAGCACCAAAAAAGTCCCCTTAAGCATTTAGCATGGATATCAGTGAAGTTGGGTGGGACATTTCCCTTCCTTACCTGGTGCTGGGAAATCTCTGCTGACAGCATGCTGGTGATTTTACTTAACCAGAGGAAGGCTGGTTTAGAAGCAGAAATATTACAGGCATGCAGATGGTTGGAGAAAATTTATTTAAAAAAAAATCCATTGTGATGGGTTTCCTATGTGAAGTAGTCAAGCTGTGGGAAGGAAATGAGGACACTGGTACAAAAGTGCTGGTATTTTGACAGATTTCCAAACTCAAAACATTGTGTATATCTTATAGTTGATTATAGATAAACACTCTGGTATTTACATAATTGACTTCTTTTACTTTTGAGTCATCTCTCCTCATATGTTTGATGGTGTTTTTGCCTTTCTGGAGGTTCATTAAACTCACTGTGCTGCAGGATGCTTTGAAAGCCAGTAGATAATCTTGGAGCTGTCAACACCATAATGGTTGGTGTGCCATTAAAATGGATCACAGAAACGTTCTTCTATAGGACCTGAACTCAATATGTTGTGTCAGTATGCAGTATAGATCCCTTAATCCATACGCTATTATTAAAATAGTGGATTAAGGAGTTGTTTGGGATCAGAGTGTGCTGTATATGTAACAACACAATTGAGCTCAGCTTAGTATTTATTACTCAATGCAAAAATTGATTGAAGGATTCGTAGACACTGATAATATCACAGTTTTATATTTGATCACTAAATGGCTGTCTTTTCAGTTCTTGTTAAGAGCTGAGAATATAATAATCACTTTGTGTGAAAAGGTAAAAAATTAATAACTGATATAAATCTGTTACTAAAATATTTTAACTACATATGAATATAAAATCTGGTATTTAGATGGATTTAAAATGCATTGTATAAGAATGTGCATGTCAAGGATAATGACTCCCCAAATATATTTTCTTTAACAAAGANCTATATCAAATGTGGTCTTTAGATGGATTTAAAATGCATTGTATAAGAATGTGCATGTCAAGGATATTCAGACTTCTGATATAATGACTCCCCAAATATATTTTCTTTAACAAAGAGTTCACAAGCTGTTTTACAGATCAGCGTCAATTTAACCCAATGCAAACCAGAACCATTTTTTCCATACAGTTTTTTTCTGTCAACACTCTCTCTGAATTTGTTAGAAGGGGAAATTTTATTCAACTGGGTGGTAAAGTTGAACTGAGTGAGACACTGGCAGTTTTATGGACTTATCTTTAATGCAACAGAAGGTTGTCAACAAGCCTTTTCAGTGACATCTCCACAGCAGCACTGCAAGCAGATGATTTGAGGATTACCAGGCTGCTGGGCAGGTCAGCTGGCATCTTAAAAATCTCTTCTATAAAGGACCAAATCTGCAGCCAGAAGCTGTTTACTGGCTGGGAAGGGGGAGGGAAGCAGGGTTTGTTTAAAAGGCAGAGATTCTCGGGTTTATTTATTTGTGTGCCTGCCACAGATCCCTGTCTTTAAAGCTTTCTCTGTATAATGGAGCGCTGAACTCTGTCTGTTTTCTGTTTTTGAGCAAGCCAGTACACAAAGCAAAATTTCAGTGGTGAAGTGCCAACATAAAAATCATATGTAGAAATCATATGATATTTACTAAAAGGTAAGTAGAACAGAGCCATTTGTAGCCAAGGTGGAATGTGCTGGTACCAAATTCCCATTATTCTGCAAGTTCTACTTAAAGAATTGTTTCTGATATCAGTTTTATGTTTGATTGCATTGAAATTTCCTAAAAAAAAAAATTCAGCTATTGCTAGTGCAGCTTCCTCTTGTAGTTCACAGAAGAGTCTGTGTATTTCTGAATTAAGGTTCAAACACTTCCATATCACGCAAATTAAACTCCTGCTGTAAGCCTGCCCCAGTAGGAGCTTTCTCTTCCACAGACTGTCTGTCTGCTGGTGGTATCTGTTGGTTTTCAGGTCTACTTCCTACATATGTACAGCCCCTGGACAGGATGCTGTGGTTTGTAAGAAGCTTATGAAACCCTGGGCAGGAGGGCAGAGTAAATACAGTCAGCATAAGGCATCCACAGAGGCATCTCTTTGGGAGAAAGTGTGAGTTGCTTATAGGGAAGACTATTGTCTTTGTAGGCAGTTATGCTCATGTCTGCGGTGACCAGAAAGCCTTCAGATTCTGAAAAGTGCCAGAAAAATCAGTGTTAAAGAAAGTAAGGACCTTTGGTGAACTTTCAGTGAGGGTCCAAAAGACCAGTTGTGGCCAAAGTCAATTGTCAGTAGGAAATGGGAGGGGAAAATCATGGAATATCAGAAGGATTTGGGAAAGGACCTTAAAGATCATCTGGTTCCAACCCCCCTGCAGGGGCACCTCCCACTAGACGAGGTGGGTCAAAGACCCATCTAGCCTGGCCTTGAACACCTCCAGGAATGGGGCATCCATGGCATGTCTGGGCAACATATCCCACTGTCTCACCATCCGCATAATGAAAAATTTGCTCTTAAAAAACCTAGAATAAAGCTGGTGAGATCTGATGAATCAATTTCACTACATAGCTCTCTGTGAGGCAGCATTTAAGGAGTATCTAGTTTTTATCAAAACCTAATCTAAAGGTTTTTACAATTTTGCTTTTAATTCTCCCTAGTTTAAAAGTCAATGTATAACTTTGCCCTGTGGTACTAACAATTTCAATTAGATTGCTTCTAGCTTCAGAAGTCATGCTCAACTATAATAATTACTATAAATTAAAGAAACATTTCATTAAGTCTTAGAGAAGTTAAATCTAGCCTGCTTAAACCTAACAGACTTTCCATCTTTTCTTTAACATGTCTGAAGTCCCTATATAAAACATTGTATGCAGTATATTATCCTTCAAAGACAAAGTAGAAAATTAGAAATCAGAGCTTTCAGTGATTTTCAAAAGGATTCTCTCAACCAGTAAATTTGCTGAGATCAAAAGGGAAGAATCATAGAATAGTTTGGGTTGGAAAGGAACTTAAAGATCATGTAGTTCCAACCCCCCTGCCATAGGCAGGGACACCTCCCACCAGATCAGGCTGCTCAGTGCCTTGTCCAACCTGGCCTTAAACACCTCCAGTGAAGGGGCATCCACAACTTCTCTGGGCAGCCTGTTCCAGTGTTTCACCACCCTCACTGTAAGGAATTTCTTTCTTATATCTAGCCTGAATCTACCCTCTTCCAATTTACATCCCTTATTCCTAGTCCTTCACATATCCTATTTAAAAGTCCTACCTCAGCTTTTTTGCATCTCAGTAGCCTCAGAGGTGTATGGTGGAGATACACTTTCCATGGCATGGAAAATAAAGGTTGTCACAATGATTTTAATGACATGTAAGAATTGTATGCCATCAACTTGCTTAGAATTGTTAACTGTTTTACAGAAGCAGCCAAATAGCTATCGCATGGCAGGGAATTTTTTCTTTAACAAGGACATAAAAAGTGTCCACCTAAGAACCCAGCGGTGAAGAATATGTTGAGTTGGAAGTGACCTTCAAAGACCATCTTGTCCAAGCCTCCTACAGTAAGCAGGGACATCTTGCACTAGATCAGGTTGTTCAGAGCCTCATCAAGCCTGGCCTTGAATGTCTCCAGGGATGGGACCTACATCACCTCTCTGGGAAACCTGTTCCAGTGCCTCACCTCCCTCATGGTGAAGTGACCTGCAAGTTAAATGCCAGTAGAGGAATACTAGTAGGGGCATAAAAGTGCCCACACCTCCTGTGTCTCACCTTTTCAGGAAAAAAAGAGTTGTGCTTTGCATACAGCAACATAGACACTTGGTTTCAGGTGGGTTTCCATCAGTTGTGGTATAAAAGGACCTACTGCTACTTGCAGGACTTCCTGCACTGCTGGTGACTTCAGAGAAAGGATCATAATGATTGCTCCCAAAGAGCTTTGGTTGAAATCAGCTAGTTTAAGAAGGACATCCTGGTAAACCCTCCATGTTTGAAATGGAAGGAGTTCAGGGTTATCTCACAAACATTTCAGCCTGCCGATCTAAGAGGAATACAAGTCTCTGACACAGCCACAACTGGAAGGAGACCTTAGTTTCAAAGTCCAGGTAAAGCAACATTGGTTTTCTCAATTTAACAAATGGTTAAATAGCCTCAAAGACAAAATATTATTGTCTGATATATTACTATAAAACTATTGGACTAAAAATGTGGATCAGCAGATCTGTTCTTCTCCAGATGACTGTGAAAGAAAGTTGGCTAATGAAGGACATCACACTCACAGAATAAGCCTGGAGCCCAGTTAAGCTTGACAAGAACACTTTTGACAAGGAGATGTAATTAATTGTTTAGAATCAGTGAAACATACTTTGTAACTGTTACTCTTTGGCTTTCACCCCAGAGCTGCTGCTGGAGACGTAGGGAATCCACTGTAGATACAGAAGGGCTGAACATAAGATGTGACAAATTTTGTAAAATTTTTGAAGATGTTTACATCACACGAGAGCTCCCTACATATATGTCACATTAGCCTGGCATTTCCTATTTATATTTTTAGTTTCACTTTCCCAGTTTCAATCTGTCAAAATAACTCCATCTCAGACCTTGTTTTTTTCCTTCAAAACCCCTCAGCCATATGGAGGAAACATTAAAATTATTGCATACAAAGTAAAAACAAAAGCAGCTTAGTGTTAGCGCAAGAGGCTTAAATCAAGACAATTAAACCTAAGTTAAACTGAAAGTAAAAATTGCAAATAATTTTGGCTTCTACACACATACCATGCACCACACAGAAAGCCATTATCACCCAAAGCAGAAGCACACGGTCATCCAAAGAAAGATGTTCTTCCAAAATATTGAAATAAACTTCCAAGAGAAAGACATGATCTAAGAAAAATCTGTATTGGAAATATTTTTGAGAAGAGATCACTTTCCAGAGTTTCACCACGAGAACACTCACTGCTACATAGGCAGTGGTCTTCTTTGACTGCTGTTTCATGAAGAAGGTCATGGGGTGTTTTGAGTAGGGACAGGGCCCAGGATAATCCTCCTGTAGCCCAGCTTTCCACTGCTGTCTGTTATTTTAATATTGTGATTTAGACTTAGTGATGCTGTGAGTGACAGCACTATGACAGCCACCTGTGTAGGTCCCATCTAATAACAGTTGGCCTGATTAATCATCATGGTGCTAGATTATTTAGAGGTAGCCTTTGGTTGTCTGTTTTTAAGAGAATAGTTGAAAATGAGGTTGCTACACTTGGTGGCCACAGTATGAATTTAATCTCTTCCACGTGTAACAATCCTGGCAGTGTTCACCTTGGGCTGCATCAGAAGAGCCATGGCCAGGAAATGGAGAGAGGTGATTCTGCCCCTTTGCTCTTGCAGGACCCCACCTGGAGTACTGCATTCAGCTCTGGAGCCCTCAGCACAAGACTTCTGGAGAAAGTTGAGAGGAGGACCATGAGGATGATCAGGGGGCTGGTGCACCTCTGCTAAAAGGACAGGCTGAGTTTGGGCTGTTCAGCCTGTAGAAGAGAAGGTCTCCCCTTNCAAGACTTCTGGAGAAAGTTGAGAGGAGGACCATGAGGATGATCAGGGGGCTGGTGCACCTCTGCTAAAAGGACAGGCTGAGTTTGGGCTGTTCAGCCTGTAGAAGAGAAGCAGCCTACCAGGGACCTACAGGAAAGCTGTGGAAATACTGTTTGCAAGCGATAGGATGAGCTGCATTAAAAAAACTAAGAAGAATAAATGTGTGTTTTTCATCCTCACAAATAATTGTGAAGGGCTAGAACACTTCCATACCAAACCTGGCCTCTGGCTTGTGCTAGCTGTGGGAAACATGTCCTCTCCCAGGGCAGGGTGACCTTCCATGCTCCTGCCAGCCCCCACACTTCATGGATAGCTATGGTCAACATCTGCCGTGGGTGTAGTTAGGGCTCTGCTTGCCTCAGCTCCTGAAATAAAAATGTGGTGTCTACACATGTTATCTGGCAGGACCAACAAAGCTGGTGTGGTAGAGTTTGTGTTATAGGGATGTCATGGTTTCAGCTGAGATGGAGTTAACTTTATTAGCAGCTGGTGCAGAGTTGTATTTTAGATTTGGGATGAGAGCAGGGTTGATAGAACACTGGTAGTTTTGGTTGTTGCTAAGCTCTCGAGGCCTTTTCTGCTTCACACACCACCTCACCAGTGAGTAGGCTGTGAGTACACATGGTTTTTTCTCACTTCTATTGTCCTGATTCTCTACCTCATCCAGGCCAGGGGGAGTGAGCAAGTAGCTGTCTGGTCCTACTTGTTGGCTGAGGTTAAATGACAAGAAGGAAGCAGCAGCAAAGCATAGGAGGCCCTCCCTGCACTGGTGAGGATACTGGGAGCAGAATTCTTGTTTCTGTTGTGCCCAAGGAGGGGTTGAAAGAGAGAGAAGGGACCTGAAAATGTGAAATATTGTCAGATCACAGCCTCTCAGAAGAGCAGAGCCTGGTGGGGCTGAGAGGATGACCTCAGGCTCAAGCTTATTGTCTTCTAGGATCTGTAACTCAAAGAGGCAACAGAGCTGTGTAAGAGTGTGCTTGGAAATACTGGAAGGTCAGCACATTCATCTTGCTCAAGCTGTGTTATGACAGCATTTATCTTCTTCCACTGTCTGTTTTTGATACCATTAACAAGAACAAACTTCTTTAGTAATAGCTTTTGAAATATGACTTCCCAGAAGTCCAGAAATGTGTAATTGGTTGATATTCCAAATAGAATTTCTAAAACTCAACAAAAACATGGATTTGCACCAATAACATTGTTTTAATACAATTCAGATCTCGCATCACCTCAAGGTTTGAAATTATCCCAGTTCCTTTCCTTCCATTCCAGCCAACCCAGACTTTACTGCAGCAAATAGAGCTCTTCTGCTGACTACTGTAAGGTTTGTAAGAGCATATTTATTTCTTCTTCCATTAATTTCTCTTGGTGTGGCTAGACCTGACTTGGATTAATTTCTGCTATGCAGTGTATAGCTCAGGCTGGGAGATTCAAAGCCAATTAGATGTGCAAGAGGGACTATTTTTTCTTTGCTGTCATCTGTTCGCAGACCTAGAACTCTTAATATTTTTCATGCCATTTCTGTTTCCTATTTATCCCTTTTCTCTTTGGCAGCTCTTTTCATCAAGGACTCTAAGTCCTGCACAGAGACCGTCCAATGGACTTTCCTTATGGGCTCCTGCTGGGTATTTGTTTATTTGAACATTGTGCACCATGATTGCTCTTAGAGAACACAGAAGTGTTCTTCTGCATTTAATTACACGACAGATGGCTCACTCTGGTCATTTTTCTAGCAATCCTTTGAAGAGCTGAGTGAAGAGATGAGCAGGACAGGAGATGATGTCCTGTCCAACAGAACACTGAGACTGCAAGTTCTGTCCCACTCTGTGCATCAGTGGTCTTCACAAACCTCTTGTTGGTAAAGCTGTTTCAAAAGACCAGAAAGATAGACATATTAACCCTAAAATAATCCACTAGTCAAGAAAATCTCTGGGGATTTAGAGTCATGTTCCTAATCTGCCTAAATTTGTCTGCCTGTCTTGTCCTCTTTGGAAATTCTGTTCAGGATCGAAGATGTCTCTTCCAGAAAGAATGTATGCATGTAACTGGTAAAAGACTGACAGAAAAGGATGATTCTTAATAAATATTTGTTTTCTTGGTGCATTAATCAATTCTTTGGGCTTTGTCCATCTGGTCTGGATAGGGTCCTTCTCAAAGAGAAAAAAGTCTTTTTTTTCTCCTCTGCAGTTTTTGCCCAGAATTACTATGGTTACCTTTCTTTTTTTGTGACAAATAGTAAATTTAGGACCATCCACTGCTTCTCTTTGCCTTGCCCTCCACCTGCCTTGCAGCTGCTTGGATCTGACATTATGCTACAGAAGAACACGCATAATTGTGTCATTTGGCTCTGGTGCTGTCCCTACAGCCTGGAGACAGCGGGACATGGGCAACAGGACAAAACATCCATTTCTTCCTGACTTTGCTTTAGTGGGCAGAAATGAGCAGTTTCCAAGAGAAGAGGAATTGGGATTCCTTGGAAGAACCTGCAGAGTAAAGTAGAAATCAGGATGAGAAAGCTGGGGCTGTTTATCCTGGAGATGCGAAGCCTTGAGGGAGACCAGTACCTGAAGGGGACCTACAGGAAAGCTGGGGAGGGACTGTTTGCCAGGGCATGGTTTTAAAGTAGAGCAGGGCAGGTTTAGATTAGACATTAGAGGGAAGTTCCTCATCATGAGAGTGATGAGGGACAGAGCAGGTTGCCCAGAGAGGTGGTGGAGACCTCATCCCTGCAGATATTCAAGGCTGAGCTTGATGAGGCAGGCTTGATGCATGCCAGGAGCACAAGAAAAAATTAGTTCTTGTCTGAATCTATGGAGGCAAGCCTTGCAACTCCAGACAGTCTGTGATTCTATGACTGACCTCCATTTGCTCCTAAGCAAGGGAGGAGAACAGTATCACAGTCCTGCTGCTTCTTGGATCCTTGGCCACAAAGGGAGAGAATGGGTTTCACTGCCAGCCCACCGGCTTCCTTTGTGATGTCCCATAGCCATCCATTCCTGAGGCACCCAACAAGTGGGAGCAGAGGAGGGTCCTCTCATCTTCACTATCCTCCAGCAAATGAGAAGGTTGCTCATCACCAGCTACACTGAGAAGCAATGGTTAGACTGTGCAGGTACATGTGGCAGCCCTCCTGAGAGGTCACCACGTGCACAGTTCCTTCCTTGCCCAGTCAGGATATGGTATGATTTTACCTACTTCAATTGAATCGGTCATTGTGTGCAAATCAAAAGACTTAAGGAAAAGTGGGAAAAACATTGGGAAAGAATGTTTACCTCTAATTGTTTCCCCAAAATAGAGAAGAAAATTAAAAATAAATCAACTGTCTGTCTTCTTGACTTGCTATGATCCAAGAAAATTAAAAAAAAAATAAAAGTCCCCAAGCCTGAATAAATCTTGCATCATCAGCAGCAAAACAAGGGTCATATTGAACTGTTAAAAAAATGAGGACCTGAGACAATGGAGTATGAAGGTGGGACACAGCCTTCAGCCCCTATCACCTTCCAGACCGACCAGGATTTCAGGATGTGTGCCCTCCTCTGCAGCACCCTGTTTTTAGGAAACCTAGAAACCCTGCCTGAAGGTATCAGAGCGAGTGCCTGCATGAGAACAGGAACCTCTGTATCTGAAATGCTGCCTCTACCAGATGCAGGAGAAATATTTTTACAGATTAATTATTTGCATAATTACTGTTAGAGTCATAGAATGCATTGAACTGGAAGGGACCTCCAAAGGCCATCCAGTCCAAGACCCCTGCAGTGAGCAGGGACATCTTGCGCTAGATCTGGTTGTTCAGAGCCTCATCAAGCCTGGCCTTGTATGTCTCCAGGGATGGGGCCTCCACCACGCCTCTCTGGGAGACCTATTTCACTGCCTCACCATCCTCATGGTGAAGAATCTCTTCCTGCTCTCTAATCTAAACCTGCCCTGCTCTAGTTTAAAACCACTGCCCCTTGTTCTTTTGCTACATGCCCTGGCAAACAGTCCCTCCCCAGCTTTCCTGTAGGTCCCATGTTTATTATTCTTTACATTGACTTCCGTCTGCCTGCTGCCAGAAACTTTAAAATTAGNAGTGAGCAGGGACATCTTGCGCTAGATCAGGTTGTTCAGAGCCTCATCAAGCCTGGCCTTGTATGTCTCCAGGGATGGGGCCTCCACCACTCCTCTCTGGGAGACCTATTTCACTGCCTCACCATCCTCATGGTGAAGAATCTCTTCCTGCTCTCTAATCTAAACCTGCCCTGCTCTAGTTTAAAACCACTGCCCCTTGTTCTTTTGCTACATGCCCTGGCAAACAGTCCCTCCCCAGCTTTCCTGTAGGTCCCATGTTTATTATTCTTTACATTGACTTCCGTCTGCCTGCTGCCAGAAACTTTAAAATTAGCATATTTATTTAAAGATATATAGTTATGGATACACCACCGCCCCTAAGTATTATGCTTTAGCAACTCTTACTATTAGACCTTTAACTCTGCTCCCGCACTTGCCTTGTTTATACGTGCCGTGGCCAGCAGGTGATGCTCAAATACCTCTGAGGGAAGGAAGAACTCAAAACTGCACCCTCATCGAATGAGCTGGAAACCCTCGAAGCAGCAGGGATGTGCCACCCAGAAGCGACAGGTTTCACGTGTAACCTCCTGGCGTACCTGCTTCACGAGAAGTTAGCTACTCTCACGCCATCAGCAGTGGATTCCAGATGTTTCTAATAAGAAGAAAATAAATGCATGGCGGCAGCTATACAATAATCTACTGATAAATTAAGCCTCTCATTAGTCCCTGAAGATTGATACTGTAGTCTGAAGTGTCATAAACTTGTGTATGCACATGTATTCAAAGTTTAAACAGGAGAAATATTTCAGGAGTCAGGTTTATGGAGAAAGTTAATAGCAATCTACTTGTTAATGTGTCTGGCACAAGGAGAAACAGTGGGACACTGAGAGTAAAAAATTAAATTAAAGGTGAACTGCAGGAAACAGTGCATCTGGGAGAAGACCAGAACATCTCTGCAGAAGCAGTCTTCTTTCCTGGAAGAAAATACTTCATTTTAATGAGCTCCAAGAGCAAGAGTTGAGAGTATTATTGGAAGAGAGAGGAGCTTTCTAGAGGAAGGGCAACTGAGAGGAATAAAGAGATGTAAACACAAAGAAAGGTGAAATTGTTCTTTGCAGAATATACGTATTTATCTTATGATCAATCCAAGACATCTCACCTAACTCTTCTCTACACCCCACACTTGACAGGCTTTCTCCTCCATCCTCAAATATCAATAGATCTCTGTGTGATACCATTACTCTGAATGTCCCCATCTGCAAAGGGACAGTCAGTCTGTGGTGGTACAGAAAGATGGGAACACACCTAACAGGGTTCCACAAGGCTGTTCACATCCTTCTGCTTGACATTATACTGGTATCCTACCTGTGAGTGCACACATTCCAGACAGCTGAGTCTTCAAATACAAAAGGGTTCTGCTGTTTTCAAGACCTAGGTAGGGCAATCATGGGAATTAGGGAGCTTGAAATATAAGGAGACGTATTTTCAAGAAATCTGGGCAAAACTGCAGAAGGGGAGAAAGGTAGGCAGCAAGCAGGAGACTGCACTAATGACTTCACCCTTCCCCAGTCGCCCCTTTCCACCTGAAAACAGCACAAAGCCTATGAATTTACTGTCCATGAGACAATAAGGAATAAAGCCACCAGGCTAAAGAGGGAACAGACACCTTGCCAGGAGAGACAACTTCCTGTATAGCTGGTTTTATTTACTGTTCCTAGAAAAAGAAAAACAAATCGAACCACTAACTTCCCTATCATGTTTTTGAAAGCAGACTTGGTCTGAGGATTACTTTCAGACTAAATGCTACAATGACATTAATTTCTTTCATATTCTCAAGAGTCAGTTTTAGACCAAAAAGTTGACACTGGTCTGACATGTTATATTCTGCCTAAATTTGCTCCATCTTCATGCAGCTCAGCAATTTATTCCTACTTCTTAACTCTTCTAATAATTTACATTTTCTCAGGTATCTGTGCAGTTAATGTATTTTAAGAACACATCTTGTAGTATAGAAATATTTTGGAAGCAGACAGTATTCTGTCAGCTTAGGTTAAAACCCAGGCCTCCCAAGAGATCAGTAGAGCAAATACAATAGATAGTAGAACATCTACATACCCTAACACACACCAGAGCCTTAATTGCAACTTAAACTTCTAAAGTTATCTAAAACTTAATGGGTTTCTATCTAATGGGTTACAAGGGAGGAGACAATGTTAGAATAACTCTTCTCTCAAATCTGTAAAGTACTAAAATTTCTGTATTAAACTTTTAAGTTCAGCATATTTAAAATAATTCAATTTCCAAACCAGCTACAATTATTACAAGGCAAGGTTGCTTGAAAAACAGTGTATGCAGTAAGTTTAGATTCCAAAAGATAACAATACACTGCACAAATTGCCTTTAAAGGTAAAAATAAGACACTTGAGAAGCTGCCATGACTTCTTATCTAGTCTGCAGAGGAAAAAAAAAAAAGGGAGATAAACCTATCACTTTCAAACCCATTTACATAACACAGTGGTTACCTCTCACTTCAATTACTCTGATTTTTAAACAGCAGGCATAAATGCACAACAAAAATCTGTTTTCTATCATTATACTGAAATTACTGTGCAGCTGCTCTATCCATGCTTTAATAACAGAAGAGTGGTTTGTGTTTCTCAAACTAAGCATTCCCATTTGTCTAATAGCTAGATGACTTTGAGCAATGACTATACATACATTAAGTGATGACAAAACAAGCTATTAAGAATATTCAGTTTTATACTTATTGGAACTTAAATCAAGAGCCACACTAGAGCTCACAGCATTAGCAAAGAACAAATGCTTACTGCACTCACTCTTTTCCTGTTTTGAACATCAAACATGGAAGTTTTATCTGAAAATCAGCATTTCCTAGTGATTACAAGTGGGGAGGGGCATGAGAACAAACCTGTCTGTGGCTGGGGACAGGCAGAGCACAAAAGCCCTGTGGTTCATCTGGGAGGGGCTGTGGAGCACAGTGACTTAGGAAATGTCACCTGAAGTCTTTTCACATTCCAACATTTAGGAGGTTAATAACGACAAGTTACCTTAGCTAAAGATACTTTTATTGTGTTCAATATCCAAGCATTATTACCTTAAGGTCCTTTAGAAAAGTAAACTGGTAAGAATAAAAAAAAAGCCCCAGCAATTGGTACAAGAAGTTTAATTAAAATTTTAACTGGCTTGTGAAAACAGGCCAAGAGCCAAATTTTGTTACCAGTCTGAAATTACCGAATAAGATATGAACAAAAATACTCCATTTTCAAAAAAAGCAAATATAGGTTTAATGCTAGTCACCCCCCCCCNGCCAAGAGCCAAATTTTGTTACCAGTCTGAAATTACCGAATAAGATATGAACAAAAATACTCCATTTTCAAAAAAAGCAAATATAGGTTTAATGCTAGTCCCCCCCCCCCCCCAAAAAAAAAAATCAACATTAGTCTCTTAATATAAGGCAAAAATAGTAACTTTCTTTCATTTTTTTAACCTACATTAAGTACAACCAACAATAGTTGCTGTACAGAATATGCATCATTGAGATCTTTGAAGAGCAAGATCAGCAGAGAATGCTGACTCAAGCATCAGAAGATCTTCTCAGCAACTGACAACTCCACTGCAATCTCTGGAAACCTCTCTGGGTTAGGGACTGCATTAATGCTGCAGAATGGGCTTGTTAAATGTGTGCACAATTTAATTCTCATGCGCCACAATCACATTTCCCTATTAGAGCCGTGTAGCACAAATCACTCTTCTTGCAGATCTAAGGGTGTGTCAACATACAATAAACCATAGAAAAATGCCATAAAATACTCTATGCAAACTTTTAAGCATCCATCTTCAATATAATTGTATTTACATATTTTTATGAACTTGTACGTAATGAGCCACTGAAGACATTTTTACAATATTTATTAGATTATGAATTTATAAATTCAAGGACTTGGAGGCACGTAGTTTAAAAGGCCAAGAACACCAAAACTAACGGAAGTCACAGAAATCAGAGTATTTGTGGACGTAACACCTGTAAAAAATAAAAATCACATCCAAACTAAAAGCAACACTTCTTTAGAGTCATCCTTCAAAGTCAGTGTAATAAAAAGTTCTCATTTCCCTCAAAGAAAAATAATTCATCCCACCTACCAAGCTAGAAAAACCTATTTACAGTTGTACTTTGATCAGAAGTATCATTGTGTAATACAGCCACTTCTTTACTGCCATTAGAATTTAATGTTTCTTTTAAAGTATAGTTGTATTTACAAATACATAAATATTGTAACTCCAATCTTTATTCAGATCTGACTGAAACCAGGTTAAGTCACAATACAAACGTGTTAGTGGAAAAAGTGTTTGGGGCAGCTGCAGATTCAGTATCATTTTCAAAGAACAGGAAGCCAATACTTCTGACAAAGCTCAAGTTCATCAACCAGACCAGGTTCTTTAAGTTACATCAATGAAGATAAAACCTCTTCCGTGTTAATTCTTTACACTGGTTTCTTCAGTCAACTTTCACCACACTGTATATTTTGGTGACAAACCAAAAGCATGCAAAGAATCCAATTGTCCCTGGGGAAAAAAAAAAAAGTTTCACATTAGGAAAAATGACACAAGAGACATCAAATTTCATCTTTAGCACATAAACCAGCATATTTTTATGTCCTATCTTTAGACATCATTACATCCATTCGCTCAGATAATGCAAAGTTACAAACAGCACCTGGCCTTTGCAGGCATCAACTACTACCTGTAGTATCTCATTTTTTGCAATCATAGAGCTGGTCACATGGAAGATTCCAGTTTTAAGATGCTTCTCTTCCTACATATTTGTTCTTTGTTATTTCATTTTTCTGCAGTCCAATTCCTTCGTATAGCTCCATTTCACCCTTCCCTTTACCTGATCTGCTCAGCTGCTCAGAATATTATTACTATCTTTAATAAACCAATCAGATTGACAGCATCAAAAGGAGCTTGCATGTCTTAGTTATACTTTAAGGTTTCAGAAAGCTACTATACTAACTTTATTTCTGTGTAAATGAAGTTAATACAAATTTCAAACCATAGTGTAACTACTATGCAACGTGTACTTCTTATTGTCAACATGTTACACACCCTAAAAATCAAACACAACTGAAATAAAGCAGTCAAAAGATAAAAGCAAACACAACCTACTCTTTAAGGACAAAGACTGTTTCCCTGATAACCTGTAATCCCTTTAACTGAAGTAAAATAGCTGCATCCCTTTTTTGTGAAACTCCAACAGAAGTTTTTAACAAATGTTTTTTCAAATGTAAAGGCTTTTTAATTTAATAGTTATATATTATCTTATATTTATGTTTGGTTTCTTAAATCTAATCACATTACTTCAGAATAAGGCATCAGTCAGAAGGATAATGGACTTAACAGCAGCTCAGAACACCTGTCACAGGAACCTTCATTTCACACGAAAAACTAGAACAGGAAACAGCCCTGAAAATTATCTGATTTCTGCCTGGGTACCTCTTCTGCAATCACAGCCGTAACTTATGCAAGAGCCAAGCTCTTTATAGGAAAAAAAACCCAATCTTCATTTAAAATCTGATAAGGGGCACAATGAAAGTTGTGTGCTCACTCATTCACCACAAAACCTTGGGAGGAACCATGAATGATATCAAGGTAATTTTTTTTTCCCCCTTCAAGCGTGCTAGACTACTGATGTTTAACTGACTCATTTACTATGATACGTAGTTGTGGTCCCAGCTGTGAATCAAAGATTTGTCATGTAGCTCCCGGTATTTTGCCTGCTGAGCCTGATCAATGACCTGGAATGCAGCATGGATGCAAGTGCCTGGAGCATGTGTTACACTGACATAGCAGCAGGGCACCGTCAAAACCCTTCCTGATACTGACAATTTTTAACAGATGAGTAAGCAGCAGCAGAACAGTTTTGAAACAACGATTATGGTTTTCTCTTTTTAGCTCCTTTATCATCCTGACACAGGAAGTCAGTTGCCTTTAGGAGCAGTTTTTCTTAAATTGCTACTGCTTTATCATTTAAGAAACTGGTGAAGAACTGCCTGTGTCTTTACCCTGCCTCTAACTTAAAGCTTTATCTTGGAGCACTTCAGTAAGTCTCAGAGAACAGAACATAATTGTCTCTGAATGCAGATCACTCTAAATGGACAAAATTATTCTTAAAACATGAGAAATAGGACTACTCCCTCAAATCAGAAAGTAATTTGCACTTAAAAAAACAACCCCGTTAAGCATATGATGTTTTAAAGTTTAAACCATGTGATTAACTTTGCATATATTCTCCCCTGATTTTAATACACAAACTGAAAAATTTAAAAAAACCCTAAAGCATGCAAACACTGAAAGCCTTCAAGTTGCAGAGGATAACTCGCATCTCCACTGTCCCAATTACATACGAATGACTACCACAGAAAGCACCTGAAGGAGTCTGAGAGCAAAACACCTTTCCTTTGCATGCTTGTGAATCCACCCTGAAAAGGACTCCCAGGATCTGCTGGCAGGTGTTGCACAGCCAACTGGTCAACTGAAACTGAATGTGTGAGCCAAAGAAAAAAGGGGATGCATGGGACACAACCTAATGTCCTGATGTCCCGAGAAGTCGTGGATGCCCTCTGTCTGGAGGTGTTCAAGAATAGGCTGGACAAGGCACTGAGCAGCCTGATCTAGTCGGAGGTGTCCCTGCCTATGGCAGGGGGGTTGGAACTCGATGATCTTTAAGGTCCCTTCCAACCCAAACTATTCTATGATTCTATGACATGACTGACTTGAAGTAAGTGTGAAAAATGGAAATTATATGGGTACCTTGGTTAAGCTAAGATTCAGCACAGAAAATTCATTGTAAAGCCCCTTTATCTTGTGATCTCCAGAATTACCGTGTGCATCCAAAATAGACGGACTGAACTAAGGAGACAGGGTGAACCACTGTTTTTGGCCCAACCTGTTCACTATTAAAGGCAAGGATGCTGAATATCTGTTGAAAAACCCAGTGAAACTAAAGGAATGGACTTTTCCCTTAAGTAAGACCTAATTATTTTTTCATGCTACCTCATAGGTTTGCACCACATTTAAAACTGATCTGAAACAGCAGTATACATTAATTTCTAGTCAAACTATCATGCATTCCTCAATTCTTTAGTTCAACGAGACTATTAACAAACACAGATCAGTGAGAAATATGATGGAGTGAGAATGCCATCCATAATCTTTCATCTACATGTTGAGAATTGTTTGCTAAATAGCACAGATAATATAAATAGTAGTAGAGAGGGTATGTAAATTACAAAATATCCCCAAGCAATGCCAAAATGCATTAGCCTGGCTTAAAAAGAAAGATGGAAGATAACATTATCCACTTTTGGAACACAGCTTGATCACTTTTCAAAGAGATTATGTAATGTGCTTAATTCTCATTCCTTCCTTTCTAACAGGCAGTGACCCAAGAAACAACTCGCAGACTGTTCATCATCATCTGCATTCACTTGTGCTGCACAGCTTCAGTATTTTTGAAACTGAAGTGGGAACATCTTCGAAATTACTCTTCTACTATATTTAAAATTAAGACTATTCTCAAATGTCAGCATTTTCCCAGTATTTATTTTATTTGTGTTTTAAGTGGAAATGAAAATTCTATTTAAGGTGAAGTCTGTATCAAAAACTGATGTCCCATTTGCATTCCAGAAGGCCTTAAAAAAGATGGTCTGTACAGCTATATACATAAGTACATATCAAAGCCTCAAGAACCATTACACTTCATCATAAATGTTGAGCTTGTAATTCTTGAGAGCATTGATCAGTTCAAAATAGCTTCAAAAATCTTGCCCTCTAGGCTAAAGTCCACAAAGACAGATTACATTCTGCTGGAACACAATTCAGTATTTTAAAGATTCCTGAGGGGCTCGAGGCTGCTGCCTTCCTGCACAAGAGTTGGGAAGGAGGCTTTTTGCATTATCATTGCCATTCTTCCACACTAAAGAAGGGTTTCTGACTGAAGATTCCTTCTTAGTACTGAAGATGACAAAAGGAAGGAAATTGGCTTCCTCTCACTCATTGAGGAGGAAAATGAAATGCAGCAGTTAAGACAGGTGCTTTTCCAAAAGCTCATAATTAAAGGATGACAAGATTCTGACAAGACTGAAAAAACTGTTAAGAAATTCTGCCTGCATCCCATGCCACTTCAGTGCATCTGGGAAGGAAGGTAGAGAGAAAATCTTGAGAAGAGCAAATGAGAAAGAAAAGTATTGTCAACGTTTACTCCTCTCTCTTCCTTCTGATTTCAAAGACATGATTTTTAATTTCACTACCTTTATGCTCGATTGTGTGTGATTTGAAGTGTGTTTCTCCAAAGACAATTAATAAAAAAATTGTATCTGTCACATGAATAACAGGAATGAAACCTGGCAAAGTATTCATCACATTCTAAGATGTCATGTTTGAATCACAGGCCACACTTCAAATTAGCAGTAGCTTTGCCTCATTCCCATTTAATCCATTTCACTAAAATTTGTGGTCAGAGACTTGCAAACACTCCATAATACCAGGAAAAGTATAGAAATTTATAATCCTGTATCAAAATAACTTTTTCCAAGGATTCTACTGTGCAAAGCTAAAGGCAGCTTCAAAATTGAAAAATAAGGTTCAATATACTTACCAGTGAAAAGGAAGAAGATCAAAACCATAATCATGGTATAACCAAAATATAAAATAGTGCTAGCTGTTCCTGTGATTTGCAGTTTAGAAAAAAAATAATGTATTGCATATATTAGGAAATAAACTGCAGTGAAACCACTGGTGAGAAATGAACGCCACTGCCAGTGATAGTCCTAGAAGGGGAGAAGAAAAAAAAATACAAAACACATGAGTAATATTCCACACACCTCTAATGCTCTGACCCTATTACTGAACACAGAGCTAATTTTGCTATTACTGCTTTAGCCAAAATTGAGTTTTTATAGTTTTTACCTACAACAAAAAAACTCTATATAAGAAATACTGCTTTAATGACATCATTCACAATTAGAGATTATAAACCTAAATATCAGAATCAAATAGGCAAAAATCTAAAAGTCCAAATAAGCCAGACCTTTTTCCCCATATTTGGCATGTCCAAAATACACTTTGATTGAACAAAGTTAATGGATTAGTTTAGTGTCTTCAGAAAGCAGGCAGTTAGAATATAAAGATAAGTCATCTAACTTAGTAATCCTCATTGCAGCGGTTTCATATTTTTAAAAGCTTTACCAAAAGGACCCTGCTTCACTATTTAAAGACATGGTTTAAGTACATCTTATCTAGTAGCAGTGCTTACACTGAATTCTAGAATTTTTGATTACAAAAGCCTTGAAATTTTTGGAAGCATTCTTAAAACAATACCAGGTATGAATACTGAAGAGTATTTCTTACCTCTGCACACAAATGGAAGTAGCAGAGCAATATTGTAGCCTCAGAACATGTAATAACCAAAATAATGAATACCAGAAACAAGAAGCCAAACATGTAATACATCTGGTGAGACCTGGAAAAAGAAATTTAAAAGAGAGAAAAAAATAAAATGGACACTGTGATAGTATGTTTTCTTCATACACCGTAATATCACCCTTCCTACTGAAGTACTGTCAGTTGCATGGCCATACATTTGGGTAATTTTTCTAACTGACAAATAGCAGCCCCAGCAGCTCACTCTGTAAACAGTGAGAAAGGCAGCCCGAAGTGTGCTCCTGGGTGGGATTTTAGGGAAAGAACTGAACAGTCAACGAGTGAAATTACAGGTCCAGTGAAGTCAGTGTGATCTCTTCCACTGACTTCAGCAGAACTTGGATTTCACCTCACATTTCAATCAAAGGGGCAGAGCTGCAAAACAAGAAGTGTCAAATGCTGTAGCTGTCTGCATCAGGTAGAGGCACCAATTCAAGGTTCAGAAACAGGCTAAGTAGATCCAATATCTAAATTGTGCCAGAAGAAAGCCAAATTCTTCCCAGCAGATTAGTTTGTAAGTAAACTCTCATCAGAATTCACTTACACTGGACCACTTTTCTTTGCTTTGAGAATAATTAATCCCTCTTGCCTTTATAAAGGTTTGATTCTTTCTTCTCCTGAGAATAGTAATGTTTTTCTAGCCCAAAGACAACCACAAAAAACCTCCTCAAGTCAACTTCAGTAACTTATTATTTTCAAATTTCATGCCATAATTAGTTGCAGAGATGCTTCCATGAGAACTCAGAGGAGTACCATGAGAAAACTAGCTATCTGAATATTGCAGGTCATCTATAAATTGCTAAACAGTTTCTCTTCACACCTCAAAAAGCAAAACAAGCATCAAGTCTTCTAAATCCCAAAGTGTTAAAGAGATGTTAACATTTAAACTTTTGTTGACCAAAATATCAGTCAACTAGTCTTGAAGGAAAAGTTTCCCAAAGGAATGATCACCTTTTATGACAAAAAAAATGAAATAGATGATGTTTAACTTACCAAATACTATTGAGAATAAAGAACAACTGTATAAAGATACATCCAAAAGGCAAAATCCCTCCCATGACAATTCCAGGTAGTGGCTTTGTATAGAATGATTGCTCAGGAATCTGGCGAGGAATTTGATTTGTGCGAACAGGGTGTTCAATAGCCTTTAAACAAAAATAAGAAATTCCCAAATAAATAAAATGTCAAACTATAGTGCTACTTTTAGCTTGCTTTTTGAATTGAGTGGTGGTAAAAGTCTACTTTTTGTTTTGAGCACGTGCCTACCAGCTACCAGTATCTCTGCTCTCTCTATCTACGAATGTTTGCTTTGCAAACAAGCCAAAAGACAGTTCTCATTAAATAGATAGCAACAGGTAATCTGGCCACCTCTCTTTATGATTACCTATCTGTGATCTGTTACACAGCCTGAGCTGATTTCTCACTTTTCAGCTGGGAGGCAGTGATGCTGCAGACTCTTGCATCCTTTTAAACATTTCTGTATGTTGTTCTTCAGGATTTACTCCAAGAATCACAATAAAATAAACTTACAAACTGAGAGGATCCAATCTGGCAATTAAATCCTAACTGAAGATGCATACATATATAAGCATAGTGAGAGAGAAATTAAGGCAGATAAGTGCATACTATCCCATCTTTCCCCTTTCTTTGAGATTACATCAAGAGCACCAATAGATACTTGCTAGGTGCTTGCTTTCTGATTTGATTTTAATGTATTCATGACACCTGTCATGTTGCCTTATAGTTTATCAAATCCTCCTTTCTTAAAGGAACTGCCTCTGTGCAGTGCAGAGGGCGTTGATGGAATTTCAACATGGTTATCAGAAAAAAAAATCCTGAATTATGGTTAAGAAAAATGGGATGACTGAAATCAACTTTAGAAATGCCTTCTAAAATAAATACTCTGAAAGTACTCCATGAGAGCTACAGAGAGCATGAACCCTGGCTTCCCATACAGGCAAACACACAAAAATATCTGAAATCACAGATCTTTATGTTTGTGAGGCATGGTAAATCACTTTTCAAGTAAAATAGAAGAGCCAATTTAAGCAGATTTGGTCACCAGTGTCTCAAAGAGCCCTCATATTAGTAAACTGATCATCTTAGGAATAAATCCCAATTAATGCCTGCCAAGCAGTGATAATCATTTATGCATGTTTATGCAAAGAAACATCACAAGAACCCTTGCAATTTGATACAGAAAATATTCTCAGTGTAGAGGGTGAACTGGAACCAAAAACATGGGGGAAAACCATAACTGTTTAAGTTGCTTTCCCTCATGCTTGACTACATTTTTTAGTAATGAAATAGATGCTGATTCAAATAAAAACCCTTGTTCTGGCATAGTCACTCAAATATGAGATCCCTAATTGTTTCAGAGAAATATCACCACCAACAACCACCTGATTACCCACACAGAATATCTGATACAGCTCTAAAGCAACTGAACCGAACGAGAGCTGACAATGCAACTGGCTTTGGTGCAGCCTCAGACACAGCCCGGAGAGTGAAAAATAAACCTGTATTTATACGTATACATTCACTTACAAAACAATTTCTCAGACACACTTACGTTTTTCTTAAAACCAAAATAGGCACCAATGAATGTCAGTGGTACAGATATGCAAAACCAGAGTGCCAAAATAGCAACCAAAGTACCAAACGGAATAGCTGCTGAAGAGCCTTCTCCCCAGAGAATGAGGTTCATGATAAAAAAGTCTGCAAACACAATTCTGAAAAACACACGGACATGTTTAAAGCACTGTAACACTCCTTAGTATTCAATAGTGTTAACAATAGCACTGTATAAAGATTTTAGGTTAAATCTCTAAATGGCAGACACAATACTGAAATGAAGAGGTCAAACAAGCAATTCGTTGTTAATCTAGTGGGATTGAACTTCAGCAGGAGCTGACGTTCCAAATAAGCAGTTTCAAATATATCCTTGTCTTAACTACACTTCAGGGTAAGACTGCTTGCTGTGATTAAGTAGAAGAATTTATCACAGTGGTTATACTGTATATGACACTATGTAGGACCAACTACGGTGTGGTCAGAGAAACAGCCTAGAAAGTAAACGAAAGCAATGAAAAAGTGTGCCTGTCTAAAACTTACACCTATCACAATGATCCTTCTTTTCTTAATCAACCTTTTAGTGTGGCAAGAATAAAACAAATGTTTACTGAAAATAATATCTAAGGATGATATGCCATTAAGCATTTTAATCTCTGTCAACAGTGTGGGATATTCTTGTAGTTTTTGGAAAAAAGGGACTATATACTAATATTTGCTAATATAGCTGAAATTTAAAAACTAGCTGTGCACATCAGAGAGGCAATTAAATTCTTTTAATCATGGCAATGCCTTCAACTTACCCAGGGCAAAGGAATGATGTCAGCAGGACATTTGTTTTCCATTTCTCACCTCCAAATGCTGTATTAAAATATTTGACAGTCATCAAAACATGCATACAGCTCATAACTACCCATTTTCCAGTCCATTTACCTGCTGAACCTAGCTTGCAAATGCTGAAATAATGTGCTATCAAGCCAGTTTTGAACAGTAAACTAAATATTCAGTAATGAAACTCAATTCCCTCATCATATTGCTTAATCACAGAGCTTTAAATCTAAGAAAACCCTCAGATGAAGGTCAGGAAAAGAATCCAACCAAATAAACTGGGTCTCTGACCACTTCATCTGCTAAGTACAAGGAAGCAGATTCACAGCGCTTTTAAGTCTATAAGAAACAGTTTAAATATGGAGTGATTAAAAAATTTAAGCTTTCTTACTTTTAACTACAGGTTTCTGCAGAAAAAAAGTACATAAATATGTGAAAAGCAAGCTTAACAGTTTTCTTGAGATAATTCTTGTCTGAGAATCTCAAAAGAAAGTCAGGACTAACATGCTTGCAGGAAGGAGTAATATTCTCTGGGGTCTTAACAGCATTAAGCAGTGGTGATAGCAAAAGACCAAAGATACCTTTATTAAGAATATCTTTATGAATTTGCACTACACTGATAAAAATTCTAATCAGCATGCTTTCAAATTAAAATGTCCTGCTGGAATTCACTGAAGCTGACAATCTCATCTGAGCATTGCCATAATGACATGCTACTTCAACAGTCAGAAGTGATTATGGTTGGAGTGATTTTAATTAAGTTCCTACTTCTTCATAAAAATCTTTGTAGAACATGGCACCAGTTATTAAGATTAACCATTTAATTGCAATTCAAGTTTCACTTTTTAAATGCAATGTTGAAAAAAACCCCTCAACTTTTAAAACTGGATACCCATTTCAGTTGCATTTTGGTTTGTTTCACATTATATTATATCAGTGAAACACTGATACAGGGTATGGATCACTTCATGTTACAATACCATCTCTAGATTAGTCACTCACTGTCTTAGGTAATATACCCAATATTCAAGTACCAATTACATGATTCCCAGTAATATAACATGCAACTGCTATTAGCTACATTGTCACTAAAGATAAAGAATTTACCATAAATATGCTTCCAAATATCCCTCAAAACACATAATATACATCATGATACAAAATAGAATTCTGTCCTTAATTAAGCTCTTAGTCCTAAGGTCTCCCTCCATTAAAGATCAACTGGTTTGAAGGTTAGGAATAGTTCACTATCACATCTCCACCATTGTGGAAAAATCTCCCTACAAAATATGAAACCTCTTTCCCCACAGGAAAATTACAGAATGCTCAGAACAAAGAACTCTAATGCCTACTGCCAAAGTCCAGAAATCAGCTCCTTTTCTAGCACTCTATGTACAAAACTAAAATAGTCGAAAAGACGCAGCTCAGTCATAAAGAGTGTTTTACCTTGGGTAAGGTAATTAAAACCTTGCATGCTTCAACTTAAAATAAAACAGGGAGTACAGCAGCAAACCATTTGAGGTTGGTGGGCAGGCCTGAAACAACAGCTAGCTGGGATCAGTGAAGGAAAAACACCAACTAACTACTCTCAGCTGCTCTAACCACTGGGTTAATTTCTACAACCACAGAACACCTAATAAACCTTATCACTGCATCCCTGCCACAGTCTGATAAGCACCATTCCCCCAAAAAAACTAAGAACTAGCCAAAAAGAGGTGACAAATCTCAGGCATAAAAGATTCATGATTTTTTGGGGAAAAAGTTACCGAGCAATAATGATGTGTAAAGCTAAATGCTAGTCAGCACTATCCTACATGCCCCGTAGGAAACAGAAGTACACAACTGTCTTATGTGATAAGCTTAGCACTAGTAAAATGAATTTGCTACCTAATTCTATAAATACATTGTAGCAATAGCAACTCGGGCATGATCACATCAGAAGTGACGTAACCACATCAGAGTTCTGTACGTGCTTTCTGATGTTAAGTATGTTTCTTCTACTCGCCCTGAGGGAAACTACAAACAGTACCGCAAAATAGAAATCAGTTCTGTGATGGTAATTTACTTTCATGAACTTAAGCCTTGTCATTTTAAAATAAAACTTTTACTCACATTTGTAGAACCTGGCAGCAACATAACCAGCTGGAGTTCCAAGCAGTACCCACAAAACTACAGCACAGGTCATTAGAGCTCCTCGGTTGGCAGGTGACAAAAATCCCAGGCAAGCAAAAACTATCAAGCAGAGATGCACAATTTTAGAAAGTAAACACATATTTGACTTCATTATCTTAAAATCTGTGTATACTAAGTTGTGTGCCTACTGTATCAGCTCATCTGCTTCTAGCCTTAAGATTAAGACATTTATAGATAAAAACTTGAACTACTGTTACTCATACCATGCAATTAAAAGTGAAAAATCCACAGTATTCAACTAATTTGTCCCCCCTTATTACTTACACAGGGTAACAAAAGTCATTATTAAGATCTGTGTGCCAGAGCCTAGAAAAACAGACAACAGCATTCCTTTTCTCGGGGGCCTGAAAATATCACCATGAACCAGTTTCCAGCCAAATTCTTCTTGAGCATCCTCCTGTATAGGAAATAACACTTATTTTAATATAGAAGATTGTCACTTAAGTAAAAATATATTTAGCTGAAAAGATTTCCATCTAATTAAATTTCAGGAGGTACATCTTAGACTTACAGTGGAATCCATCTGATTGTATCTTGCAATGTCTTTATGCAATGTCCTCAACATAATCATAGCTACCATTCCAGACAGAAAGAGGACAATCACCAAGGAATTCATAATACTGAATGTAAGAAGAAAAAAAAAAAAATTTAATCAAAGTGAAATGCAAAAACTTCAGTATAGTATACTTGAAAACAAACTTTCTTCTCACCTAAACCACTGGATGTGGGTGTGAGGCATGGATTCCAAAATATAATCCCATCTTGATGCCCACCTTATATTTTTTTCTTCCTGAAAAAGCAAACAATGTCGGTTTCAGATGTGTCAGCATCTAACTTACAAATTTACAAGCTGATGTTCATGCAAATCTCATGACAAATTGGAAATTGCATGTTGCCTGCCACAATGGGAACAGTTCAGTAATAGCTACCTAACACAAAACTAAGACTTGAACATAGAATACAAGTGATGAAAATATTTCCTTAATGTCTTCTTGAAACACAAAAGCCTACCAATTTTATTGTGGTTATTCCCTTCAGAGTTCACACTAATTCATCTGGCATTCAAATGTCTAGCAGAACAAGTATTTTATCATATGCAAGTTAATACCAGAGACACCAAGAAACTAAGCTCTGCTAAGTAATCTCTAGCAAAATATTCCACTTTCTAGATAGTGCTTTGTCCAAATTATTCTTTGCTTCTGTATAATCTAATCTCAGTACCAACTACCAATCAATCCAGTTAAATTCAGCTCGTACTGCAAGCCAGATGAGGAGACAGTATGACAGAACTTCAATTGTTAGTAGAAGGAAAAATATTATTCCTTCAAGGACTTCAACAGATTAGACTTATTCAGACTGTTCATTTATCAGAAACACTACAAAAAGAGCAATTCTTTGTTTTATTTTGCAGAGTAAACATGAAAAAAGAATGACCCTGAAGTTTGCTATTAAACAAGGCCAAACAGTAGAAACAATTAATAAAAACACCTAGGAATCTTCCTGACTGGATGTTATTTCAGTAATTTATTACATACAACAGCAAGAGTGCTTTCCAGTAAAGCAAATTCTTGAAAATATAAAACCCAGGAGGTCAAAAAACTCAAGACAAGATCAAGTATCTTGTTCACTGAGGTAATAAAAATACACCTCAAAGGAAGTAACATGTTTCTAAACCAGCATCAATGATTCTATCACAGAATCACACTTCTCCCGAACATACAGTGCCTTTTTTCAGTCTTCCTAATGTGATCTGCTCTAACAACTTGAGTGGATTTCAGAAGGTTACCTCTAAGTCACAGGACAATAACATTTGTATGGCTAGCTGGGTACATAATTTTTTGAAAAAAAACAATATAGTGGCATGAAGCTAAGGTAATTCTTAATTGCTAACTTCTTCCAGAAGTACTTATTCATCAGTATAAAAATGTCAGCATCATAATTGATATAATTTCACAAAACATGATTTAAAAGTAATATATAATATAACCTCTTCTGAATTATTTTCTGATGCCACTTACTGTATTTTGAACTTTACCATGCACATTACTAGAGTAATGAATGATCACAGTAATTCTACAAACATTGTTGTAACAGCTTATAAGAGATAAAGGGGGTTCATACCTGAGAAAGTGTGGCAGTGTAATGATATTTTAAGACCAGTGCTTTACTGTGTACTCCTTGTTACAGTGGCCATGAATGCCAAACCCCAACTCAACACTACCCTCCACCTAACTTTAAAGATCAACTTTTTAGTCTCCATTTGACTACAGCTGAACTGAAACCTGCAGTGGGTTGAATGACTATAATTAAGATATATTAACAGCCTTAATATAAAAATGGATACCTCTGAGCTTACAATAAGAACAAAAAAAAAAAGTTAAATTAAAATCTGCATTGCCTTATTGCGTTTTAAAATTTATAATCAAAATGCTGACAATAAATAGAAGTCCATAATGACCAAAAAGATAGTAAGGTGTACAGTCCTGACTCACTTATATCCAGAAGGATCACAGAACTATCGAGGCTGAAAATTACACACAATTTCTCAGTCTTAAGAGCCTGGATTGAAAAATAATCTATCAGACAACCTATGCAAACATAGAAACTATGATACTTTTAAAAAACTTAGGCATTTCACATTCAGTGTGTACAGGGTGGTATGCAAAACTATAAAGCATGTGGTTAAATTCCAAGTAATTTCTGAAACTTCAATTCAAGCAGCCTGAAAACCACAAATTTTACTACATTCTGTTTCAGAGTATCAATGCATGATTTCATGAGGTAACTACAACAGAAGGTTTAATATTAAATACTTACCTCAAAAGAAACCGAGTATGTGTAAGCAATTTTGATTTCTCCACTAGCCTTATTACTTATATCCATAGGCACTCCTGAGCAATCAGGGTTGTCTGGATGAGTGTGCTTGTAACTGCAGGAAGGTAAAACACAGAATGAAAAGTGCACCACTAACAGCACTCTTAAGGAATTCATTCCTCTCACAAAAGCATCAGTTTTATGCAGGATTCTTCCCTTAAATATAAAAATTGTCCTTAATGCCTCATAAATTTCAGAACTAATAAGGAGTGTATCACATAAGTACAGGACTCTTTCTTATTTGGACTTTTCAAACGAAAGCCATCCCTTCTAAAAAGAAAATTATATAGCCACGATCTCTAAGCTTAAAGAAGTCTGAGTACTGCTAAGAAACTCCAAAACACAAAAAATTGCAACAGAATTACTAGCTTCTCTTGGAAAAAACAAAAACACTTCTGTCATGATGCTGGACCTGCAATGCAACAAGCTCACTTGTAAGTACCAAGAATTCGAAAGAAAGAAAAGAAGCTAAAAAAATAGTAAAACAGGCAGCAGTCATGCAAAAGGCACAAAGACCCCAGAACAACTGATGAGTATATTTGTGAAATCACTCCTTTCAGATCCCGACTGCTGAAGACAAACATCTTGCACTCTGATTACATTTGCATCAGACACTGGTCGCTTATTCCATCACAAGACAAAATGTTGCCCAGTAGGAAAATGAGAGTTGTTTCACTAAATAGGATTTTTTTCTTTTTTTGTTTTTTTTTTGCCCAAATAGTAAAATACACATGACTCTACTGAATTCAGTACAAAATTATGTTTAGACTGTCCTACATTACATCAATTGACAGGACAGCTACTCTGTATTCACATAGCTGAAAACATTTCTGCCCCAGACTAAAATAAATATCCCGTGATGGACCATTGCTTGATGTTAATTTACTTCCAAGTACTAACCTTTTTGGTTCAAGTTTAGCAGCAACTAGTCTTGCTCCTAGAGCTCCATTTTCCACAACATGGTAATATATTTTTATGTCAACGTGGTTGAAGATATAGAAAGTATCCTTTTCATGAAATTCTGACTGCAATGAAAAAAGATGCTGTTAAACAATCAAAAAGATAAAAGACATCTCCAAGCCTTAGGCAGAGGATTACATAACAGAATTTTAAGCTGCATG